>JAVKLA010000217.1:0-13289 GCA_034782735.1 Sagittarius serpentarius
CCCTTCCACCCCCCACCACCCCACCCCCCCCCACCCCCCCCAGCTTGCTCTTCAGGCGGCAGCAGAGCTTGGCGCACAGGCTTTCCCCCTGCTTCTTCACAGCAGCCCCAGCATCTCTGGTGGTGAACGGGAAAGGTGAGAGGAGGCCGTTGCTCTTGGATGCGTAGGCAGCCACAGCCTGTGGATGGGCCTTAAAACGCTGCTGTGGCCCCGGGAGGGGGGACAGTTGGCTGGCACTGACCCGGCTGTGGGTTACAGTGAACTCATTTATCCCGGTCATCTTAGGAGCATCACCATGCCTGCATAGCCAAAGGGGATGTGGACTAAGCGGAGCGTCCCTCGCACCACTGCAGAGCCAGGAAGCACGGAGCATGCAGGAAGCCCTTTTCACCCCAGAATTGCCACCTGGGGAGGTTTGGGACATCTGGCAGGACAGCCCCAGAGAAGCCAGGGGGTCTGTCGCTGACCCTGCTGAATCAGGGGCAGGCTGTCCCCCGCCTTTGTGAACGCTACCTGCCTTTGGACAACCCCCCTGCTCAGGCACTGCTGTGGGCCTGGCCGGCTGACCAAACCTCCCTCTGCGCGCTGAAATGACATGTCTGAACTGGAAAGTAGTTGCACGAGTTTTATTCTCCCATTTATTTCAAAACCTTTTTTCCTCCAAAACCGCCACAGGACTCAAAGCCTTTCCTACAAGTGCCAGGGAATTGTTCCTTGCGTAGCATCGTCACGCACAGGCTGCAGGGACCCACTGATGGGGAGGCTGAGTGACAGAGATGAAATCCCTGACTTCAGCTCCGTCTGAGACACCCGGCCCTGCGGTCTGGCCTGCCGTGCACCCCCCCCACCCCCAGGCAGCCGCTCCTTCACAGCTCTGCCTGCAGCTTCTCTGCAGCCGGGGAAGCCGCGAAGGGAGGCAGCATCGGCTCTGCGGGTACCCGCCTGGGCTTGCTACTAGTTTTCTACATGAGCAGATGATGCAGAAGTACTGCCCTCTCATTGAAAGCTGCCCTCGCGTTTTTCCGTGTTGGGGGTTGTCCAGTAACATTTTCTTTCTTTCTTTCTTTCTTTCTTTGTCTCCAATCAGATCGTGGCTGCTATATTTGCTATTGCAGGGATAGTTATGATGACGTACGCTGATGGGTTTCACAGCCACTCCGTTATTGGGATAGCCCTGGTGGTGGGCTCTGCCTCAATGTCTGCTCTCTACAAGGTAAGCAGACCTGGGTCTTCACCCCCAGAAAGATGCCAGTCACCCCCGTCACTCACTTTTTAACTGCTCCTGTCTTACTTGCAAACCTGCGTGCAGTTCGGTGCCACGTGCCCTTCTTTGAGGGGCTCTGCCATAAACACACTGACTGCGACACCGCGTTCAGGTTTTCACTTGCTTTGATGTCTGCCCTCACTTAGGATTAAAAACTCCTATTTTCTGGGAAGAGTCTTCTCCAGTGCCCACAGGAGGACTTAGAGATGTCTCACCTTCTTGAAAAATGAGGCCGCTTTTCCATAGGTGCTGGATTTAATCGCTCACTCTGGGAGCGCCCTGCAGAGATTTAGCTTCTTTTTCAAGTCACTTTGTTACCTCCCCTTGCCAGTCCTCCTTCAGTGGCATACGTAGCCTACGTTGGGCTTAAAGTATTGCTTATCATGGAAATAATCACGGGCTTGAAATCCAAAGCACTATGAATCAAGGTCTCATCCTGACCAGCTGGGTAAGCTGCAGTATGTGTAAGATGACATGCAGCCTTCTCTGCTGGGCAGAGAGCCGTTTCGTTTAGCCTGAGACACGTACGCGCATCTGCCTCTGTGCTGCTCGTGGTGCTCAGAGTCGCAGTCCACGGAGAGGAATAAGCACTTGTAGGGTGCAGTTCACCCACCCTGACTCGGGCATGTAGACTAGGATGAAGTGTAGGTGTCTCCATCTGGTCTAATGAATTGCACCGTGCCAGTCCCCCGACAAAAAGTGGCCAGGCAAGCCCTGCAGCCTTAACACGAGCAATCCAGGGAGACTCGCCAAACGGAGAAGCATCTGTCTGTGGCCCTCCGCGCTGCGCTGCAATGCTTTCTGCTCACTTTTTCAGGTCAGCCTATGTTTTACATAAGGGAGGTCATGAAGTTTCATACGGCGCTTTCCTCTAAAAGAGCATTTCCTTGCAAGACCAGGGACGTGGCCCTCCAGACCTGGAGAAACACCGTGGCTCTGGAGTCATCTGCAGGCAGGCAGGGATATTCAGGGCTAGAGCCTAGCTCTGCCCCCTCTCCCATGGCATCGCTGCTCCTTGCGGGGACGGGGGGTCTCAGGCCTCTCCACCAGAACCCTTGCACGGGGAGGTGATGGTGGCAGTGCTGGCAGGGTGTTACTCTGCAGTGCACCCTGGATGCCAGGACAGATGGAGCCGTGCAGCTTGTTCTGCAAGAAACGCCGCTCTGCTGCTGCCACTCTGCTTTTGCTTTCTGCAGTCTGGCTCCGTTTCCACGAGTTGTGCGTGCCGAAGGGGCAGGCAGATCTGCAGGCAGACAAGCTGCCCTCCTACCCCCAGGCACAGATGCTTCAGTCTGCCTGTGCCGGCTGCCTGCCCTGCCGGGGCAACGCGCCGTCCTCAGGTGGCAAATGAGGAGTAAGTGGCTTTCGGGACATTTTGCTCCATTATGCAGAGCAGCAATGCAGCTGCACCGGCCAGCGACGGCGGTGAGGTGGTGGGAGCGGGCAGCAGCTCTGCGAGCACAGCAGCCCTGCGGACTTACCTGCGGGGCTCTGGGTAGGCAAAGGGAAGAGACAGCTGACGCTGGTGAGGGGGCCTGCCATCCCAGCACAAACCAGTGAGTCCGAGTCCATCGGCTCTCCTGGTTTGCAGGCTGTGGCAGGGGAAAGCCGTACCCAGAGCCCACAGGATCCACTGGATCCTCTGCCGTTCTGCGGTGGAAAACCGATGCAGACCCAGACCAGAGCCCTCTGCGCGTCTCCCTGGATGGGCCGCTCACCTCCCTTGTTTCCTCTCTCTTTATCCCTTCTCCCGCTGACAAACCAAAGCTTTTAAATCCCTCATTAGTCTCATAAGTCGGGCTGCGGGGCTGCTGCTGCTGCGCTCTCTGCCCTCTGGGATCGCGTTCCCAGGCAGAAGGCAGTTTGGTGCAGTGAGGGTGCGTTGGGAGGCAAGGACAGCGGTGCTCCTGGGCAGGCCGTGGGGGACAAGGAGGGAGGACAGCCCGGCAGCAGGGACTGTGCTTGCTCACCGCCGCAGCACGCCTCAGGTGGCAGCTCAGGGCCTGGACCAGTGATGTCTCATGCAGGGAGATTACACACCTTGCGTCCTCTCCTCCCCCTGCCCTGTTCCACCAAGTCTTCTGTTTTTAATGACAAATTTTCTGGCAGTTTCCCTGAAGGGAGCATGCAGAAAAAAGACCGAAGGGTCTAGGCTAGGGTGAGCGACCTTCTCTTTCGGGAGGTGCACGGCCAAAGGTGCTGAGTCCCCTGCCCGCATGGGCTCTTTTGGCAGCTGCCCCTGCCTGTGTTCCCGCGGCGGGGGGGGGTGCCAGGAGGGAGAAGGCTGGGGCACACGAGCTGCTCTCCACAGCTTCACGAGCAGCCGTCCCGAGTGTTTGGCAAGCATCACCACATTGGTGCTGACTGACACTGCTCGGCGCTCAGCCCCTCGGCCCCAGGCACCAGCCGGCGGGCCAGCATGCCGGGAGCCACGAGACCAGCCCTCCAGAGAAGTGGGGCACGAGAGTTAAACCCATGTGTTTTCCTCTTGTAGGTTTTATTCAAACTTCTTTTGGGCAGTGCTAAATTTGGAGAAGCTGCCTTATTCCTGTCTGTGTTAGCTGTCTTCAACGTCCTCTTCGTTACCTGTATTCCTGTCATCCTTTATTTTACCAAAGTGGAGTACTGGAGCTCTTTTGACATCATTCCTTGGGGGAACCTCTGCGGATTTTCGATTCTCTTATTGAGTGAGTAGACGGGGGGGGCTCTCGCACTGCTCAGGGTGTAGGAGCGTGCCAGAAACTGGCCGCTGGTGGAAGCTGCAGACCTCTGACGTGCTGGCGCTGTTTTCCCTTCTTCTCAACCTAATTACTAGCTTGAGAAATCATGCAGAGGGCCCATTCCTAGGTGGCAAGGTAGACCCCACTCCTGCTGTTAATACCAAGCCAAAATATTGTGGCCGTCATTAGAAGGTGCTGTGGGACTAAAGTGTAAAGCTTGTCCTAACTCCTGCTCGTAAGCTCTGCTTGCTCAGGCTGTGGCGGGAAGCAGATGTGCCGGCAGGGCATTACCTTGGGCTCATCAGCGTCCCCCGAGCAAGCAGGTTAGGCCAGGCCAGTCAAGGCCAGCCTCCAGCACCCCGTCTGACTTCAGTAACAGCTAATTGCTAGTCCTAAAGAGCAGGAAACTTTTGAAAACGTAGCGTTGCATAGCGCCGATGGGAATTTGGTGGGTGGCACTGCTCCCTTCTACCACCACTGCTGTGCCACCAAGGGAACCCAGCTTGGGAGGGATGCCAAATCTAAGCTTTAACAGTTCACGGTCATCAGAAATGCGGTGCCGTTCCTTGTTAAACTAGATGTGTTGACTGTGCTCCCACAGCTGGTCCCTAGACTGGATGACGGCATCACATCTCCTAAAACATTCCTCTCATTTCTACTGGAAGCAGGCCTTCTCCATCCCTGTCTTGAGTCCCAGTTCCTTTTACCCTGAAGAGTCACAATGTTTGACTCCAGAAGTACCTCCAGTTTACTTATCAGTGGACTCAATGGAAGGTCGCTGTAAGCAAGTAGTGCAGAACTTGGCAAGCGCTCGCTGGGGTGTGCAATGTATAGGTACTACTAGAAGACAGTCAGAGCCCCAGCTGCTGACAAATTCCGTATTGGCAAGGCTCTCCTGACTTTGCTAAAGCCAGTCACCTGAAAATATGGCTGAATTTGGTCCGAAGCAGTTATTAATTTGTCATGAGACAATCCATGAACGATGTACGGTATTACAATTGAGTGATATTATAATCATTCAGTTGTAATGATATTATAATGGTATTATAATTTCATTGTATGAAATTATATTTAGCAAGTTCCTATCTGGAAGAGGGTTAGATTTACAGCACCTTCCACCTGCAGCCGGAGGCAGCTTTTCTACAAAAAAAAAGTATCCAGACAGAAGCGACTGTTTGGCTGAAATCTCCCGGATGGAAAGTGTTCAGTCTTTCAGCAGGGCAAAGTGGATGGGTATAGAGCGTGGGAATCACTGCGCATGACGCTGAGAGACAGGTTGTACCCAAACCTCAGCCCGGCCCCGCCACTGGGCTCCAGTGGGATGTAGAGTTCCCCAGAAACGGCAAAGTCTCAGGCAGACGGACATGCAGCAGACAGACATCTGTCCACAGGTATCCTCCAGGATTAACAACAGAGGTTAATATGCCTTCTATTTGAACGACGTACAGAGGGAGTAATAAATCATAAATGTTTCAAGTGACATTCGCTCTGCCTAGTTTCTCTGTAGTAAAAGGTGGTTTTCTTTCCTTCTTCAGCATTCAATATTCTACTAAATTTTGGGATTGCTATAACCTACCCCACCTTGATTTCTCTTGGAATTGTACTGAGCGTCCCAGTGAATGCGGGTAAGAATTTCTGCCTTTTGCATCTTAATGAATATATTAAATCTGTGGCCTTTCAAACACCCAACAGGGATAAAAAGCAAATAACTTTATTAAACATGTTTTGCTGCTTCTCTCAAAGACTTACGAGATGACACTGATCAAAAATGTGTACTTTATGTGTTAAATGTATATTGTATAATACCACATGAGTATTCATAATCTCTAGAATTGCTTTTTAAATTACTGTCCGAAGAAGCCTGCATACTGAAAAACAAAGTAGATTTGGAGTCATCGGTCTCTGGGCTGGGATGAAGACTCATGCATGAAGTAGAAATCAATTCTTAATTATTTCTCCAGGACAGGCTTAACGCTAAATTGAAACAAATAAAATTGCTTACATTTGAGAGCAGATACCTACCAGTAATTCTGCTTGCCTTGGTAAATAACATTGCAGGTGTTTATCAAGAGCACTGGACAATTCTATTTCGGGCACGGCCTGGTACATTTCTCTGACGGTTTTCTGAAATTTAGCAAACGCCAAGAGACTGCAGGGCCTGAGAGGGCTGGGCAGGGGGGTGCAGAGGCAACCCTGGCCCACACCAGAGCCACCTCTCCCAAACCAGGCTCCTCAAACCCAGCGTGCTGAACCGGTGCCGCGGTGCAGGCGGCCGCTCCCAGCTTTGTGCTGACTACACGCACGCAGAGCCGGGCACCGCTGGCTGCCCCGGCAGACCTTGGTACCGCACGGGGTGGGATCCCCACCAGCCTGGGCGCACGGCTCAGCGGCTGCGGGGTTTCTTACTCAGCGGGGCAGTCAGGGCGAGAAGGAAAATTTGCACGAAGGAGCTGCTGTGCCGGGGAAGGGAAATGCCCCTTTCTCTGCGTAGGTGCTGGAGCTGCTGTGCTGTCGGCGGGCAAGGGAGAAGATGCTGCTGCAGACGGCAACTGCAGCTCCAGGGCATCGTCCCCTTTTGCACGGCGAGGCCGCCGGCCAGCTCTGCCTGCTCCGAAGGGGGCCGTACCCTGCTGTGTGCTAAACCAGCAGGAAGGGTAGTCTCCCTGCCGCCATCGCCTCCGTGGCCACGGTCTCCTGCCACAGCCAGCCTTCGGAGCCCGGGAGGCAAGGGGGAGGGAAGGGGATACTGCCCGAATGCTTTGTCCCACGTAATAACACCCGTTCAATGTCCCACACAGTTGTTGATCACTACACGAGTGAAATTGTCTTCAACAGTGTCCGAGTAATCGCCATCGTCATTATTGGCCTGGGCTTCCTCCTGTTGCTTTTGCCAGAGGAATGGGACGTCTGGGTAATAAAGCTCCTCACGCGTCTCAAAGTCCGGAAGAAGGAAGAAATCCCCGAAGGGAATGGAGACATCGCTTCAGGACTGCCTAACAAAAGCCGGAGAACTCGCCCCTCCATGTCATCCTTTGCTCATTAAACGCTCTTTTTACCAAAACTTTGTGGTTACCCTTATATATGATGATGCAAAGGTCTTTTCTTGGGAAGAAGCACACCTGTCCAACACGGTGTACATACCTGTACAGTTTTGATATGATCACCATCTAAGGCATCGAGTCTTGGCATGTCCAGTTTGCTTGTACTTTTTTCACATCAGACCTTTCACTTAAGTAGTACACTGAAACAAACTGCAAACCAAGAACCTCTCTTCTCTTTTTAAATGAATGTAATATATATAGTCAAAATATATTTGCATAGGTTATTTTAAAGAATGATTTTCATGAAAAGCAGGGCAGACATTTTGAGCATTAGGTACCGAATGATGCATTGCACACTGTGATTTAAAAGAAACAAATGCTATGCTACATCACACGTTTATTTTTGACCAGAGCTGTACTCTGAAAGTTTTCAAGGAACAAAAAGGGAGTCTTTTCGGGGACGGGAAGATGGGGGGATGAGTGGAAGGAAGGGGTTTGGAAATCACTCTATGTAGATGAGCACATGCTGCGTTGCAACCAGGAGGAAAGTCAAGCGCTAAAAATGCTTGCACTAAAGCACTAGAGAGAAAGCAGTCTAGAGCCCTAATCTCCTTATTCTGCACATAACTGTAGTCCACGTTTAAAACGATGCAAGAGAAATCCAGTGCCTTCTACAGAACTCTTGTCTTTATCCACGCAGAACCAGGTCCCGCCGCGAGGCACTTGCAATGGCAGGGCTCAGGCTTGCGGTCCCAGGGGACCCCGAATTCCCACTGACATCAGGATGTGCCCCCCTCCACGCGCCGTGGCTTCTGTGGGAACACGGGGCCCAGGGGACTGCAAGTTTGCACGCAGGAGACCTGGTTCTCTTCTCACTTGCACAGGTTTTACCCCTGTGTGGAGCTGCGCTTAATTAACACCAGTGTGAGGAAGGGTAAGTCTTGGTCATGCGTGGGACAATCCAACCGAAAATAATGATCAAAGGGGCTGGCAAGAGCAGGGCTGCTGATGTACAGTCTGAGAGCATGGACTAAGGGGGTGAATCACCAGTTGCTTTTACTCCATAATTGTGAGTGTTAAGAGTTAAAAATGTAAGATATTTACATCAAATGTAACACTTTTTATGAAACTTGTAAGCACCAGAATGTTTACTTACGCGATTTTGGTTCGCCATTAAATTTCTATCTGTGATAGATCACATGCTATGTAAAAAGGGGAGGGGGAGGGAAGGTTATAGTTTACTATTTTTGAAGTTTACATTGTTGCATACAAAATTAAAAGTGTTCTTTTGAACTGCTGCCATACCCTAAGGGTCCCTGCTGCCACTGAGGTCCTCTTTGTCTCGGGCAGGGGTGGCATCCACTTCAAAACATTTTAGCAAATCAACTTCAGATTCCATTACCTGTTTGGCAAAGCTAAATAATAAAAGATTTTAAACTGAGCCTCAGTCAGTGCTATCTGTTTCCTTCTCCGGACTGCACCTTTATTCCAGTTTTACTGTGGGTAGTACTCAGCCAAAGCGATCACAAGGGAGAGACACAATCATCAAAGCAACCAAGGCTGCAACTCAATGCACACTGCTTGCCAGTCTGTCCTCGACGGCGAAGTCTGCTCTGGATTTCCTGGATAAACCCACCTGGAGGGCTGATGTTAGGCATCAGTCAGGAAACACATGTCCAGCAGAAGCAGATCGAAGGAAAAGCTGACCTTCCTTTGAAATCATCGGTGAGCAGCCATACGTGCATACGCTAACAGGTATTTAGGGGCTATGGATGGGACACGAGTTAGTACATTAATAATTAGGCCCTAGTCCAGGCTGTATGTTTGTTCCCTACGTCTCTCTTCATGACCAAACAGACACTAAAGACTCGCTAACAGAGATTACACACACAGGCAAAAATCTGAGGCTGCGGGAAGCTGCTCACAACCACTGTCCCATTTGGTTACACAGACGAACTTTTAAATCCATTTCTTTGGGAAGCAGGGGAGGGTAAGGCACAGGAGAGGAGCACAGGCACAAGTCTAATAACTGGTTTGAGGGGCACACACAGAGACTTGACCTCAAAGCTCTCAGATTAAAGTTTACTCCACCTTCGGGCATATAACTTTGTCATCCTCGAAGCAACCCCCACCCCTCCCCAAGCCCCTGTCTGAGGCAAGGCCAGAGAAGAACGTACAAAGAGTCCTTCCATTTTCCATAGTCTCAATAAGTGGCAACTTCTGTCATCTCTGCGCTCCGTTTTACTGTGTGTTTGATGCAGTCTGGTAGGTATCCAAAAGGCTCTAAATGCCACTTTAAAAACCACAACTAATGTGTGTTTATTACTAAAACAGTAGCAGATTTTTTAACATTCAGTACGGCTTGTGGGGGAATTTATGCGCCAGAATGGATAGCAGCATCAGTAAAACTCTGTGATTTACCAGATGCAACCGTCATCGCTGCTGTTGGCTCATCCTTCCCGAGAATAGGTTAAACACACGCAAGGGCCGGGATTTCAAACGGCACTTTATTACAGTCTCTCTCCTGAGTGGGAGCTGAGCAAACTAGATTTACCCATGTTAAGCAATTCTGATCTACGCAAAGACAAATTAATCAGATGAAGTGACCTATATTTCTTCAGACAACGCCTTGCCCTAAGGATAAACACCTGACTTGACGGCGAACCGCTCCTTAGCAAAACCTTCCAGACAGTGAAGCCCAGGACGCAACTAGGAGAACCTCAAGAAAGCAGCGTGTCCATATGGGTATGTGCGTGCATCTGTAAGTGCCAAAGCTTCACAGATCTGAAGCTGAGGAATGAAAGGAACTGGAGTTGCTGGCTCTCACCAGAAGGACAAGGCAGAGAGCAAACCCTTCTGAGAAGGCATTAGATGTAACCGGGCCATTGAAAAAATGACTACAGTTTCCTTTCCCCCTCCTACACTCCTCCTTCTCTATTCATTCAAACCCCTAAATTTTTGCTAACTCATCCAAAGACGTTTAAGCATGTTATTGTTAAAAGGAAATTCATAAAAGTAAAACTCAACATGAAGTCTTTATGAAATAATGAAGGGGAGTGCTTCGCATAAGGCCATAGAAAGTACGGTATACATTTCTTAAATGTTTAGAATTTAATATGCCTCTTTCAGATCTTTATTTGCAAATGTTTGGTATTAAATGCAAGGTTATGTAAAGAGAAAGAAGTCTTATTTATAAACACAGACAGATCATTTAGTATTATCAGTGGCTACTAAATAATGAACTCATTAATGGTTAACTAAGAAATTCATTAACTGTCTGCCAGTTCTTAAGCAATTTTCTTACAAAGCTCAGGAAATTATTGCTCAAAAAATCAGAGGTCTTCTCTGAAGCCTGTTTTTTCAAGAGGGATATTTAGCTTTTTAAAGATTTTTGAAAAGCTATTTTAAAGATAAAAATTACCTGTTCTGTTAAAGAAGGACCTATTTGAAAGAGAACTTAAGTCTCACTGAACCCTAATAAAGCACAAAAATAACCTCAAAAAGCAACGTAAGGAAGAATCCAAACAATAAAGATGTATAAACGCTTCCCTTCCACAAGAACAAAGAGTGTTTCTACACTCGCCTTTGCAGACTGCATCTTCAAAGCTGACGCTACTGCCAAGCGTAACCCATGAGGGTCTTTATCCAGTAAAAGGATGAAAGTAGAATCTGAAAGCTGGTCACTCAGGATCTCAAGAGATCCGCTCAGAGATGCTTGATGTTCAACCATTTAAGTAATCTCTGTTAAAACATTTTCAAAGAGGAGCAGAAAGGGGTGATTACTGTTTGCAGTTCATGGTGCTTCTTTGCTTAATTTATTCCTTTTTTTAATAATAAAACGAGGCACAATTAATCCTCATGATTGTTTTGCCTTTTTTTTGCTTAATTATTTTCTTTCACCAGGCATAGCAAGGAACACTGTAAGACCAAAGAAATCAGAGTTACACCCTTAATGGACATCTGAAGAGCAAGAAAGAGAAAATCTTAACAGATGGTTCTCTTGCACAACACATCTTTTTTAATGTTTGTTAAAAAACCTGCTTGGTGCTCAACAACAGAAGAGAATGTCCCAGGCTGCTTCAGGTAAGATTTTTGTTATTATTTCCAGCAAAATAAATAGTTGGACACAGGGCTATATTGCTTAAAGAACTTGTTTTTAAATTTCAGTTCCCTGAAAATCTATTAAGGACAAGGATCATACATTAGCATCTTTCAGTGTGAGCATAACAAACTAACTGAGCTCCTGGTGTAAGCACAAAGCTGAACACAGCTATAGTACGTCAAGGAATGCTGGCATTGTTAGTCCTAGGGACACCTGTAACATGCTAATTGCTTCCAAAGTGAAAGGAGAAATCATTATGGTTGCCAATCCAGAATGTGCTGGGCAAACTTCAATTAAATATGGGGTAAGTAAGGCTGTAGGTGAGGAGACATCTGTTAGATGTTAACTGGAAGGCAAAGCACGCACAATGTTGTATCCCAATTAGCAACAGCAGGCACAAAAGAGCCTGAGAGCTGAACCACTGTATAAACTCCACGAGATTCACTTTAACGCGTTGCTGGCAAGAGTTTCAGTGGGAAATGGGCATCTATTTCTTTAACATCTCACTAACTGCTAAATGGAAATGTAATTCAAAGGCTTCAACTGTGGCAACCAATGCACCTAACAAATCTGGAATTTTTTCAGCCTGCCATCCTTCTAGAAATTTGCCTCTGCCTGGCTATTATATATATCCCATTTATGGCTTACTAGGTGCACTTCCCAGAAGTAAAAGGCTAAGGATAGATACTTAGAACTGGCTAACAACAAAAAAATCCACCTCCTTATGACAGCAGTTTAAGCAAATGGAAATATTGCCATTAAAAATGTATTAGATAAATCTGTCTTTTTTTCTGTTCATGCACTTTCTAAAACCAGTTCACTAAATTTCCATAATATCCATTACCCAGAGTTATTTACAATTGTCTCCAGTGAGTGTTTCTTGGACTACAGGTCATTAAAGAATAAACTATTTATCACAGATATCCCAGATGTGCTATTTGGGCTTTGTGATTAATTATATATAATCGCATTATCCCCTTTGTTTCATGAATGCAGTAACTAAACAACGCTACATGCACCATAAATTCTGAAATCTAAAACATGACTGACATTTCCTATTATCACCTTTCAGTCTTGAGACTGAACATTAATTTTCTTTTCAATATTCATGTTTGTAAAAGCTTGCTCCACAAAAGCTTGAGCACAAAAGGGTCATAAGTAAGCTATAAATTTCCTTCCATATTAATTCTTTTCTACAGAAAAACATGATTTAAATTCTACTTTTGTAGTGACTTCCACTCACCATAAAACCCCTGTTCTATTAGAAATCAAATTACTGCATTTCTGTCTCTCACTTATCATAGTGTAGCAAACAGAAGGTGGTTAAGTAAATAGGCAGGGATGAGAACACGGACTGTGTTATATACCATACGGTGTACAGCAGCAGTCGCATTCACTTTGCTCCAAAAAAGTATCCCTTCCAAGGGGCTGGTTAGGTATTTCGACAAACAAAGTCCCCTCCAGATCTGACTGGCTTACAGGGGGCTCTGCTGAAGAAGTGCAAATCCTTGGTCTTCTCTTAAAATACCTTTCCGTGTATCGAGAGAAGTGAGCTCGCCACAAGGAGAACCAGGGAAGCATGCCCACCACCACCAGCCAGAAATCGTTATCTGAGGAAGAAACCCCAGCTCAAGGTAGGTCGACAGCTACACCCGCTCCCTGACCCGGCTGCCGAGAGGCCTCACGCACCAGGAGCACCGGCTATTGACAAGCTGCCGGTAAAGCCGCCGGTCCGGGAGCTGCCAGGGGCTCAGCACCTCGCAGAGTTAGGCTCTTCCCAGCTGCCAAAACGTCACCCTTCCCAAAACTGCAGCGCGTTACTACACCACCACGCGCCATCCCTTTCGCAGCTGCAGAACTGGTCCGCGCTTCCAGGCGGCCGAGGCGTGAAAGGAAGGTTATCGATTCCTCGGCTACAGGGACTGCCACGAGGAAACGCCACCGAATCCTACAGAAAGTAAGGAAGCAAGAGTTTGCTCCCGGGTGCTGTCTACCAGCACTGCAGGCTTCGTGCCGGCTGCCAGGCCGAGCTCGCCAGGCGCCCACCCGGCCGGCCGGCCCCCAGACTTCTGGTGTTATTTTATCACCCTTACGACGGAAAGTTTTCTTCCACTGGCGTAAAGCAGTTCTTCTTCCTTGTTTTTATTACCAGCTTGACTTGA
>JAVKLA010000218.1:0-13229 GCA_034782735.1 Sagittarius serpentarius
AGCGCAGGTTACGCTACAAGCCTGCGCCCGCGGCAGGCATTTCTCTACGTGTCTGTGTCACCGCACCCGTGTGACGCGTGTCTGTGGCGCCTGTTTACGGCGGCGGCTCAGGCCTACGACAGCGGGACACA
Source organism: Sagittarius serpentarius (assembly GCA_034782735.1). Lineage (NCBI taxonomy): Eukaryota > Metazoa > Chordata > Aves > Accipitriformes > Sagittariidae > Sagittarius > Sagittarius serpentarius. The sequence continues at coordinate 132 of JAVKLA010000218.1, forward strand.
CCGCCCGATACGTCTGACCCCACCGTTTGTGTCCCGCTCTATGTCTCCGATCACAATAACCTTCCCGGGAGATCCCCGGTGACCTCACGCCTCGCGATGCGCGCCCGTGCAATCGCGGTACGCGTTGTTACGCTGGCGTTGCTCAAAAATACAAAGCAGGTGATGACGTGTGGCAGGGCAAAGACGCGGCACCGCGCCCCGGGCTTTGGGATCCCCTGGGCTTTGGGGACGCTTGGCCGGCAGAGCTCTCCCTTTCACCACCGACGCGTGTGTCGTGCCGGGGCTCGCTGCCGGCGCGTGGCCGGCGTGCGAGAGACGGGCAGCCTCTTCCCTCGATCGCACCTTCCTTGATTGCAGACCCCACGCCACGAAACCTGTTGGCTCTCGGCAGCGATCCCGACCAGGAGGTCAGTGCACGCCAAGGAGTTAGGGGACCGCACAAGAATTAAACCGCGGCACGCCCTTTCGTGGCCTTTGGGCCTCTGTTGTGCTGCACGAATTCCTTGTCCGCAGGACGACCTCAGCTCGCGGTAACGGAGGAGCCTGCGGGCAGCACCCCTTCCATACCAGCAATTGCACCACCTGCGTGGCCTTGCCCTTACCTGGAAATGCAGCAAGGAGTTCTCGTGTGGACATCCTTTCTGTCTGAGAGCAGGAATGACGAACGAGGTTGTTTTCAGGCAAAAAAAAAAAAAATCCTACAGCAGCTCAAATGACCGAAATGAGGTAACCCTTTCTACAGACGGGGTCGGCACGTGCGCTGGAGGCACAACTCGAGGTTCCCAGCGTCAAAAGGGACGTAAGGTTACCTGCGCTATTGCCTTTTTCTTTCTAGTGCCACCTCCAGTAAGAGACGGTGCTGGGATCGTAACAGAGCAGCATCTTCTGTCGCCAAACCAGCTCTTCACTGCGCTTCCCGAAGCACGGTAAGCACCGCTTCCCTCAGGCAAGCTGCAAATGGAGCTTCAGAGAACCAAGAGCTTCTCCAGGAGGGCAGCGCCTTGTCAGGGCGGTGTAACTGGTGCGTCGCCGTGTAAAACACCACAGTACGTTCACGGCGTTTATGAGCTGCTCGTAGCGGCAGTGCCGAGAAGTGGACATCGTTCCAGTTGAAGGTGCTCTGCTATCGGCATCTCTTCATCTAAGGCAATGTAACTTCCGCAGCTTCTCATCGTCTTCGTAAATGCCTGTTTTCGTGCTTGGGATCATAAGTTAATTGTAAAATGCTGACAGCAGTCAATAAAGCAGTTTTCACTTTGCAGAAATAAAAAAAAAAACCCAAAACCCACATCACGAGAAGTATGCCTTCAGGGGTGTCACTTTAAACAAGAGGCTGGTGGCCATGCCCATGGCCGTGCCCTGCGAGGAATGTGCAAAGCAGGAAGCAAAAGCATTTTTTTGTGAGTGTTAAGGATCAGGTGTGTGAAACGTGGCTTGGCGGCACCTCGCTATAAGGTGCTTTGCCTTGCGAGGACATTTTTGTCCTCAGGGCTGTCCAGGGTGGTTGCCATCAAGTGTCACTCTGTCTAATTCCTGTCCAGACAGACCGGTTCCTGCAGTGCCCCCAGGCACAAAAGGTCTCCGCAAAAGCCACTGTTGAGGCTGACGTCGGGGTTCCCCCCTTGTTGTCCTTGGCAAAACTCCCCGGGGCGGAGGCCAGCAGCCCTGCCCTGCCTTGGCCGTGGCTCCCTGAGCCTTCTGGTTGCAGTGACAACTACCCGGGCCACGGTGCCCTTTCGCGTTGACGCGCAGGAAAAGGTTCGGGACCTCGGTAAAAGCAACCCCCCCACCCCCGCCGCCCCGTTAGCATGAGCCGGGCAGGTAGCAAAGGGTTAATAGGCGCAAAAAGAGGGCGAGCCGACCGTGCACCCCCCCCTTGACCTGGGGAGCATCAAAAGCATGGGGAGCACTGAGCTTCAGAGCAGATGAATCTGGCTTTGCTCCGGGACCTGAACCTGGGGGAGGAATCCGGTTTCGGTGGCCTCGGGCAGTTTGCCACAAGCCTTAACCGGAGCAGCTGGTAACGGGAGTGGGAAAGCAGGAGGCATCTGTCTGCCGGAGCTTGGCCTACAAGCTGGGACAGAACGCCTCTACTCAAAGTCTTCCTTGTCCCTGTTGTTGCTGGCAGCTCTTTGCGCTGTCCGTATCTGCCCTAGACCGGCCAGGAGGAAAATGCTCCACCTTCTGTTATTTATACCTGTGTTACAGTTCGTGTCATACAGATGCCGTTCGTCTTACTGGATGTTGCTTGCAGGAAGCTTCAAAATCTTGTGCGGTCTGTGCCAAACTCCCAGTGTCCACGTTGAAGCTGGTGTGAATTAAGTCTCTTTCTCTGTTTGGCTGCAAGTAGCCGGCAAAAGACTTTTCCGTATTTGCATCGCAGCTGCTCCAGCTGGAGGTCAGCCCTGCCGGTTCCTACCCTGCCAGCTTCGCACCCACACATTCAAGGTTAAACTGTTGCTTTGTGTGACGAGCCGGGAAAGCGGGAAAACATCAGTAACAGCTTAATCACTAAAAATAATTCACCAGAGGGTAGAGACGTATGTGTCATGGTAAAATATTTCTTTGATTTTTACTTCCTTTTTTTTTTTTTCCACTAAGATAAAGAAGACATCAATTTGTTTTTATTAAAGCAAATCAAACCCAAATGATCTAGATTTCGTTTTGAATAATTTAGGAAGATCTAACCAGTGTATTTTGGTGCCGGAGCTCAGAAGTGGTGTCGGGGCAACAGAAGTGGTGAAGAATGAATAAAAAAAGCCTGTTGGAATCTCAGTGCTTTTTAAGATCCCAAAGAGGAAAGCTGATATATTTAGCAATCAATGCTAAGAAATTTCAGAAGGCAAGAATTAGTTTCTTAGAAACACACGAAACCGAAACAGCCCCACAGTCACTAGAGAAATGTAGTGAGTTTTTCCCCCAGAGACACAGATCATTTAATTAAAAAGATAAAAAAAAAAATGCAGTGGAAGAACTGCAATCTTACCAAAACGTTTCTCACTGCTGAGAAGAGGTGGCTCAAGTGCCAGAAAACAATATGGATTTTGAATTCGTTGATTTTTATTACAAAATCTGTTTTGTTGTGGGTTTTTTTTTAATGCAAAGACCTGTCTAGTTTGGGGTCTGATACTCTGCTATATTGTGTACCATTTTCAAGTCTTACCCACTTCTTACCTGCAGCATGTGCTTACTATTCCAACTCAAATGCATGAAGAAGCCCAGAAAACAGTTTTTAAACTTATTTGTATATTTGTTAGCGACCCGTTCAAAGTCAACGTTGCTTTATTTGTCTTGAGCAATTAAAGGAGAGTATTAAGAAACAGTAAATAAGGTTTAAGAAAGAATTGGAGCATGGGATTGTAGCGTAGGGGAAATAGGTAAATCCTGGTTGGCACAACGCTGTCTTCTCCTTTACAAAACAAGGACCCAAGACTACGCCCTGTAACAGGAGGCAAGGCTACCGAAAGGCGGAGACTTGCTACACTGGAGAAAGGACTGAAGAGTGATGAAATCAATGGAAAGGGTTAAAATTATTAGGGTTTTAGACTGCAGCTCAAGCAGAATAGGAGGTTAAAAGATGAGGATTTGCTTGAGCAAAAAAGCCTGATTTTTTTTTTTTGGTGTGTTTGTTTTTAAAGAGAAGCAAGTTGAGCAGCATTCCAGTAAGTAAGAGGGTTTTTTCTCCGCCCGTACGTTTATAAAATTCCTCATAAGAAACAGCTTTTTTTCATACGTGTGATTCCAGTCTCTGGAAACGTCTTCTCATTTGCCCTGAAATAATTTCCCGTGATGTGCACATTAATGGGAAATGGTATTTTTCACCCTTCTTACAGTTTTTACTGCCAAACAGCAGCAAAGTTTAGGGTAGTTTCTTAAAATCGTCTCCAGTTGGCTAGAAAGAGATAACTGAAAGAATGCAAACCAAATAACCTTGATTCACCGACTTCTGCTTCTTTTCAGCTTGTCTTGACAAGCAACCAGAGTGTCCAGGCAGTTCTTTTAACCCTTATCATTGCTGAATACGCTCGCACTCATCTTGCAGTGAATTTCATGCAGCTTTAGGATGCAGAATAAAATATTAAACACAAAATTTGTGCTGCAGTGGTTGGCTATATACCAATAGCAGAAGCAACAGCACTGCTGGTACTGATATATTACTAACCCTATTTACAGAGAAGGAGCTGCTCCAAGTTAATGCAGTGCCTACTTAAAAAAAAACAAACCAAACAACCACAAGCCCCCCTGCCCCATCCCACGACAGAAAAAAGCATCGGACTCCTGTTCCAGTGAAATCACATTATCCCATATATAATTCAAGACAGTTACTGTTGCTCACCTGACACAGGACCACTTGTTAAGCTGCAGTAATTATATTCTGAGTCGTTATCTCATGGTCCAGGGCGAGGTGAAAATGTGCTTCTACGAGTAGAAGAGCTGCTCAAGACTACCTGTTGCATGCCTTTATACGTAGCCTCAGGCATTTACATACTGCAAGAGGAGTTTTTGCTAGAAAATACTGCCCCAGTTAAGATTTTTCACCCTGGTTCATAGTGCGTTTTTATGAGTTCTGAAGGAAAGCAGGTTCTGGAAGCTCATGATGAGAAAATAACTTCGAAGTCCGCGTGCTATGGATTTGTATGCCCTCATCGTACCCTGTGCGTGCAGTCCTGTCAGGTAAGGGATCATTATTAACTCCACTTTGTAGGAGCCCCGGAGCACCCAGGTGGGCAGGATGATTTGTGCAAGGCCCTACAGGACGTGCCTGGTAGAATTTGGAATCAGAGTTCATTCTTTTTGTCAGGATGTTAACCGTAATATCACTTCTCTACCTAGAATACGGACATTTCTTTACATGGACCTTAAAACATCCATAGCTGCATTTCCTAGAAGGAAAATAATCTACTCCACTGTACAAGCTGAAGGCTTGTTACTCTCCAAGTCTTACCGGCAAAATGGGACACACCGTACGCGTGGAGTTAAGCATTTATTGTCAGTCTAATTGGACGCTCTAACCAACACCCGACAAAGCATTAAGCTTAGCCCAGCTGCAATACTACTGCCGTTGGTAGTCCGGATTAATACAGGGAAGTCTCACCAGTAGAGTTAAAAGAATGGCACAGAAAAATCTTCCTAGTACCTACGTCTTTCTCTGCTGTCGTGCTCCTTCGTCCAGCGTCCCTCCGGGTGCCCAAGCAAACAGCCCCAGCCGGCCTCCGGCAGAGAGGCCGCAGAGGGTGTCACCGACAGCCCAGCATCCCAGGTTCTTCCTCGGGAGGAGGATGATGCTGGGCTGGAGGTCCTTTCCTCCTTGGTCTTGGGGACTGCCTGCTTTTACCCTTATATATTCTCTGAATGCGGTCCGGGCATGGGAACTTGCTCTTCAGTGGTTCTCACACGTTCGGTTATCTGTCCTTTCTTTGGTATCTGAGCTGGTTTAACAAGGTTATCCTCCTGTAACGGCCGCGGCGGTTTGTGTTGGTAGCCTGGGACCTCTGGTACCACCCCATTTTTGATGCTTGTGCCTCCCGTTTCGCTCTAGGACAACAGATAACAGAGTCAACAAAAAAATAACCACGTGTTGTCACAATAAACTGAAACTAACCTAAACGCAACCTGGCCACTAGATAATGGCTGTCGCCGGTACAATAAGGCAAAATCAGCTTAGGCCAGCATAACGCAGACAAGTGCTGAGACCCTGCCCTGTCAAGCCGGTGCAAATCCTTCAGCCTTTCGCTTGTAATGGCAGAAATGGTATTTACCTGGCTGCAGACCAAGTCCTGATTCTTAGGGAGGGGACTGCTGTAGGCAAGGCACTCTGTAACTGTCCTTTGCAAACATAGCAGAACACTACTTGTTATCTCTTCTTTTCATCTGGCATTAAAAACTGTCACAAGCAGAACGCTTACGTAAATTAATCACACATTGGTAGGGAGGCAGCATTTTCCATGTTCCTCAAATGATGTAAAGATGGAATTCAGGAGACCAAATTCATGCCAACTTTTTTTTTTCCCCGTTACAGTAACTGCATCGTTCCACAGTGTTTAGATTTTTCCGAGCTACTGTTCACGATGATGCTAGTTTTCCTGATATTCTACTTATCTTTTCCTTTGAAACAAAAAAATCTTCTGGGCCGGTCAGGAAGTATGAAACAAAAGCCCTACTTCTTTCCTTCATTTTTGTATCTTATTTTCTGTGTGACTGTCTATTCTGCAGAATATAAGGCTTATCTTTGTAAAACATTTTGTGAGCTCTGGATGGTAGCTTCTGTGTGATGGTGCAATACTACTGCACAACATCGTACGTATCTAGTCACTGGTCTTTTTTCCTCTGGGATTCAGTATATTCTGAAAGATCAATTCTTTTGGCATAGTCTCAGTCGGAGGAAGCTTAAGATGAACTTAAAAGTACTACATTCACTATATAGAATTATTATATATTAATGGAAATAAATTGAAGAAACATATTTTAAATTATATACAACTGTCCTCATCTCGAGCTATAAGAAAGAAATTTTTTTGCGGCGAGAACAGTCAGTCGCTGGAGCAGCCTCCCCAGGGGGGCGGAAGAGCCCCCACCGCTGGAGGTTTCCAAGGTGCGACTGGACAGGGTGCTAGAGAATTTCATCTCGGCTCCCTGTCCCACCAAAGGCTGGACCTTTGGAGGTCCCTTCCAACCTGGGCTCTTCTATGGTTCTGTGATTTTTTGCATGACTGAACTGCAGGGAAAAAATAATTGTTTTCTAATATTTTCTTTGGCATTAAGTGCCGGGGGTGGTTTAACCTAATTTTTATTGTGATTACTAGAGAATGAAAAAGTCCCATTTTGATTTTGCTCTTTAACTTAAATACCTTACAAGAATGGAGAAGATACGTACGCTGAAGTTTCAATGCCTTAGCCTTTTCTTTAGTAGATGAACTAGCTCTTGAGGGACATCTGAGTCTTGGGCCAAGACCTCCCTCATGACCACCACATTCCTGAGCTTTCAAAGGTAAAATAAATTAAAAAAAAAAAGAGCTTAATTTCCAGAAAGAAGTGCAACAAGGGATAAACCATACTCTCTCACCTCCAGCCCGTGACCTGCATGCTCTAAAATTCAGAAGTCACATTTCGGTAAATACGTAACTCTTCGGTTAGCGGGCGAGGTGCGGGGAATTTTTACCGCCACTGTTCTCAGGGTATTTAGTTTCTCTTCGACGGACGTCAAAGCAGCGGAAGCACCGCGGACTTCGGTCAGCTGAGAACACACGCAGGGTTTTGGATGCACTGAGGTCTGCACCACTGCGGCAGCGACTGCATGGGCATCGGTAACTGAAGAGAAACGGCTTGGGGTTTGCGTGCCGTCTGCCCTCTCGCTGTGCTGTAATTGGGAAGGGGGAAGAGAGGAAGGAAGGGGAAACGGTAAGAGGTGAAAAGAGCCTTTTCTCTTAGCGGAGGGCAAATGGGCTGCTGAAGCTCTGCCGAATTTTCAGGTTGGAGTTTCCCTTCTGCGGCGGGACCTTGCTCCCAGCGACAAAGGAGTCGAAAGCAAATAGCTACGTGCCCAATCAGAGGGACACCCCGTGCTGCAGTATGTGGCTGTTGTTCAGAGGAGCCACGTAACCAGAAGAGCACAGTGACCCGCAGAATTGCGTAAAATTTGCATCACAGTCTGCAGAGACTTCTGGGGCTTTTAGGTAATACCATCCGCAGTGTGTAATTCAGAATTTGTTGCCTGCTTCTGCGATCATTAAACAGGTTTGTAAGCCTGTGAGTGTTAAAAGAGCTGTGGAAAGCTTGCAGAGGTATTTGTATAAGCAGTATGCAGACATTGAGTGAAGGAGATCCCCGCCACTTTCGAAGGTAATCAGAGCAGATCCCAGCGATATTGTCTTCCTCTGGTAGTGTGACAGTAAATGTGCAAACCAGACGTGCCTTTTTGCAGGTAAGTCTCTCTTCTTGACAAACTGGAACGGACACAAAAGCAAACTGGTTTCCACCACTTCCGATGCGAGCGAGGGGGTTGGGTACAGCGCTTGGTAAGCAGTCACTAATTCGGGGAGAGAAATCCCGCCGGCAACTGCAGAACGAGGCAAAAGTCTAGGTAACACACCGAACAAGCAGTCCTGCAGCTGGAGGAAACGTCCTGCACGGGCGGAGCGGACAGAGGGGTGCGGTGGCTGGGTGCTCGGTTTTGGGCAGAAGCGGCCATGCCAGCCACGCCGTGCCCCTGGGATGGAGGGGACCGCACCGGCTCAGCTGGAAGGTCCTGGAGGACGGGTGGCAGAAGGTGTCCGTTTTAGTGGTCACTGGCACGGGCTGGTTTTGAGAGGCTGAATCACGTAAGGGGAGAGGAGGGATTTGGAAAAGCTGTTCGCTCCTCTGCGCGCGTGATGGCGGTGCCCACTGTTGGCAGTAAAAACAAATGCCTCCGGCTTGAAACTTGGCAGGGGCTCGCTGCAAAATCAAACACAGAAAATCCTGCCAATCTCTTCTGGTGTGCGGCTGGGAGAGCGGCTAGTGCTGAGACCTGGGTGGGAACTTACTGGAGTTAGTTGTCCTGGTTAGCCTGTGCAGATTCTTGACTGGTTTCCTGATGCACAAACATCTCCTGGCCTTTGGGCACCTCCTCCTAGGAGCGTTCCTCTTCCTCTCTGTCGCCAAGCCTGTCACCCCCGTTTCTCGTGAAGTAAGGCTCAGTGCTACTCTCTCGTGCTAAAATCCCATCCAGTCCTTGGTGTTGTAGGCGGACGCGTTCCTTGCTGATTAAACCTCCGCCTTCGTGCTCCAGAGCAGCCGACGGCTCGTTGTTACTGTTATTTTTGTGGCTGGCTTTGCGCAGTCTTAGTTATCTCGGCGGGGGGGGTGGGTGGGGGGTGGCATTCCCGTATCACACCATCCGCAGGCAGCAGCACCCCGTGAGAACGTACTGGTATGGAAGCACAGGGACACAGAGCTGAAGTTATTGGCTCGAAATTACCTGAACTAGAACTGGGGCAAATGTATAGACTTACTTCGAAACAAAAGAGTACAGAAGTACGTATCTTTGGTTTATTATTACTACGGATTGCTCCCAGGATGGCTCCTCTCTGATGACAAGCCCCGTGGTTGCGTTTGTTCTGCTGCTGCCAGCTGTTGGTCACCCTTCCCCAGGTTCCTTCAGGCACTGCTGCTGGGGAGACCCACCGGTCCCAGCCTGTACCCCTGAGCCTCAGGGTGTGCCCTTCCCCAAACCTTCATCTTCTTCCCTGTTCTCCACCTTTCTCTCTTTCCTCCTTTGCCCCCGCTCCCCCTCGCTCCGCTATTTTGCCTCCGAAAGAAATAGGTTGAGATGGCAGGCGCCGAAGGAGCACGTTTCTTTACCCAGGTCGCACCTATTGCTCTCCCTAGCCCTTCTTCGTCACTCGCTTGGCTCAGCTTCTGCCCCTTCCAAGACTGTTTGAACCGCTCTCGCAGGAGTGACTACGCTTCGTGTAAACGGTCTTGAACTGGCTGGGTTATTCCAAATCGTTGAGCAGCCATAAAAGGAGACGGTAAAGGAAGGCAACTATTCGTGCGGTACTAAATGAGTTTTATGCTTCTGCAGCTTTAACGCTGCTGTCAACAGCCGGGTTAAAGTCTAGCTAAGAGACGTCCCTAGAGCAGTCCTTCCATGTGCAACAGGCCTTGTGGTATAGAAGATTGTATTGCTTTCCTAAAGATGTCCACGGTGCTTGCTGTCACAGGACTCCAGTCCCAGCGCAGGACATACTGTGCCACAACTTTTTAAAGGGTATAAAGAACAACGCCAGAAAATGGCTGTGGACTGTGCTGGTGGCAAACACAGGAGGAACAAACCCCCCGGTTTTGCAAAGAGCACCAGTAACTGTGTGGGGATCACTGACAGCTGCTTGTACAATGATACAGACCTCTCCTTGGAGGGCTGTAAAATGCCCGGATAGACATTCAGACGGTTTACAAGTATACTAGCCTATACGATGCTGACACAGGCAAGGTTAAGCAGTCAGGCGTTAAGGAAAAGGAGGAACAGGAAAGAGTAACAGGCAAGGTACATTCAACAGGAGAGATGTGAAGGGATTTTTCAGCATTAGGGCAACTAAGTAATAGAACAGGCATGTATTTGCTGTTAGTTGTGTTGCATTATCCTTTGCTTATTATGTGCTTAATGTTCCATTAAAAGTTCTTTCAAAGCTACTATTCTGAAGTAGCAGATTTCTCTGGGACAAGTTTCTTGACCTCAGACATAAACCAGGGTAAACAGAAGTTCGTCACTAGTATTCCTACGTCAGTTTGGAGATAACGCTTTCAAAGGCAAGCGAACATCCTGAAATGATCACCCTGATAGAAGCGGCAGCCTGGGTACCTCCACGAAACCACACCTACACCACAAACTTTTGCCCTCATAGCTGTGATAGCTGGAGACATCGCTTACGGCCGGTGTCTTTTTGTTGACTAACTCTCTCGTGCAGGGCAGTTATACCGGGAAAAACATGTTTTTTCCGTGTACGGTGTCAGGGAGGAGTCAGGGCCAGCTGCTTCCCAAGGGACGGGGGGGAGATGGGGACGCCCAGGGGACCGGCTGGGCAGGGGCTTCGCCAGGCCCATGGGCTGGGGGGTGACCCAGGAGAGGTCGGTCAGAGCCCTGAAGGCTGATTGCTGTCCCCAGGGCCCTGACGTACGGTGCAGTTTCCTCGGGTCCTCGAGGGAGAGAGAACGACGTCGATTTACCAGTTCAGGTTGTGTCAGCGTCCCGCGCGTGTTGCCACTACGCCTTCAGCTGGGAGCTGGGTCCGCATCCCACCAGGCGCAGGTCTCTGGTAAGACGTCGTAGTAGCTGACCTGGGCTCGGCGCTGGGATCTCGGGAGCCGGGAGGTGCTGGCTGCTCAGGAAAGCAAGAGCTGTAGGTGGAGTAACTTCCTCAAGCTGAGCACGGCCGAGGGCTTGCGACACGCGCTGCAACTCTCTTGCCGGGATGCGTTATGGAGCGTGTTCTTCCCCTCAAAGTGAGGTTTTCCCCGTCATTGAAAAAGGAGCGGAGCTAAAAAGCACCGTTTCTAGCATCAGCCTCGTGCCAAGGCCCACCCCTGCCGTGCAATGGACGCACCTCCATCGTGAGCTCCGACGCACAGGTTCATGTGTGGACGAGGAAGAGGGGGGTAGAAATATTTGCCCTCGGAAATGCCCCCGCGCCAACGCCTCTACTCAACAGCTGCAACAGAAGGGGTGTAGGAGCTAGGTCGAAAGGGCTTTGTGCATCATTTTATGCCGCCTTGCTGGACTTTATGAGCACCTCCTCCTTCGGCACCCAAGCACCCCGTATCAGCCGGTACTGCCTCCCCGAGCGGGCCCACCCTTTCCAGTTTCTGTTCCTTCTCCACTCGTGTAGAGTCGGGAAACGCGACAGTTTGCAGCCTCAGTAATTCACGGGCCGTGCGCGCGCGTGGCAGGGAGGCGGCGTTTGGAAGCGTTTCGCTCCGCGGGGGAAGGAAGCGCCCCGCTGCACACCGGCGAAAGGTTTGCAAGCTGCCGAGTTTCATTTTTACAGCTGAGTGGAAAAAAAAGTTTCATTTTCTGTCTGGTGACCGTTTTGACGAACACACCCCGGGGCCTGCGAACAGATGTAGCGAAGGCTGTTTGTTCGCGCCGGTGTTTGGGTCGGAGTCCCTTCCACGCCGAAAAGCAGTGCTTTCCTCTTTCTGCGCCAGAATCGAGGGGGGTTGGTCCCTGGTTTCTCCGCGCTGAAGTGAAACACCCCTAAATAACAGCGATAGGGAGTTCGGAGGTTCCGTGAGACGCCAGATACGTTAGTCCCCATCAGCCACGCATTCCTCTCAACGTTTATATTCTGTTGATTCACCCAAGCACTTTTGCCCGAATAAGAACTGCGAAACCCCACCCACGGACTTTGACTTCTTTACGTCGCTTAGCAAACAGGATTACGCCGGGGAGCACGCGGTTTCCCCACCTCGTACCGACGCAGCTCCAAAACAACAACCGTGGCTGTGCTTTCGCCCGCTTTTTTGCTAAGGCGGCTTTGCCCCGTTATTTTGACGCCCTCCGCTCGGAGGGAAGTGACGTAAACACCCATGCTAAGGTTAGCATTACGTCGTTTCTCCAGCCGCTGAATGGGTAGCAGGATCATTAACGCGGAAACTCGGCGCAGAAGACGGATGATCAGCAGAAACTGATTTTTACCTGAGAATGTGGCGGGTTGACCTTGGCTGGATGCCAGGTGCCCACCAAGCTGCTCTATCGCTCCCCCTCCTCAGCAGGACGGGGCGGTGGGGTGGAGGGGGGGAGAAAATAAGATGGGGAACCCCCCCCCCTCCCCCGTGGGTCACGATAAAGGCAGTTCAACGCAGCGAAAGCGAAGGCCGTGCGCGGAAGCGAAGGAAAACAAAAGGTTTATTCTTTACGGCCCATCAGCAAGGCCGTGGCCAGCCGCTTCCCGTGAAGTACGGCACGGCGGTCGCTCCGGAAGATGAAAGTCGTCGGAATAAGGACGGGGGGGGGGGGGGGGGGGGGGCGCGGCGGGGGGCCGGCGGCCCCCCCCCCCCCCCCCTTTTCTCATAGCTTTTAGGGCCGAGGAGATGTCCCACGGTACGGAAGATCCCTCCGGTCACCTTGGCGCAGCTGTCCTGGCTGCGTCCCCTCCCAAGATCTTGCCCACCCCCCAGCCTGCTGGTGAGTTATTGAACCTTCTCTTGCGAAGCGGTCACCTCCGCCTGGTCGAGCAAAGGCGAGGGGGAATGATGAGTTAGGAACCCGTGACGTCACGAGAGGAGAAGCCCTCACTCCCCACGTTTTCCTTAAGCGGCTGCTCCCTCAGAGCAGGCCACGTCTTGGGAAATCCTCCGGTGACAGCGAGGCAGCGCCTGGGGACGAAGTGGGGGATGATTGAGGCGTGGGGGGGGGTTGAGGGGACGACGACAAACGCGGACTGTCCACGTACGCTGAAGGCGCTGCTACGTCATTTCACCAAAACGGCACGTCCGCTCCCGCGGCGGTGGGAGCCCAACGCCAGCTCGCGGGGTTCGGGATGGGCGGGTGGGAGACGGTTCCCTGCTACACCCCCCCCACCCGCCCCCCCGCCAGCCCCTCCCCGGGACCCGCCGCGCCCG
>JAVKLA010000219.1:0-13172 GCA_034782735.1 Sagittarius serpentarius
AATTCCCCGTTTTTTTTTCTTTTGCTGGTGGAGAATGATGTTAGGTGGAGCAGATCTTTGGTCAGTTGGGGTCCTCCGCCTGGTTGTGCCCCCTCCCAACCTATTAACCTTCGCTGGGGTGGGCGGAAATTCAGATATAGCCGTCTCGCGCGCACGCTCTTCAGCAAAACCTCAACCCATCTGCCTGTTGTCAGCGCTGTTTTGACCGTAAACCCACGTCCTACGAGCCGCTGTGGAGAAAATTACCTCCGTCCCTGGTCAGACCCGGGACAATCCTTCGTGGAAGAGGTCAAATAGAAAGAAAAGAGCCTGTTTTAAGTAAAAAAAATGGGGTAATTAGTCCAGGCAGGTGCACGCACGTGAGTTTTGGGACCTGATGGGGCATATTTGGTCGCTGCTGGGTTGGTGGGAGGTATCTCTGGGGGCTTGGCATTGGCCAAAATGGTCCGACGCTGGTCAGGTTCTGGTCTTGAAAGAGTCGTACCCCTGGCCACGGCCACGTCGTGCTCTGAGGTGGCTCCACTCTTCCTCCAAATGCTCTTGTGACCGCCAGTAACTCTGTTCTTCTCCTTCCCAGGCTCCTTCACAAGATGAGATGCAGCTCCAGCAGATCCTGGAGCAGCGCTACGTGTTGGTGGAGAAGGAGAGTTACCAGAATGCTGGCGGCCATCCGAAGGGAGCGTCGGAAATGCCGGAGCAGAAAGAGTGCAGGAGTCCGGTGAGTCCACTGCGGCTTTCGAAGCTCATGGCCAAAGCTCTTGGAGGACAAGGGTTGAGTTTTCCATGCCAGGACAGCGTTGCTGGCCTGGATTTTGGAGCTCAACGCCCTACAAATGGTAGGGGCAGAAGACGACCCTGCCCAGCCCTTTGTCTCTCCAGTCCTTTGAGCTCTCAGCTTTTGAACGTCTTTTTCCTTCAGCTCTTCCCATTTTTCTTTCCTCCAGGCAAATATCCCGGGTTGCGTTAAGAGAGTGGAGATGACAAGCCAGGGGAACCTCAACCGTGCAGGTACCGGTGAGGGCATTTCCTTGGTGACATCATCTTCTCTGATGATAAATTGAGTGCTAAATGGGGAGCGGGCCCTGGGTGACAAGAGCTGGTTGGGGGGTGGAAGCTCTTGGTGACACCACACCCCAAAGTCTCCTGCGTTTCCCCTGGGTCCTGCCCAGGGAGGAGGACAGGGAGGAAGATGCGATGGGCCGTGCCAGCGGCTGCCCTCACCCCGCCGGCCCTGCTGCCCATCCCCGTCCCCAGCCGGGCTGTGCCTGAGCGCTGGTGAACTTGGGAGGACGGTGAAGACCTTACTCTTAGAGCGGGTTGGTCAAGAAGACTACGCCCAAGCTGCGAGGAGATCCCCCTCTCCCTGGTGAACCCCAGTTTCTACGTTTTCTTGGCTTGCCGCCTTCTTTGGAGGCGTTTATCGATGCTTTCTCCTCGGTTGCAGATGACCAGGGGATCAGAGAAGGCCCAGGACCTTCCAGCAGGTTTGTTGCGAGGAGGGATGTCATCACTGAAGGGTTTGAGGTTGGGTTTGGAGGGCTTGGCGGTCCAGCAGCTCCCCAGGGGAAGGGGCTATGGTGGGAGGAGATGCAGCTTGGGCATCGTTAGGTCCCTCCTCCCCCCAAATCCCACCCCCCGTCAGCATAGAGAAACCCCCAGGATGTCCTTCCGCATCCTCTTCCTGCACCCTAATGGTGGGCACTCGCTCTGAGGCATCCGGGTCTTTCCGAAATACCTCCGAGTAACTAAAGTAACCTTCAACAGGGCGAGAGGTGACAACGCAGGGGACGCGCAGCCTCTGGGAACGTCAGCCAAGAGGCAGCTGCAGTGGATGTGAGTGGTGGAGCAGGTGAAGACGGGGTAGGGGGATGGTGGCAGGAGGATGCCGTGGGGACCCACCACTTCTTCCCCAACAGCTGCCGGCCCAGCCCGTATCTGTTTGGTGGATGTTACCCACTGCAAGACATGATGACCCTGGAGTTTGTTGCTGTGCTGTCAGAATATTATAACTTTGAAGAAAAATGCAAGATCTGTGTTGTCTTCTACAAAGAGCCTGGCGTCTGCGAAGAATTTGCCAACATGGAGAGAAGGTAAAAAAACCAGTGGTTGAATTTATGCTGAGGAGGTGTTTCCGCTGCGCTTCTCCTTTGGGAGATTCAGTCCTGGGCTGAAGGACGTCGCTGCAGGTTCCTACAGAGGTTGGAGGTGAACGCCCAAATGGAGATGTCCCGGTGGAGTCGTAGCACTTGGTGGTGACTCCTCCAACCTCCCCATCACTCATGGAGCTGCCAGGATCTTTCAGCCTCGTGTGAGGATGTGAGCTGGGCTGGTTGTTTTAATCAGTCCTCTGGCTGATGAATCGGGCTGAGGATTTCTCCCTGACATTTTGAAAGCCGACGGTGTCTTGTTGGATGAGCCAAAACTTGACTGTTGGCTTGGGGTTGACCTTGGTGGTCAAGCCCAAGCCAACAAGCTCCTTCTCTTCCTCTTCCAGAGACAGAGTGATCACGGGCAGCGCCAGGATCCCCCTTTCTCACCTGCAACAAGGACTCATCTTTTATAAATATGCCCTCGTTAACACCTACAGCCAAGTGAGAGAGTGTGAATTAGAGCACATTTCTTTAGAGAACACCGATGTCCCAGAGACCTTCAAGTACAGAAACGCTCAATTATATCGTGTCGTGAATATACCCAAAACGGAGATCAAGACAGATGGTAAGACGTTATTTACCCCAAAGTCACGACCGGAGGCAATGGTGATGGCCGTAGGCTGACCTACCTTTAACCCTGGTTTATTTTGGGAGGTTTCAAGCTGCAGGTTTACGAGCTGCTCGTAGAAATAAGCTTTTTTTCCCTTGTAATAAAACTCATGGCTGGCACCCAAGCCAGAGCACCCAAATCTTGTTCAGAAAATGGGTGGCACCTCTTGGGCTGGAGAAATGCGCAGATGGTTTCGTGCTTTCAGGGCTCAGTTGAACTTGGTGTCTACGTTTTGTTCCCGAACTCTTCCTTTTTCCCCAGGAAAGTGGACCTTCTTTGAACACTTTGAGTGCCATTTCCCCAAGAGAAGCACTGAACTTTGGAAAGTGTTAGTCAAAAAGGAGTCCAGGTACAAGGTCCAGATGGAGTACCTGCAGCACAATTTCTTTGCTCGCGCCACCTCCTGGAATTTCCTTGAGGAGACAGAGAGGAAACTGGATAGGTACAAGGAGAGCATCAAAGTCTATCTTGGGGATGCCAAGAAAGGAGAAGACTTTGAGATCATCGACAATTTGGATGCCGAAGCGGTAAGCGTCCACCGGAACCTCTGGGGAGCTGGCAAAGTGATGTCCCTCCTTTTGGGGGATGGCTTGGACATCAGAGGGGTGAAGCTAAGAGCCTTCTCCTGCCCTGTGTATTTAGGACGTAGGACCTTCCTGAATGCATCTGTGGCACCAGGAAGAAATAATTTCTCCCTAGGGAGGTGCCGTGCAAGGTGCCTCTGGACAGCCGCATCTTCCACCTCCCATTCTCCTCCCTGGACCAGGCTGTTCTCAGAGAAAAACCAGCTTGTCCAGCCTGGTGAAACGCCCTCTCCTTATTCTTGTTGTCCAGATGAAAGACAATATCAGATCCTTCATACAAGCGATCATCAAGTACCTGAAGACCAAGGAACATAAACTTCCCAAGCTCCTGTTTGTCTTTCACACCTTGTTTCGCTATCGCATCACCCTCCCCCCGGTGTTCATTGCCAAGGCTGAAAAGCACTTTGAGGCCATCACCTTCTCCCACGACAAATACGAAGAATTGAGAGGAAAAAGGTAATTTAGATTTGTCAACATCCTCGCTTGGAGCAACGACACCTTTAGAGGTCTGGGGCTCAGCTGAGTTGTCCCCATGTGTCACTTTGCGTGCCATGTGCTATCCCAAGGGGTCTCTGAGGGTGCATAAACCCGGATTGGTGGCTTCCAGCCTGGTGAGTCCATCTTGGGTACCCCGGGCACCTCGAAGAGCGTTGGACATCTCTGATATTGGTTGTCCCGTGGAGGTGTCTCAATCTGAGCTCTTTCCAGATGGCTGCCTGCTGGCAGGATGAATCCTACCGTGCGTTGTGGGAAAAGACTCCGTCCCGTGTTGGCACGTGTCTCCCACCGACATCCCAGAGGTCGGTTATGGGAAGTTTGACTTTTTTGGCCTTTTTTTTGCAGCAAATACTTTCCGGCGCTGAAGGAAATGTGTCTCAGGACCGCTGTCAGTGATACCTTGTGGATCTGGTTGGTCCCGCTGCTCTATGCGATCAAGGAGAAGTCGGAGGACCCCTTTCTCCCATGTGAACTTCCTGCACAAGCCTTCGTGCAGCTGAGGGGGGACGACGAGTTGCAAAGGTGGGTCTGAAAGGCTGAGGCAGGATCAGGGTAATGAACTGTCCTGCTCTTTAAAGTGCTTTTCATTCCTTCTGCTTGGTGGCTTCTCAAGGGGCTGCCCCTTCTCCTTGGCATGCTGTGTCCCCTGCCCTGGGGATTGTTGAAGGAGCGTTGGTGGACCTCAAGGGGAGGATGGAGCCGGGTGCTCTGTGGTCTTATCCGGAGAGCTGGATGGGAGCAGTCCTGGGGAGAGAAGGGGTTGGAAGGAACCTTCAAAGATCATCTAGTCCATCCCCGCTGCCGTGGGCAGGGATAACTTCCACTAGATCAGGTTGCTCAAAGCCCCATCCAACCCGACCTTGAACACTTCCAGCGGTGGGGAAGATGTCCCTGTCCATGGCAGGGGGGTCGGACTAGGCTGTCTTCGAAGGGGGGTTGGACTGGATGGTCTTTGAAGGCTACTTCAACCCAACCCAACCCATTCTATGATATTCCACAAGATCAGATTCCTCAAAGCCTCGTCCAACCTGACCTTGAACACTTCCAAGGATGGGGCACCCATGGCATCTCTGGGCAACCTGTTCCAGTGTCTCACCACCCTCATCATACAACATTTCTTCCTTAAGTCCGATCTAAATTCCCCCCTCTTTCAGTTTAAAACCGTTGCCCCAGCCCAGGTGCAGGACCTCGCACTTGGCCTTGTTGAACTTCACGAGGCTGGCACAGGCTCATTCCTCCAGCCTGTCAAGGTCAACTTGAACCCTGAGTTTTGTCCTAATGACCTTAAAGTGGGTGAATTTCTAAAAATTCCTGCTTTGCCGTGTAGAGTCACTCACTGTCAAACCCCAGCTCCTCCTTCCAGCCCCCGGCCACCCTGGCTGTAGGTCACCACTGTGTCTACCAGTCATGGTGCCATCTGAAACGCTACCGACATGCCTCCGGGCCCTCCAAAGTGCATCTGATGTTCTTGAGCTGCTTTCCTAGGAAAGTCCTGAAGATGATTGACGCTCACAAGACCTTGATTAGAAGATGTGCTCCGCTGGCAGAGAAGGTGCTGGAGATGGTGGCTGTAAGGAACTTCACCAGGGATCCTTTGCCTGACATTTGGTTTCCGCTCCAGCTCATCTTGGAAACCTTGTACGTGCGCATCCTGGATGTGACTAGAACCTCGTCCTCAGTGCCTGTAAGGACAACTGACTGGTGGAAGACCTTCTTCTGCTTTCAGGGAGTGGTGGGGCTGTTTAAATGTGAGCCAGGATGTGTCCTTGGTTCCTACAGAGATTTTCAGCAGGACTGAAGGACGTAAATGTAGAAACCTGGGGTTAGAGCTGAATCCTGGGACCAGGGGAAAGGAAATCCCTTTAATCTCGCCAGAAAACTTCAGGCTTTAGTGTTTAAGTGTGGAAGCTCCTCAGCTGCGGGAGCAGAAGCCTTGTCATGTGTCCCCTCAATGTCTTTCTGGCCTCTTTTCAGGAAGACTATTTGAATGTCGTTTTGGAAAGCATCGCCACCAGGATGGACTCCTGGTTCAAGGACTTGTAAGTTGGGGTTTCTTGAGAGGAGAGGTGCTGCGACACCTCCGTAAAAAGGTCTGGGGAGGGATGGATGGAGCCCTGGCTGAGCAGAAAGAGGGTGGCTGCCATGACTTGCCGGTTGCTTTTCTGATGTCTTTAACCCCACCATGGCTGGAGAGCATGGAGACCCACAAGGGTCATGTCCTATGAACCTGCCTGCATCTCCTAGCTGCAGGCGGTGGCCGTGGTCAGCTAGCGACTGTGAAAGCAACTGCAAGAAGCGTTTGGTCCTTTCCCATGTCCACAGGTGCCCGTCGGGATCTTCAAAGCAATCGCTGAAGCCCCAAAATGAGCAAGAGGTCTTGCAGTGTCTGAACTTGGTGTACATCTTGCTGAAGAGTATTTTGGAGAAGCTGAAGAAATGGGTGTCGTTCAGCTCTGTGATGATAATGCTGAAGATACTCGGGATGTTTGTCAGCAAAGCGGATTTGCTGCAAGAGAACAAGGTGAGAACAAGGTTTGTGGCTTCTGTCGCAAGGGCTTAGCCTCCTGTTTGTACCTGAGGAGAGCCCAGAGCTTCTGGCTCACTCTTCTGTTCTTTACTTTCTCAAGGAATTCCAGCAGTTTACTTCAGCAGAAAGGTTTCAAGAGTTTTCATGTTTGACCACGCCGTGGCTCGAGAGATACTTTCACAGGGCACCCACGGACGAGAAATCCTTTCTGAAGAACATTGCGGTGAGCGACAAGACCCAGAGACCAACGCGGGCTGCGGCCCTTGGTAGACCCACGTGTTGCTCAAGGTCATCTGATGGGTTTGGCTCTTCCTCCATAGAAGTGGCAGCAGCTGTTTTCACTGAAGATCCTCTGCATGGGGTGGACCCAGGAGTGGTGGGGCTTGATCCACAACATGTTTGAGAAGTGGCTGAAGAAGGTGAGTCATGGAGACCCTCCAGCTGGTGGGGGATGATGCTCCTGGTCTTTGCCACGCTTGGTTTTGCCTCGGTCACCATTTTGGTGGCGGAACTCGAGCAGACTGGTAAGGACCCAGAAAGCAGCTGCCTCTTAAGTGTTTCCTTGCCGTAGATTAATGACAAATGCCTCCTGGACTTCTACTTGGCTTTCCTGAAGATGGAGGAGCACTGCAACACGGAGTTGGAGAGCTGCTTTACGAATTGTATTGTCCAGTGGATCAGAGGCCTCGACAGAACCGAGGTATGAGAACGGCCACCCCTCCTTGGGCTGCTGGAGGCCTCTACGCCCCACTTTGCCAGCTCTGTTACTGATCTGTGCTGGGTTAAGAGAGCGGGGAAAGGTCTTTCTGAAAAAGCCACGAGTCCACAAAGGCCCTAAACAGGAGAAATTTCTCATCCTTCCAGGAATCCATGCTAAAATCCGTGATACCCATATTCCTCAAGATGAGCAAGCCAGCTGCTGGGATGGTGCTTTCTGTTCTCGTGGAGAAAATGTGTTCGGAGGTGAAGCAGCTGAAAAGCATCAACATGTTTGATGAGAGCACCGGCCCCGTTCTTGCAAACCTGCTCAACAGTTCTGGGGTCTGCGATCTCATTTCTGCTGTCCGTGAGTGTCCCCTGAGCAGTTTTCTTGGGAGAAGCTCTTGACTTTAAGTGAGTTAGATGGGAAGATGAGGTCTTTTCACAGGGACATTCCGATTTTGTTGGCAACAAAAAATGAGAGGAAAAAAATAATCTTCCATAGAAAAATGGAAGTTTCATTCCAGGAATGGAGAAACATCTTGGTTTTATTCCAGGAGTGGAGAAACATCTTGGTTTCTTTATCCCGTTGGAACGCTGCTTTGTTGCGCACTCAACGAGCGTGGGGCTTGTTGTTGAGGGGAAGGACGTGATGGAGCCAGAGCCTGTCCACGCAAAGACAGTCAAGCGTTAGAACAAGAGAGAGGTGGTGGGTTTCGGTCAGACAAACCAGGTCTGAGACCAGTGTTGGCCCTTCTTTGATCAGGAGATGGAGGAGAGGACAACTTGGGGCTATTGCTCCCTGGTACAACTTCTGGCACCATCAAAAAGCCTCTGGGCTTGTTGTCTCCGTAGCTGCCCTTCCCGTAGTAGCCGTTAGCTGTGGTGGGATTGTCCCTTCGCCTCCTCTTGGCCAGAACAAAGCCACTCAGCACCTTCTTCTGTGCCCCAGCCCCTCTTGGAAGCCCTCCACGTCCACTGGAGCTGGCTGCCCAACCTCAGATGCAGTCTCCTGGGTGGTTCCCATGGTTTGTTTCAGGCAGGGGGAGATACCTGGGCTTCCCAAAGGAAATTTGGGATTTTCCCAAGATGCTGGTTTTGATGGTTGAGCTAGAAAGCAACCACGCATCTGTCCTCCACGCTGGTAGGGTGACGGACCCCCCCCCGAACTGGAAGCTGCTGGCTCTTCCTGAGGATCCGGCTTCAAAAGAAATAACAGGAGAGAAATTGCTGGCTGTCTTTCACCAAACTTCACTTATTTTACAGAAGAATTGGAGAGCAAGTTTCCAGTTCAGCTCAGCGACGGTGCAAAAATCCTCCTTTCCCGGGTGTACGCACTCTCCAGCTTCATGGGACTTTGTGTTCTCTCGGGAGACATTCCCTGCAGCATCCTCTCTGACATCTTAAAGCATGAGCAGATGTTTAAGAAGATACTGTGCACCTGTGGTAAGTTCAGAGTTTCCAACTTGGGTGTGCTTTCATAGTTACGTGGCCAACGGGAGACCTATCTACTGGACGGTTATCTAAAATGCAAAGAAAACTAAAAATTATCCGCAATGGGAGTCTAAAAAAAAGAAGTAAAAATGTGATAGTTGGTCACAGAGGCAATTTTAAGCAATTTGAGAAGCAGGAAGGAGTGAAAATGCTGGGGGTTTTTTTTAATGCAGCTAAAGTTTTGGGGTGTTTGTGGAATTTATTTCAAGGATTGCAGTGGTGTAGCTTCCTGGTTACACGCCTTACCTTCGGGCCCATTGCAAACTCCATCTCTAGTTGACTAAAACCGAGAGGAAAGGGGGCAAGTCCTCCAAATTCTGCTCTGAGAATAAACTTTATCAGTATTTCTGGTGGTTTTGGCAGCAATGCTGCTTTGGGAAGGAGCCGCAGGCTTTCTGTAAACTGAAACGCTCATCTTTTTTTGGATGGGAGGGCTTATGCTCCCTGCAGCTCTTCTCTTTCCGAGGGGTTCTCCTTCATGTCTGGGTTTTTTTTTTCCAGATTCCTCTTTCTCCAAGTGTATAACAGAAGTGCTGGCGGTCAGGAAGCAGGAGTTTGAGCAACTGGAAGAGCAGAAGAAGCAAAGATGCTCCTTTCTCTGCCTGTGTCGTGGCATAGAGGACATGATAAAAGGTACTGGTTAGGTTAATGGAGCTCCTTCTGTGGTTGTTGTCTCCCGAAATATAGAGCCTCACAGTGGGTGGGAGGGAAACACAATCAGGGAACCTGTTGACATCAGGGCTTGTCTTTGTTGGTGGAGAGACACATGGCCTGAGTTCCTTCTTCTTGTTCCTGCCTGGTTTAGTGGATAGAAGTACTGTGGAGAAAAGCATCACGGACAACGAAAGTTTTAAGGACCAGATGTCAGTGAAGCGGTTCTCCATCGACGGCAGGAGCGAAATGGGATCACACGTCCTCACCGATTATAGTGACATGATGCAAAAACTTTATGTCGTGGAGAGAAGCCAATGTTTCCGTAGGCTGTGGAAGATGAGAGCAGAGCAAACCAAAGCCACAGTCTCTGAAGATCAGATTTTCTCCGTAGAAGATGTTCAAGAAAAAATTTACAAGCCAGCCATCGCTGACTTTCATAAAACCTACCTGTCCCTCAAAGACTTCTCCATCACCCTCGGGGCTGTGCAGAGCCAGTTTGAGAAGCTGCTGGGAGACAAGGATCAGCTCCTGGAGGAGTTTAAAATCATGGAGGACAGCGAAGGGCCCAGGGGTGGAAGAACTTGCTGGATCGCAGGTGCGGTGGAGAGGATTGAGAACTACCTGACCCTCTCGAAAGTGGTGAACACTGCCAAGATGATCGATGCTCTGAGACAGATGCTTCAGCTGGAGGGGGATTTCCAGATTCTCAGTGACCTGACAAAATACGTACGTAGGAGACGTGGGCATCTGTGTTGGTTGCTCTTGGGAAAATCCACGTAGAGAGGTCCATGTGGTAGCTTATAATTAAATAAAAAAAGGTGTGATTCCTTCCTCCTCAATTAAACTTGAGTGATAGGCTGAAGGAATTACTTCCAGCTGCCTCTTCCTATTCATCATGGAGGCCTACAGGGATGAATTCAAGAGCAGACTTGGGTTTGAGGACAAGATCTTACCTTGTTTGGGGAGGAGGAGGTGGAACTGAGCTGCTTTCCTTTTCTTCCCAACAGACACGCATGGTTTTTTGTTTCCTTTTTTGTCCAGGAAGAGCAGGAATTCAAGGACAAGCGACTCAATTTTATGACTGAAGACTTAATGAATGTGAAAAAAAGTTTAAGTGACATTCCCCAGGGAGTCTTGGACTTTTTGAGGGAACTTCTGGAATGTGGAAGGAAAGGTTTTACCTCCTGGATCAAGACCATAATAAAAGGTGGGCTGGAGGGAAGGAAGTCATCAGATAACGGCAACAGAAGCAGACCACTTAGTCCTTGCCTGTTCCTGCATCCAACAGCATTACATGAACTGGAGCAGAGAAATTCCTCAACTGTCTCTCTTATTTTTCTTTTTTCTTTATTTTTTCCCTCCAGACAAGACAGAAATCCCCGTATTTGTGGAGCTGGCTTCGATTTCTGCGGGTGAAAATGACATGGATATCGACAGAGTGAGGTTCTTCCGTGATGCCATGGCTGCTTCTGCTCCCATCATATTAGACCTGAGTCCCACAGCTGGCTTTGACCAGTTCTTTGCAGCTCTGTCTTTCATCAGAGAAGCCATTGCCAAAGACAGTAAGCTTCCCAAGAAGCTGGTGAGTCTTCAATTCCCATGTCCAAAAGTCACCTGAACGCTTGCTGCGAGGCCAAGTTGCTCACGTGTAAGTGCCTGATGCCATTTAAGATGGTTTCCTCAGGACAGCCCTGTGGGCCTGGCAGGACCTGGGCAAAGGCTGTGCTCTTTTTGGAGTGGAAGCCTGGTGGAACGTCTCAAATGACCTTACACATTTGTGTGAGCAACTGGAGGAGACCCAGCAGGTGTTGTGAATAGGAGGAAATGAGTTCTGGAGTCTGCAGTTTAGGATCACAGAAAAGTTGAGGTTGGAAGGGACCTCTGGAGATCATCTAGTCTAAATTCCCTACTTAAAATGGGGTCAGGTAGGGCAGGTAGCTCATGGCCACGTCTGATTGGATTTTGAGCATCTCCAAGGCTGAAAGGCTCCAGAACCTGTTTCAGAATTTGATAGAAAACTGCTGTTTAACAGAATCCCTTATGTTTGTGCCCCAGGCTGTCACTGAGCCTTACACTCTGCTCCCCACCAAAACCAGAGCAAAGAACAAGACCTTCACCACACGCCGATGCTCTGGCGTATGAGGATGGGTCCAGCTCTGGGGCTGTGTCTCCTCAGAAGCCATGGGAAACCCCATCCTCAGCAGAAATGGTCACAGAAACCCCACTCGCGTCAAATGTGGGGTGGGGGAGTGGTGCTCAGTGTCCTGCCAGCTGGTTACTGGGTTTCCCTATGATTCGTCTTTTGCAGAAAGACTCCTGTGACAACAAAGAGTGGATACAGCTGGTTCATGACTCTCATGGCTCTGTGGAGCGTTCTTCAATCTCTCAAGCCAGAAGCATCAACAGAAATGGGGTTTTTACCATTTCGACACCTCCGAAATTCAAGGTAAAGGGTCTCCAAGACTTTCTTGTCCAGTTACATTTTTTAATGCTGTTGGGAGACAAGATCTTTCCTGAAATAAACTTCCGATGAGCATGCCAGGTTGCCGATAGATCTCCACTTGGGTTTGCAACTAGTACCGCCAATTTTCTGTTAAAGCTTGAGTATTTTCAGCGGAAAACAGGCTTTTCTTGCCTCCAGAGGAAGTGGTACAAGACATGTAGAGTCCTGATGTGCAGTAATTCAACTCAAAGCTGTGTAAAAGGCCGTGTGGTGATGCTCGTTGTCTTCTCCGCTTTCCAGGCTACGCTTGAGGACTGTGTCTCATTGCAACTGCTGAATGACAGAGAGGAGAGCACAAGTCCGGCAGACCAGAAGGCCAAGAAATACAGTTTGTCTCAGCTCACAGAGCTCCAGAACAAGCTTATGTTGATCGCCACCAAGGTTGAGCAGGGCAGAGAGGAGGCAAACCGTTTCTTGGAGGTAAGTCACAGCTCAGCACCAACATCTGCCTGAAAAATGGTGGCTGTTGGGCTTGGGATTTTGCTGGAATTATTTCCGGGAGACTCATCCATGAGCTGCAAGTTATGGCCTTTCACAAGCAGAGGTGTTGCTCTAGGATGACGCCTACTTCCCAAGCTATAGGAGTGGGATTTGCTTCCCTGAGCATTGTTCCTTACTTTTGGTGCCCAACAGCCCATCCAAGACCTTTCATACCTCACTATGGAGGGACTTATAGAATGCTTTGGGTTGGAAAGGACCTTTGAAGACCATTTAGTCCATCCCCCCTGCCATGGACAGGGACAGCTTTCACTAGGTCATGTTGCTCAAAGCCCCGTCCAAGCTGACCTTGAACACTTCCCATGATGGGGCATCCGCAGCCTCTATGGGCAACCTGTTCCAGTGTCTGACCACTCTCATTCTACAATGTTTCTTCCTTATATCCAATCTAAATCCACCCTCTTTCAGTTTAAAACTGTTGTCCCTTGTCCTGTCGCTACAGGCCTTGGTAAAAAGTCTCTCTCCATCTTTCTTATAAGCTCTCGTTATGTACTGAGCAGCCGCAAGAACATCTCCCCAAAGCCTCTCCAACTGAACAATCCCAATCCTCTCAGCCTTTCTTCACAGCAGAGGTCTTCCAGCCCTCTGACTGTTCTTGTGTCCCTCCCCTGCACCCGCTCTAACAGGTCCATGTCTGTCTTAGAATCAGAGAATCATTTGGCTTGGAAAAGACCTTTACGACCATCGCGTCCAGCCACGAACCTGTCACTGCCAACTCCACCACTAAGCCATGGCCCTAAGTGCCACATCTACACGTCTCTGCAATAACCTCCAGGGACGGTGACTCAACCCCCTCCCTGGGCAGCCTGTTCCAGTGCCTGACAACCCTTTCAGTGAAGACAGTCTTCCTCATAGCCAAGCTAAACCTCCCCTGGCGCAACCTGAGGCCATTTCCTCTCGTCCCTGTAACTTCATGCCTGGGAAAAGAGACCGATGCCCACCTCGCTACAACCTC
>JAVKLA010000220.1:0-13166 GCA_034782735.1 Sagittarius serpentarius
GGGTTTCTCTCACACCCCAATCTCCTCCCCCACTGCAGGTTCCCCTTCTTAAATCTGTTCTCCCAGAGGCGCTGCCGCCATCACTGATGAGCTCGGCCTTGTCCAGAGGCGGGTCCGACTTGGAGCCGGGGAAGCTTCTGGCAGCTTCTCACAGGAGCCCTCCTTGCAGCCCTTCCCCCACTACCAAAACCCTGCCACTTAAACCCAAAACAGGGCATACATGTAGCAGTAGGGAAACAAAATCTGCCAGAGGCAGGAGCACTCAGAATATTAAATAGCCTCAGCTATGTCAAGAATCCAGCTCCAGTTGATGTTAAAAACCTCTTAACAGCTAGGCAAGCATTGTCTAATGGAAAACACATCCAAAAAAAATGAAATACTGAAGTGCTTTTCTGAACCACCAGTTCTACAACTCTTCTTCCACTTGCCTGGGCAGGATAGCTCTGCTAATAGTTTAACATGCCAAAAAATGCACTCAGTCAATGCTCAAACCTTGCAGGTCTTTTTTTTGTTGTTGCTGGTTTTTCCTACCTTAGCTTTCTCTTTGTATTAACAGCCTGATGGTGGATCCAATGGTGGGAGTCAAATCTTACTTACCTTAGAGTCACCGCAAAAGACATCCCCTTCCAAGTATTGCCTTGTTCTAACAAGAATGAATGAACAGCAAAGTTTTTACCATGAACGGGGAGGGAAAGCAAGATACTCACTGAAACTCGCATACGCCTCCCTAACACTATTGGTTTTTCTTGGAAAACACTTACATATTTTTGTGGCAAGCCCCCAAATGACAAACATTTTAGAGGAGCCACACTGCTGATAATGTGTGAGTGCTGCTTTTCCCATGCATGACATCCACATGGTGCGAGTTATTTTTCTCAGTTGCTGCAGGTTTATATCTATTTTGCAACATTACAACTAAGATGTTTTGATTCAATAACTTCTCACACAAAAGCTGCACCATTTTCTGTGCTAAGCCTCTGGAAGAAGGATCTACTGGAGAGGCAGTTTATTGATCCCATTTCCACAGGGAACTAATTTTGATTGCTCTCCATAGGTTCAAAAAAACTATGTATTGCTGACCTGCATTTACTTCTTACTAAACTAGGATCAAATCTTATCATAAAAATAATCTTTCTATAATTATAATTTTTCATGTTTTGGCTGAAATTCTCAGCAGAAATAACAAGTTCCTGAACCATTCAGCTTTTGCTAAAATTAGCTTTAGATGTGAATGCTCAGGTGAAATGAACA
Organism: Sagittarius serpentarius; assembly: GCA_034782735.1. Taxonomy (NCBI): domain Eukaryota; kingdom Metazoa; phylum Chordata; class Aves; order Accipitriformes; family Sagittariidae; genus Sagittarius; species Sagittarius serpentarius. The sequence continues at coordinate 1,252 of JAVKLA010000220.1, forward strand.
TTACTCAAATGCAAATTAAAGATGAACCAGCAGCATAAATTGTTTTGTAGGTCTCTGCTTGCTTCTAGTGATCCATGTTGCACCATTTTCCTGCCTCAGTTTTAGCTCTCATATCTTATGTAGGTACAGAAACACAATGAAGAGGTTTGTTTAGTTATGGATTACTGCTAAAGCATTAAATAGACCAGGTGTATAGCAGATTCTTTCAGAGTCTGGAGACTTCTGACTTCTGACACTTCTGGAGTTTATTTGGAAAGAGTACTGCTGTCTCTTCCATTGCTTCCCAAGAATTGCTGAATTATTTGGGAAAAAAATGCCAAGGTGGCCACTGTTTAGTTTCTACAGTTGTGTAAAAGAAAGTGTGTCCCTTCAGGATTTTTTTCCTTAGTTTAGATGCATGCATTGAAGCACAGAGTTTTTACTCTAACTTCTACAAGATGGCGAATTGGCAATAGAGAAGTGCAGAAATTTCACAAATAAGAGACTAGCCGAGTCCAGTTTTAGGAGGAATCTTGTAGGTCCTAACTGGGAGATAGAAGGACTTATGTCCTGCAGACCCACATGTATAGAAACCAAGTAGGAGATTAGAGAGGCAAAATTCAACCACATTTCATACCTCAGGATTTGGTTTTGACTTATATAGCCTCTACCCCCTTTCTCAGAATGGCTTTCAATGAGGGAGTTAGTGAATTTTAAACTATTGTTTATTCTTTCTATAGAAGATTAAAGATTGTGTTGAAATAGCTGTAATTTTATCTTTAGATCTGCTTTAATTGTGGCACAATTTTGAACAGCACTGACCACGGAAGTATGTGTAACTATTTTGTGGAACATGTTTTTTTCTGCAAAAACTGAGGCTGTAAAAGACAGTAATTCTCTTCTCTCCATGTTACCTAAATGCTAGTGACATTTCCCCCTCTTCATTGAGTTAAGTATTAAGAGTTACGAAGAATAAAATTATAGAAAAGCACTGAAGAATGAAAGGAAGAGCCATAGCTTGTCTACAGAAGATTATCAGATATACGATAGACTCGTGGGAAGGATTTACTAGCTCTAGCTCAATTTCTAAATATGTTCTCTCTAAATGAGACTTGCAAATATCTATAATCTCCTAGTCTTTCTGATGATAAAACAATATAAAAATATATATCAACTGTTATTACTTGTCAGTACAATGTGTCTCTTTGCCATTATACCTTCTTTTTCAGGGCAGGTCAAAGGCTTATGGAGACATAGATAGCACACACACACACAAAGGGCAAAGGAAAGGAACATGGAGTTTGTGGTTATTTTTTTTCTCTACTTTTTTTTTTTTTCTGTTTGCAAAGACAGCAAGCATGAAGGCATCTGTGCCTGTCTAAATTCAGCCAAAACCATCTGTCAACAAGTTGCAGCTAAAGGGTAGAAAATCTAATCGTGACTCAGAGGAGTTAGAAGGGAACGTGGGAGCGTGGGGCTCAGGCAGTAAGCTGCGGAGATGTGTAACAGTCGGCTGGAAAGAGATGGGAAGCAGTTAAATGAATGGGGGCCATCTATTCTTACCACACTTACACTACATGAACCTGATAATTAAATGAACAGTTACAGCGTAATGTACCGCAACACAGAGTGAGGTTTTTCAGATTCGTGCACATGCTCTGCTCTTCCTCCCATCTATATCTTCCTCCTCCTCAGCTCCAAACCATTGTCATTAAGAAACTCACTGCACAGTAAATTTTGAGTTCTGTACAATGACAGTTACCTGAAATCAATGCTGGCTCTGAATTATGGTGGCATCATAAACTGTTTGATTGCCTTAATGGAATTATTTATCATTGCAATTATTTATTATTTATCACATCAGCTCTTAAGTTATTCCTTGCTATTGATCATATTATCCTGTGCAATGTACTTTTCATTTATGTTATCTGGATTAAAAGCACATGAGGGAAAATGCAGATAATTATTAGTATGTTTTCCTCTTCAACAGAGAATGTTTTGGGAGACAGAGCAACTAACGCAGGATATAAGAGCATAATGAGTAAAACATGCTTAAATCAAAAAGTGCCTTCATTATCTGAGTTATCTCAAGGTAACTTCTCGTTTTCCCAATTGCCTGAGATAACACTGGCTGGCTGTGATAAAACTTGTGATTTTTACTGTAGTCATAAATGGGAACACTATTAAACACAAGCACAACTATCAAAAAGATGCAAAAAGCCCAACAAGAACCGAACCTGAGCTGTGTTGTATAGTAAAGCGCTTTTGAACACTTCAGAATTATTATTACCACTATATATATACAGTGGTAATGTATGTATATAGTTGAATACAGCATGCAGAATGCTCAACTAGGACTCAAGAAATCAGAAATTCTGTTTTGGCAAAGGTAGTCCCTAAATGCGGGGGAAATCACAGCATGCAGAAATCTTGTGGTTGTCACTTGGTCTCAGATTTTTTGTCTGAGATGTATTTTTCCCCATCTCCTTTCCAAGAGCCACTGTCCAGGGAAGTTCCCTGTTCCCGGGGTAATGGCAGACATGCAGAAGAGAGGGCAGACTGAATAATGCAGACTTTGGCCCCAACACAGAGCTTGCACTTTCTGCATTGAGCTGTGTTCCCATTGCACATAATTTCTCTCTGGCATTTTTAGAAATGTTCTAGTCTTGCTAGAAAATCACCTTAGCTTTTTATGCCTCTGTTTCCCTATCTCCTCCCTATATTGCCAGCTGAGAGTGCAAGCTACATGGAGGTGCTTGTCACTCATCTGTAGAGTGCCTGGCGCAGTGGGAAGTCAAGGGCTACCGCAACATAATGATAGAAATAGTGATAATGATAAACTCCTTTGTAAGGGAAATTATTTGGTGCATATCAAAAAATCATTCAGGAAGCAGAGAGAAGGCTGACTTTTAAACTGAGAACAAAATCTCCTAGATGGTCCCTTTCAGCCTTTGCGTTTGATCTAATTATAGGAAAGCTATCATTTTACCAGAAGCTTTAAATATCAAAAATGACTAACACTTCTTAAGGTTAGTGTGTTGGAACAGAACTTTGGAAGTCCTTTGCAGACTGAGGTTACGTATAACCAAAAAGTCCAAATATGAACGCAGATTTGAAAACAAATAAGAAATTGAATATAGAGAAGCATATTTATCAAAAGTTTAACATAGGTTGTTTCTGAAGAAGACTTCTAGGAATATTATGTTATTCTATATTCTCTTCAACCGTACTTCAGCTTCAACTAGGCATTTTTTTCACAGACACTGTGGTTTCTCAGAACTGACATTCCAATATACTTCAAAGACAGAAGTGTCTAGACCCACTGATACATTTCATGAGAGGTTCTTGCCTCATTAGATGTTGTTCATGAAAGTTTCACTACTGAGTGAAGAAAGAATTTATCACGATGAAAAATCTGCAGGATTCATTTTCTTTTCTGGTCCATTTCCATTGACTCATCCTCTGTAAGGGCAGATATGAATGCAGTTTGTGCATTCCAAAAGCCATTTCACTTTCACATTCCTCTTCATAAACACTGGACCACTAGTTTCAAACCAATGAAAAGATCTTTGTCAATATTTAAGGGATTCTAAATAGAACAGCTGTCTGGAAATGTTCTGTTATTCCTTTTTTACTTGCTGGTCACGAACACAAACAGGTAAAACAGATACTGATTTCATGTAATTTTAAAAATTTCAAACCACAATTTTTCACAGATAAATCCATCAAATGAAAACAAAAAGAATTTAAGCACAACAAAATATACTCATACATTGTAATAAGCTATTGAACTATATAAATTAGAATGATTCATTTGCCTAGTTACAAAAATAAGACCTCAGTCTAGTCTGTTTTCCTTCAACTGCTGAAACATCAGTTGTATCCACCTTGAATGAAGCACTTGTACTCTGACTCAAGTTTTTCACCCCACTACCCCTTGTAAAGAAATTAATTGCATATGAACTGACTTGTATTATGCTATCATTTTTTAATGTCACAGCTTGATTATTTAAAATTATTATAAATATATAGATACAAACTTTTGTAATAATATAATTAATATTACCATTTAATAATGATCAAATATTCTCTGCAATTTCAAAGTAAAATAGCATAGGTACTGCCTATACTATATGATAATAGTGAAGACTCAAGTGCAAATACCGTATTAACTTATTTGAGCAATACCTGAATTTCAGCCAAAGTAAGCAGCAGAAGAATATTTATCCAGGCTACGAGGAGCTGAAGAAGATTTTAGGCAGAAGGGACCAAAAATAAGTAAATAAATAAAAAGCACTACTAAGGCTTTCTGATTTTTAGTATATAATAATTCAAATAACTTATATTCAGTGAATAGATAACTTACCACCTGGCTGGTCAGCAAAAGGGCTAAGCTCCTCAAGTAACAAAGACTGTAAAACATGTGCTCTAATTGCAAATTTGTGTTTAAAATTATTGACTTAAGCATGGGCTGAAGAGTCTTGATGAATCCATGCCTGAATTAGGAACACAAACTATGTTTTCTGAATGAAGAATTCCGCCTGAGTAGCTCTAGAAGACCTGGGGCCTCCTGGCATTGTATGTGGTCTGAATGCTGCTGCCACAAACCTGCCACTCTTTCAGCAGCAAAAGCATCTCTGTTTACTTGTTGGACTTCTTGACAGTGACTAAAGTCTCCCTTTCCACTTTAAATTGACAAAGTGTCTATCGTAGTCAGCAGATTGCTTCCTGGCCTGATTTTCCACCCTGAAATTGACTGAGCACTGTGAACGCTGGGATTTCCTTCCCACCACTAAGTCTTTTCCTAAGTACCAAGCGGCCACTGTAAAGCATGAGATAACAACTAACAGCAGTGGTCGTTCACTGGCTTTTGCCTGGCTTGCTAGACTCCAACATAGCTTCTCTTTGCAAGTACGACTTTACAGCATTTTTATCTTCAGTCTTGCAAGCAACCAGGTGCTTAGTGCTAGCTCTATGAAGTGCTCTGGAAACCTTGCAGGTGTCTCCCGTATCAAATGTAAGCTACTCGCTTTTACCTTCAAGATCGATGAAGGACATGAATCATATTACTTAGCATTCTGCCCAGCATCTGTCATCCATTAGCAAGAACTTGTCTCCTGCATCTGATCAGCCACTGCCTTAATGTCCTCTGTGGGCCTGCCATGTTTCCAAAAGGCAGCATTGTGCCTTTGCCCAAGCCCCTGCATTTGTAAGAAGTCCTATAACACCATAAAAATTTCCTCATAATTCTCTGAAAAACCTGTCTTTCAGAAACCCCAGAGCAGACAAAGCCTTGATTGCTGGAATGATGGCCTCCTTGTCGACTAATATTCCCTCTTCAGACCCTCTGATATTTCTATCTGCCTGTCTTTATCCATCACTCTCAAGAGACGACTGCACTGCCTCTCACTCCAGTCTAGAGGTGTACCATTAAGCAAGTAGCGGAATAAAAGGAGAAGCACAACCAACATTTCCTCTTTGTGCAACAGGATTTTGAAAGACTAACTGAGCTGCACTCTTGTTTGGAAAGAAAGAGCAGACGCATCACAATCCAGAAGGTATTTCAGGGCCATGAATCAGGAGCTGAAGGAGGTATTTTTCTTGAGACCCACATGAAGACATCTCTGTCCTGCAGCAAATTAATAATTAAGGTGCAATCCTGACCTCAGTCCATCCTAGTGGCTAACTAGGAGAATTCCTAACGCAGTATGTTGGCTGAGGTTAACTGGAGTTGGCTTTCATTTTCAGCAAACAGGAAATTAGCATGCACATGAAATTAAAATGGACCTTCAGGAAAAGTAACACCGTGAGAAAATGGCAAACAGTTATGGGCAGTTAAAAAAAACAGAGGGAGCAATGTAAAAGCTATAGAATTTTTTCATTTTTACTTATTTTAAATTAACTGTTTTATTTCAGCCTTTCTAATACATTTCCTGTTTTCTTCCTGAAATTTTCATTTTCACTTTAAAATGGCTTAACCTTTAATGGGCAAAAAAGGCATGAAGAACATGTATATTTAAGTAAATGTTGACAGTCTGTGTCTTGCATTTTTTCTCAAAGTGAAACACTGAAGTTTTGGGACAATGGAGAATTTTGTTTAAAACCTCCAAAGTTTCTATTCTGACCTGATGAATTTCTCAGTTAACTTACCAAACCAAAAAATCAGTTTCTGATCCAGCTTTGTGTTTAATCGAAGTCTGAGGCATCTAACTCTTCCTACCCAGTCTGTTTAGCCTTTGCAACTAATGATTTACCTCAGATGTAGCCTTCTCCATCTGTGCTGAGCACAACTGTAAATTAGAATAGACTTTATGAGCTCAGCCCAACTTTTGGGAAAGTTTAGCAGTATACTTTAATCAGTGGGTTTGGGATAAGGGGATGGATGTTAACAAGGCATAAGATTTATGCAGGGATAAATATAGATATTCAGGAAGAAAATATGAAAGTATGAGAGGCTATTAAACTTACAATGAAAGACCTCGGAGCAAGAGACATGGTGAGTGATTCATCCTACAGCTAAGGAGCATACTTTTTGTCTAGCACTGATTATCTCTGTACCTCTTTGGATGCAGAGCTTGTACAAAAAAAGTGAGGTCTTTTTCACTTTCAAAAAATACTCCTCCATAATACTTGAGAACTGCCTAGGACGTATTTATGTATAGTTTAATTGTTGGAAAATTTTTAATGCCTAAGAGGCTGTAAACATTTTAGAAAGAAAATCAAGAAATGGAAATCCATTTTAAAGAACTGCCTCTTAAGAGACTGCCAGGAAAACAGGTATATTAGAGTAAAAGTTACTTTATTTTATCAGTCTAAAGAGAAAGGAGAGATCAAATAAAAACATGAAGTGCAGAAAAGTGGAGTCACTTGTTGGTCTTTCTGGTTTACCACCAATTTTATCCTCATTAAATAGGATGCTGAAGGTGAAGTATATCTTAGAAGGCTATTTACTCATAAAAGGAATGCTTTCTGACTGGAAATGAGAGTACTGCCACAGAAAGGACAGGAGTGGAATATCAAATATTCCATTAGACCAAAAAGATAAAGATGTTTCTACCCTCAGCTACAGTTGGAGATGTAAAAATGTAGTTCCCTTAAACAGCCAAAGCATGGAAACTACAAGCGTGGAAAAAAACTCTTACAAAGAGTATCCTGCATTTCCTGGCTGCTCCAAGCATCCCAAAATAACAGTGACAGTCCTTATGACAAATAAAGATTTGCTGGATTTTTTATTACAACAGTTGCCTTTTGCTTATCTTGTGAAGAGACCGTACAATAACCATTGAAGTCCTACTAAAAAGTGGGTGCTCAGAAGCAGGGAGGGGGTTAGCTGTGTGCGTGGTGACAGGCATGGTGGAGTGTCAAGAGAACCTGAGCCACCATGCCGTGCACAGCTTCTCAGCGGTCCAGGGACACTGGGGTATTTCCCACTACGCACCAGAAATTAAGAAGCTGAGAGTCAGATGAGAATAGTGGGAGTCACACCAATAATTAGTACAGTGATCTTTTATGAATGAAAATGCGGCAAAGAGGAATGTTCTCAACATGACATAAAAGCAATCTGCGGAGCAAACAGGTCTTTCCTAGTTCTCTATAAGGTAGAAGGAAGAAGAATAAAAATTAATTTCCTTTCAACTAACACGTACAAACACACATAAACATATCCATATATATGGCTATTCCCTCCTTGAGCGATTTTTTTTTTCCCAACATTTCTATATAGCGGGTTAAGTATTATACATATGGCAGAGGTTCTGCCATTGCTCTTCTTTGCAAGCCCCAGTTACTTGCAATCTGCCAAGGCAATTCACCTGACCCATGAGTCTTCATGTAACCTCTCTTCTTGCAGGTCCTTACAAAGAGAGCTGTGAGGTGGATGGATCTTTCTGTTGTCAGCATTAAGGTGCACTTGGCTACTGTCTTTCCTGGGAAAGTCTGCCCAGCCGGGTGACGGTATGTATCAGTTGACATGGCAGCCTAGCCAACCCTGGAAAAAAACCAAAAGCTAATAATAACAGCGATCAGCTGGGTGGTTGCTAGTGACAGAAGAGTTCATCGCATTCACAGTCTGCTCCCTGCACTCACCCAAGGAGTGTTTGGGAAAGAGGGAAGTGGAGAGTGGACAGCACAAATTGCCGTGGGGGCACAGCCCGCTGTTTTCATAGCCACTGTTTTCATGCCTACCCAGTCTTGGGCAGGGAGTGGGTACTGGGGACTGAGAATCCCTGGGCTTACAGCAGATGGATGGGTTGACTGCACAGCTCGTACATATTTGCTATCAGTGTATAACAGAAGAGGACCAAGGTGTACGCTCTTGGTCAGGAAGGCTCTTACTGCTTCTTTGTAACAGTTGCTATTTATGCGTGATTTTGTTTGCATGCATTCCAGGGTGTGCAGCTGTAACAAATAGACCACATTCCTTACCTAGTCTTGGACTCTAACCCAGCTCACCAGAGGGAAGTCTCTGCCTAACAAAGTCATGCATAATAAATAAAAAGGCCAGACAGGTTTCACAGTGCTACCTACTATTTGGTTGACATAAAGAACAATGATTACATTTCTTGTCCATGGTGTAAAGGCCTATTCTAGGCACTAACATAAACTCTCCTAGTGATCAGAAACAAAAATTTCTCCTAGATGTACAGGATAGAATTTTCATTCCAGTTTTCTGCAGTAAAAATTCAAGTGAGGATATGACATCACATTGTATACATCATAAGGTATCACATGTTATGTATAACATGAAAACTCCAAGTTATGAATGCATGTTTGATATAACCATTAGCAGAATTGCAATTAGAAGAAATTTAGAAGCCTTCACAACAAACAAAAGTTGAAAAAAGTCTGATAATCCCCATGTGCAAAGTATTCCATGTGTGATAGCATGAAATGAAAGGCCTAGCCATCAAGCAGGCAGAATTGCAGTATTTAGAAAGAGGTCTCTATCATACCTCAGCCAACCCTTCAGGGCTTACCTACGTTACACTCAGAGCTCTTCCTCCTTGAGGCAACACTAGAGAGCAAAACTAAGGGACAAATTCACCTTCCTCTCCTCTGTTTTTCTTTCCTTTCCTGCTTTTTATTTCTTAGAGAACAGTGAACATTCGTACAAACAGAAAGCCTTTCACATCAAGAAAAGGGCAATAACCCTGGGAAAAGAATTGACAGTGCATTTTCTAAGACACGTAGCTATAAGATCTCACTGGCGAGTTGGGGAAGAACAAAAGTTAACCTAGGAAATCAATGATGCTGGAAAACAGTAGGATTCTGACCATCTCAAATTTTAGAACAGCGATCTCCTGAGTTACATACATGAGGTCTGACGCTTCAATATAAAACTTGTAAATACTACCTGTGCTCTCTGACTCAATGAAGATTGATACAGAAAGAGATAATGCTTTCTGCAGAAGAAAAACGTGCAGTAAGTAAAATGATAGAAAAGATGTTCCCTTAAATTCTCCTTTAATTATTTTATCAAAATACAGCCTTGAAAGCTAGTCCTGCTCCATGCACATATTTAGGGACTTCTCTGAAAATATATGAAATTATTTAGGCAACCAAATGAAAATGGCATAGTTATATTAAAAACTTGTATTAATGAGAAATATACTTGGATAGGAGTAAAGCTATATATACAGAAACTACACCTGGAAACTATTAGCTTGTAGTTTTACTTCATTCAAGCAATGACCCCTGTTGTTTCTATCATGGGTTTCCATTGTCTGGACTTAAAATAAATCAGGGAGACCTGCTTTCCTCTTTAGAAGGTACATCTGAATCTGACGATTATATTTATGTAGCAAGATGCTGCTGCAGTGGAGCAACATCACTGTGGTAGGTCTACTTTGAGTCCATACCCACAGTTCAAGTCAGATGTTGAAGCATTAGATATCTCTGGGTACCTACTGCAACTGACTTGTCAAAAGACATCATAAAAGATTAGAAGTCCTCAACAAATTTTGAGATGTTCTATAATTCACCTGAATTGCCTGAAATATTAAAATTTAAACCTCAAAGATTCTATAATTAAGATGAGATTTTCCAGGGGACAGGAAGTTATGCCTTAATGGAGACACTAACGCCATAACTCTTAGGAAGTCTAGCAGCAAATTGGAGGAAAACAAGATATTGGCAGATGTAATATCCCTGATTGTGCTAACTTTTATGCTTTTGTATGTGCTATCATCATGATTCTCTTCAGATGGAATACAACAACAAACCTATAAAGTCCCCATTGGGAAATGTAAAGTAATTTTAAAATAAGAAAACAGAATTTAATATCAGCTCTTGATGCTTACTGCTTAGGGTCTTTGAAAATTATAAGCACATTAAATTGTTGGTCTAGTGTTATTAAACTAATATTTCATTTTTATTTTACAGTCCATGCTTCAGAAAAGCTTTATGAACTCTCAACAGTCTTTCAAAGGCTGGTTACTTAGCAGGGTAGATCATACTGCCTCATTATTGCAAAAAAAGAAAAATTTTTGGTAAAGTATTGCTGACAGCAGTTTTGTGTGTATTATTAGGAAACTGAAACTGAAGGAGATACTGTTTTTTATGTCCTCCTCGAAACATTTCTCCATTGCTGTCACCAATGTCTTTTGAGTTGCACAACTAATTAGTTGTACTAAAACATTCTGCTGTAAGAGTTACTTCACCTTCTCTCCTTGTTTGTCATCTACCTGTTACAGCTTGTGTTTTCAAACCATGCATGCTCTGGGACACAGGCTGGCACACACCGTATGTTTGTGCAGCATCTACTACAATGAGGCCCCAACCTGACTGAGGATTACCTGTGCCAATATTCATTTGAATAATTATAAACCCTAGGCCTGTGAGAGTTCTTTGAAAAACAAAAAGGCACTGGAGCAAAAGATGTAAATATTTTCCTCTGCTTCATTGATGGGATCTATTTAGTCAAATGGTGCATAAATTTGCATGGGCAGCACAGTTTATAAGACAGATGCTTTTGCAAGAAATCAGAGCATCAGCTTAGAATATGAAATTTCTTTCTTGGGGGAAATCCCAAAGATTTTGTAATTGCTTGTGCTTCAACAGTGAAAAATTAGTATTTCTGGACATTTTTCTTCAGGTGGGATTTGAAAAAAACTTTTTATTTTGGAATAGAGAAAATGTTTTTAAGTACCTCAAACGGCAGCGTGCATATTAACTGCATGTTATGTTATTTAAAATAAAATGTTACTATATGGAAAAGTTAAATTATCACACTTTCACTAAATCAAGCAGATATAAACACAGAGTGCCTTGTTTTTCCAGCAAAAAATAGTTACTAACAGTCCTGTCATGAAACGTTTTGACATTTGCAAACTTCATTTCTGATCAAGTAGTGTCAAAATCTGAAGATGGAGACAGAAACAAGATACATCTCTCCTGATTTAATGACTAAATGAAAATAATCTAGGTGGTTCAAGAGGGATGTAAATTGCAGCAAATATTTGAACTTTAAGATCTACAATTGAGTATTAACTTCCTACCTTTTGTTTTAGCAGAAAATCTTGCTGTTGATCTGAAAAGGCACTAGAAAGATGGAAAAAGATTGTGTAAAGCATGACCACATTTTCCCTCACTGTAATGCTGATGTGTGTTTATTAGGTTTTGATTTCCAGCCATATACATTTCATGTATAATTTTGTGTTAGGCCACAGCTCCCCAAGCTGCAGGATTTGTAAGATTAGGTTTTTTATTCACAGGCACTCTTACATGGTGAGAGCTGGAGTTTCTTAAGGATTACTTTAACTTGCATAAGCTTTGATTACCAAAGTGCTGTAGACTAGCTGAAAACTAAGAAGCACAAGCTTTCCACCTCGCATTTTCAAATTACTCTTCTGGAGCACATGTCTTATAAGGAGCGGCTGAGGGAGCTGGGGCTGTTTAGCCTGGAGAAAAGGAGGCTGAGGGGAGACCTTATCGCTCTC
>JAVKLA010000221.1:0-13106 GCA_034782735.1 Sagittarius serpentarius
CCCTGGCCAGATCTGATTCTATCAGGGCTGTGGCTTTCCTAACCTGATCCCTGGCTGCTCGGAGGATTTCTCTGTATGACAAAACAGCATTGTTTTCCATTTTCCTGATGGGTAGAGGATCTTCACAAGTGTCTGCAACAATTTCTTGTTTCCAGTCTGGGGTGTATTTTCAAGATGGGGCTGAATGCACTGTACCTTTAAATTCTGCTTACTCTAAAAAGAAAAGGAAGGGCTTAATGAGTCTAGCAGGTAATTGGGACATACAGTTGACAATTAAACATTTGAATATTGGGAGCATTTCATCTCTGAGAGCAAGGGTCTAAAACTACTGCTGTGTGTGTTTGGAGCGTATGGTAGTGCAGAGAAATGAGAGCAACACGCACGAGTTGTTCTCATTAGTACAGTGCAGCGAAGACATGGCAGTTTCCTTTAGACAAGGTCCACTGCAATGACGGCAAACAACTTCACTGTGCTGTCGATCTGGTCCTTAAGTATAATTTTGGCTTAGGTAGGTGGTACGACTTTTCCAACCATAAAGCAGCATTTGCTTAAAAGCATTGCAAGACTGTGGCTTTGGAGTGTCTCGGTAAATACAGGTCTTTTTTGTCAAATGCTTGGGGAAATTAATGGCTTAATTAACTGCATCAGTTACACCAGCCATGCTGTTCTTATTCAGAAATGTGTTGCATTATGTATGCCATAACAGCATTAGTACCAGTTATTTTGCAACCAGACCCTTTGCAAACTAGGGCAACTGGTACCAGCCCTGTTCTGTGGACTTAACTAGCCACTTTGGGCTTGCAAGTGGTTATGAAAACCGACATGAATAAGTCAAGGCAAACTTTTTGACTTAAAGGTGCTTGACTTCAAATGGCCAAAAAGATAACAAGCACGTTTACTTTGAATGTAAGCAAAAAATAGTTTTTTCCACAGATTATACATCTCAGCAGATATAATGTGCTAAGCTTAGTGTAAGAGCTTTTTTTATAATGCAGTATTATCATCGGAAGAGTATCAGAAAATTATTGGAGGATAATAATCACTGTATCTACTGAGAGCCTTCACAGCTATGCTTCTACAAACCCAGACACTTCCATTTCTTTCCGTCTCCAGGAAATCTTGAGATCGAACTTACTCATTTAAAAAACCCCACTGCCCCTCATGATTGTAGCTACTTAAATTACATCGTTTTGCCTGTGTTACTAATGTCCAATAGCCATAATTTTTATATGCAGATAAAAAAATCCAACAGAGATGTTAGCACTATTTCTTAGTTGTAGTTGGAAAATGTGTGATGCTTGCCTCCCTCTTAATATGATTCTGATTTTAGTGCTTAATACGTTTCTTAGGAAATGAAGACAACTTGCTGTAGCTAAATAAGATATTCTGTAAGCTAGTGTTTAATTCTTTGACTGAGCCCTGCTCTGTAGTAGTAGAGCAGTGAAACTTAATATTGGATTCAAACTGTTAAGAACTGGAGTCTCTCCAATCTATTACTGTTTGCAGTTACGTAAGTTCTCATGAGCTGCATTTGCTTACGTATAAAACTCTTCACATCTCTTTTTCTAGCAAAGCTATTTAGAGATCTGTAGTGTGACAAAAACTCCTTTCTCAGTGACAATAAATATTCAGTAAGGAGCCATGCTTTGTGTGTTCACCTGAACTGTAAGTGTTCTTTGTAGCACATCGCAATAAAAAGAACAGCCTGGCTTCCAACTTGCTAAAGGGCACTGAGAGGAAAGGAAGCAAAAAACACACTTCTAAATGAAAACCAGTTAGCTGTAACGATCTCGTTGATGGTTTGACTATTAGTCCTTATGTCAGCTGCAGAATGCACTTTCTGCCCTGAGCCTCCTTGCAGGCCTGGTTAACCTTTAGTTGCTGTGCACGAGACACTACAGGAAAATTACTGGAAAAACACCTTGCAAAATATTTGCGCTTCTGAATTTTATAGCAGTGTGTGTACAGAAATTCTATGTGATTCCCACTGCTTGTGGTATATATCACAGTAGTATTTTAACAACAGGAGTAGTCTGCAGTAACTTCAGAATTTGTCTCCCTCCTCAATTGTTAGCTGTGTAAGGAGCAGACTATTTTTTGCCACTCTTCAAATGTGTCTTTTAATGTTTTACATTTTGATTGACAAAAAAAAAAGAAAGTGCATGTATTAGCTCTTCCACTTGCTTGAATGTTTTCTAGGCAGTGAAAAAAGATCCGTACTTTGATGTGTTGTGAATGGGCTGATGCGAGCTTGGGGGATTAGCGTCTCAGTTGCTGGGCTCACCATCTGGGAGAATAATTTAATTTATTTTCTTTTTTAAGAAAGGACTGCGGAAGACCTTGAGGTCAGTACTGCTTGAGAGAAGTATTCACCAGGAGCCCAACTGAAAGAACCTCTGACATTCTAGTTTTATTTACAGGCTGTATTTCAAAACAAGTTTAATGGAGTCTAGATCCTCAGTGCATATATATCTACTGATAATGGTATTAAAAACCTCCACAGCAAACTTTGTCCCAGTGAAGTACAAGTTCTTGCCTCCCAGAGCTCCATGTGTTGGCTTGCAGACAGTAGGAGGCTTGAGATGGAGGCTCTTCTGTCTCTTCCCCTTCTTGCTTCTGAGTTTGTTTAAATTAATGAGGCCAGCTGTCCTAACTGAATCAACACTCAGGTTCAACTATTTTCCTTCAGTTAGACTCCAGGGAGAGGAAGTCTTTGGTACTCACCAGAAGTTTTGTTTCCTGAAATTCATGAAAACTGGCTTATATCTGGGTCACAATTTAGGATAAATCCACACATCGTGCTAGAAGTTAGTACAGTTCCCTGTGTAACTCGAAATGGTTTTACACAAGTAGACTGAAGGGATCTGGCTCTTGTAGCCCAAAAGACTTCTTCATGTAATCCCAAAGGGACTACATAGCTTAATATTTTATTATAAATGTATGTATTCTGTCAGAAATGAACTTTGACTTAGCAGATGCTAATACACAAAAAATACTGTTGCTTCTTCTCTTATTTAATTTAGGAATCTTAGTAGTTATATTTGATTAGATTGATGTTATAATTAGTTACTAAGTTACATGACTAGTTTAGAATTCTCTCAAAAAAATATTCTGGTAGCGAACCCTCCTGTATTCTCTAAAAAGCCTGCCTTGCATATTAAGGACTCTCCCGCCATCTCCTAAAATTGGGAAGAAGCAAATCAGGCACATAACATGAATGGAAGTGATGCTAAGTTTGCTTGAGCTCTTTGGTGCTCTAGTCATCATGATGGGCGATTATGCTTTGTTAGAAAATGGGTGTATGGAAATAGGGCTGCAGATGCTGTAGAATAGTACTCAAACATCGCACTAGGAACTCAATGGCACTATCTGTCCTGAGAAAGGCCTCCTGTTCTGAGATGTCTGGATACTAGTTCCCCGTGGGAATCTCTGCAAGCCTGAAACAAAGCTGATGGGTAAGCTGTTTAGTTTATTCACGTGTAAATGAGGTGCATGTAGTCCAGCCTGAAACAAGTACAAAAGGAGAGCAAAATAAACAAAAAACCTTAGAAGTAGTAACTAGTTAGGCTGCAAATGAGTTAAATAGAGCTGTTGTCTTTTCAATAGCCTGCTAGACTAGACTAGGACAGGATGGTGAATGACCTGGTCAACAAATCTGAATTTTTCCTACTGTGACTGAAGTATCTCTTGCCTATTTTGTACTACAGGATATTTCTCAAGATCTATACAACTTTTGGAAAACTTGGGTCAGTGAACTCCAACAGGAAAAAGAGATGATGATATACAGCAAGTGCCTAGGAGACGGCTATTAGATTTTTGTTCCAAAACTTGTAAATGTCGAATGTGGCATGAACAGAAAAAGCAAGATGATGCCTCAATTCTTTAAGAGCATGGAAGGTCAGTGCACAGTCTTCAATTCTCACTTGCCAGTTTTGTCTCTGGTGCACTCAGCCTTTAGTAGGAGGTGGAAGACTAACTTCTGAAACAAGAGTGTGTGTGTGTGTATGGATAAACAAACACACAGGGTATTGCGGGGTGGGAGAGGGATTAAAAAAAAAATCTGAAAATTACTTGTGGGACAGTTCTGCTCAACTTGTAAAATCGAGATCTGTGACTAGGAATCTGGCTGTGTGTTTCAGGTATACGTGGGAGAGCTGGAACAAACACTTTAGTTTCCAAAGTGAGATTGTAGCACAATGTTGAGATAATTCCCTAGAGTAGCTGGAAGCGGTGGGGAGGAGGGCAGTGATCCCAACCATACCATTCAGCTCGCAGAGCATCCCCAGAGTGATGCTAGGTTTGTGATGTCGCTTGGTGCATGCGCAGCAGCACTGTCGTGGTGAGTCGTGAGTGCTGTGATGGGAATGTCATAGTGCTGTTCTGCTTTATTCACCCTTATGTTGTGGTGGCTGTTGCTACTTTCATTTTTATTAATGGATCTCTCACGTTAATTAACACAGCTTCGGGATAGTGTGGAAGACTAGGAAGTCAATAGCGCTTGCTGGGCAGTGCTGTGGAGTTGCCTGTGTGTGGTTAACAGTCTGCTTAGAGTACTTTGAAGTACAACCCCCCCTTGCTATATTTACTAATTGCCTTTTAGAGAAATATAGTTAATGATATTTTTACACATTCTACTGTAATATCAGTTAGTGGAATCAATTAAGAATTATAGAGAGATTATACTGTTTATTACCACAAGAGTGAAATCAGTGAACAGACCATTCAGCGACCTGAAATTAAGATACTGTTCTTCATTTTGTTTGTACTGATATATTTTACATCCCGTCACTATTGAAGGGAGAAGAAATATAATGTCTATCACATGCCTCCCAAGGAGAGTTTACTGAACATCAAATAAATACTTCTCAACAAACAGTGCACCTGATCTAAACCTGAATTTCAGTTAAGTGTATTTTGTCCAGTCTGGTGGAACTATTTAATTTTTGGCATCAGCCCTCGATATTGAGACTAGATGATATAATACTTCCAGGAGAATACCATGGAATGTTCTGTTTGCAGATCACTTGTTTGTGTGGCAGCTAGTGAAAAAAACAGCAAGAGATAGTTTTGTGGAGAAGAGCTGGAGAGGAGGAATGGGGGAGTAGGGAGCCATGAACAGCACATGCAAAGAATTTAAAGGAAGGCAAAATAAGTACTAGAGGGACTTACATAGATGGTGTGGCAAACTAATAGATACTGGGGAAAGAACAAACAAAAAATAACAAATTTAGCATCCAGAAAGAGGGAGAAAATGGAAATTATTAACTCTTAGAGAAGTGGAGGAAAAGGTTGGAAATTATTAACAAGATTAAAGGAAGGAGACTGGGCAAGGGGGATGAGAGGTTCACTGGAGCTGGATAAGCAGAGAAATGGCTATTTGGGAGCTATTGTGTGACCTAGTATGTAACACTAATACAACCAGGTCATAAAGAGTCAAGTTTTCTGTAGTCATAACTAAACTAGCTCTTAGGTAGCAAGGTCAGATACCTCTTCTGAAATAGCAGCATTTGTGTTTATCCTGGTGATCTTTTGGTGGTGTTGGGGTTTATGCAGCCTCCGCTACACTATCCACATCCCCAAAAGCTCCAAAAATCTGAACAAATGTATTGTGAGACAAAAAAGTCTTCTCTCCCTGTCATTCCCCCCCACCCCTGCAATGTCTGATCATGCTGAGTGAGCAGACTTTGGATGTGAGGCTATGCAGGGAATGATAACAATACAGAAATCATCTCCCCTCCCTCCCCTCCCCTTCCCAAAAGTGTATGTAGCTTTAGCTCTGATCCTTTTCACTGGGTGGCTGCACAAGCGCTTGCAGCAGTCTAAGGGTGGGAATGAGTAATGGGGTGAATGACAGTGTTCCTAATAGTAATGGGTGCAAATTTATGCCAGCATAGAATATACATGTGTCTGTAACCTCAAACAGTGAAGGATTGACTTGGTGGCATTTTTTGGAATTTCTGGTTAGGGTTTTGTTGGGTTTTGTTTTGTTTTGTTTTGTTTTGTTTTTCCTGGAGTAAGAAGTTAGGAGTTAGAAGTTGAGTCATGGAGAAAGGCTGTGGAAATAGCCAATTTCCGTTCTGAATGCCAGGGTTATGCCATCACAAAACTGAAAACTCTGGAAAAAATTAAGAGCAGTTCTGTGTCATAATTCATTTGCTGCTCATTTCCTGATGTTTTTGCAAAGGACACTAGTTTTTCCAGAGTGGTCCAGGAAAATGCAAGCCTGGCCCAAGACTTTCATTAGAGATCAATTTTTCTTCTATGCTTGCATGGATAATGACAAGAAATCAATCTGATCTCTCTAAACTACACTTTCAGTATGAAGTCTAGAATAAAGCATAAGTCTGTAAATATTAAGGAGCACTCATTTATATAATCTTTTAGTTAAAGTTGGGGTTTTTTTTGATGAAACATCCTGTGTATGTTTTTTACACATGGTCCTCACAAATTTTAACCTGTACCATGCTTATCAGGCTGTTTTCAGATTTTAACTCTCCATTTCAGCCTTAAAAGTTCTATGTGGTCATTTGAAATTAGCAATTAATTATATGTTAACTGGATGTAAGCTCCAACTTAAATAAAAAGCTGCATAGAAAAAGCCAAATGCACTGTGCCACAGGATGTTTGTTTGGTCCAGGAAACCTGCGCATCTTGGTCACCATCCATGTACACTACTTGCGTATGGCTACCAAATACTCGCAGGTATCTCGTAAGTTAACTCTGTTGCTAAAGTGCAAATTCCAGGTTTTACAAAACATGCAAGAATGACAGCCTGGGAAAAATTACTGTACCAAACAAAAGGCACTTGTCTTCATTTCAAGACCCTTCATGTTCAATCCCTGCTTTACCTACCATTCTCTCATGCTGCTGAGATTTTCAAGTCTGGCCTCTAATTGGCCTCATGTCCTTGTTTATCACCTACTTGTTATGTTTTCTGATAAGCACCTTCTAGTTTTCTTCCACTGTCTTCTTACCTCTTTCCAATCCTTCCTTAAGTTTCCTTTTTTTCTGTGATGCTTGTAAAAACTTCACTGAGATCACTCTTTGCTATGCTGGCAGTATTAATTTAATTTTTTCTCGTGACACAGTATTTAGCACAGTTGGGTCACAAATTATCACCCATAAGTATTCCAAGAATGCAGAGAAGCAGACTTGAAATATATATTATTTTTATTTTCATTTTGACTTAAGTATGATTACTGATACCTGTCATCTCAGTGAAATGTGTTGGGTTTCACCTGCAGAGTCCTGTCTCAAAAGACTGAACCTGGGGCCCCAAGCCACCTCAAGGATCACTGCCCCTAGGTGGTAAATTGCACATTTGTGTAGTATAAGTGGAATGGATGGACAGAGCAAACATTGACTGGGGGTTAGAGGCATAAATTGATTAGTAGTAAGTCCGTAGGGAGTTAGGAGACAGGTGAGTTGTGGAGAAGAGGGTCCATTGCTGTGGCAGCCAAGAGAAAGGGGATTTTGGAGGAGTCAGTGTAGTTTGCACAATGCTGGTAAAGAAGGGGCTGTCAGAGTTTGGATGAGACTGTGGGGAAGGTTATAGTAGTTTCAACAGGTTTAGAACGAGAAGAATGAGCAGATGGTTCTGAAGACTGCATATGAGGCTGAGGGCTCCCTTCCTCACACCCTTCACCTGGCCTGCTTTCTTCCAGGCAGCTGTCAGGAGATGGAGAAACATTTCTTTCCAGAAGCCTCCAATCCTTACTTTTGTAAGCCCTTCCCCCTTTCCGACACCTATGAGCTACTGCCCCGTCAGCGGGGAAGGACAACTTGAGCATTTTCTGATGTGGAAAGAGAAAGGAGACAGACATGACAAGAACAGGAGAAAAACCTTGAATCTTGCTGTATCCTGGTGGTACCAAGAGAAGCAATTTCTAAGGAAACAGCATGTGCTTTTATATACCTTGAAAAACTGTTCAACTCTAGATCTTGTGTTAAAAAGGATTTTTTACTTTAGTCCTCTCCCAACCTGTGATTTTACATGTCAGACCTGCACCTCCAGAATTAGGAGGCTGATGTGGTAGATTATGGATTAGAATCACTGATGAGCAAACTTCTTGAATATAAATCTGTGGAGAAAGATCCCTTTCTGTAGTGGTAAACTCTGCTGCTGAAATCTGACTCGAACTTCTGAAGCAAACTTGCATGGGAAATGCTACTGCTGCGATGTTTCCCGTTTACTTGCATTCTAACTAGGAATGCCTGCTGTATGTAGTCTTAACATATGTTAACCTCTCTGCTGCGGTTCTTGCCAAGAAACTGTCACAAAGGTATTTAGCAAATGAAACTGCATAGGAAACATTCCTGTTGTACTGGAGTGCCTGGTGTAACTAATTGGGCACGTGTAACAGGAGGGTGAAGATAAATAAAGCTACATATGTATAGTGTTTAGGTTAAAGCGTGTGATATTTTGCATCATAATTATAATCCTTTTAGATGTTAGTGATCTCCAGAAAGCCACAATAAAAAAAATCAGCTAAACAAGCAAATGATGGAAATGTAGTCCAGCATGAGTCTTCTCTGAGGCGGAATGTTAACAACATGAGGCAGAATCATGCAGGGCTCTTGTTGCAAGCATCTGAAGTAGGATTCTTCCTTTTTTTTCTTTTTGTGTGTGTGCACACTTGTACTCTACATAGTGTTTGTTTCTTTTCATCTTTTCCAGTCAAGCATCCTGCCTCCCAGCTTCTGGCCCTGAACTGGCAGGAAAAGTTGCCATTTCATTGCAAAACAGCACTGTGTTTGCAGGATATGTCGTTTAATGTTATTTTCTCTAAATAAAGGAAAGTATTAGTTCCTGCTGAAAGTGACTTGCTTTTGCCCATCCACTCAGTAGCAAGGTGTGTATTTTCTGAGAAATGAATGGGGGCAGAAGAAGGGCTTTGGATGTCATCTTTAAGTAGGAGCAGCGTTTCCAGGCAGGGCCGTAGGGCTGGGGAGACCCGCACAGTGTGTAGCACAACAGCGGTGGCCTTATGCAGGGAGCAGCAAGGCAGAGGGGAAAAAGGACTAGCTGGTAGCACATCAGACAACGTTTCAAACAGATTTCAGATATACAAAGTGGATTAGAGCAGAAAGTCTTATATCTGTTTTTCCCTCTGGAAAATAAATTTGTTCTAAGTTGTAGATGACTTCCTTTCCCCGTCCTTGTCCATGGGCTATGTATTCTTCCAGGCATGCAAGGGATTTTTGTTTTCTTTAATTTGGAAAGTCTCTCTCAGCTTAGGAATGCTGCTTGGCACAGGAAGCACAGTAACAGTCAAGAGAGATTGAACTGTTATCCCTACAAAGAGAATTAAAAAGTATGCTTGCTGTTGTATTTAACACTTTGTGGTGTTTGCCTCATGTTTAATTGAGATCACAAGTATGAAGTAAGTGCCAAGTAAGGTAATATAAACCAGTGATTTCCCAAAAGGCAGAGCAAAGGAGTGTGGTCTTGTAACTTTTATTGTTAAATTTAAATTACAAAATAGGTTTACAATAATGCTGTTCTTCATTCCAGATACTAAAATGCTTCATCGTTGTAGCTTGAGTATTGTAAGTGTTGGCCAACATTGCACTTCCAACAAGAGAAATGTAAACAAGTAGAAATAAAATAGGAATTAAATTGTAGATTGAGAAAAATTGTATGCTTGATGTGTGCGTATACATATACAGAGCCAGTCTCAGCTTGTCCGCATCAACATAGGTTCATTGAAATGGGTATAACCACCTGCCTTTACTTACCATTTTAATACACGTCTATAAGTAATCATGCAGTTTTAGAGCTGGTTGAGAGAATACTGAAATAAATGTATTTCCATGAGTGCTAGGCCAAAGACAAAACCAATCTCACAAAAACAAGATAAGAAAGCAAATCCAAGACTACATAGTAATAAGGACACAATTTAATTACTGATCTCAGCAGAAGAGATTTATAAATGTTCATATGCCTTAAAAGGAAGAATCTGGTGAAAAGAATAATTTAGAGTGGTTTAGGTTTTACAGTATGATTTGACTTATACGTAATTAAATCAGATTTTTCTGATACAATGGTGTAGTGAACTAGCAGGGAGTAAGGCCACTTTGTGGCTCAGGCCCATATCTAACATCTGTCCTGTGTCCAGGTCCACAGCCAAAGCCCATGACCTAGCCAGTGCGGATTTAGCTGAGCTCTGCATAGGTTCTGCTTGGTGTTGCAAGCTACTCAGCTTTTTCTTTGCAGGGCTCACACTTTGTATGTGGCAAACTGGCTGTGGCCACTGCACAGTTTGAATGAGCCCCTCATTGTGGGCCAATTCTCCTGAGTTTTGTAGATTCTTCATGTGTGCTAAGGCAATGCTAAAACCACTGTGTCTGGATGTACAGACTTATGTTCTTTTAGCGTTAGTTTCCACATCAGGAATGTTGTCTTTCAGGCAAAACTTAAAATATTTGAGAAAAGCATCTTGGGCGATATACATTTCATACATGTTGCACAGCATAATGGATTTCAAGGAGGTCTTGCTTGCATGTATCTAACAGATCAAAATGAGATTTCATTTTGTAACACTTGGACTCTTTCATCTATTTAAAACTGACCTCTTGGTATACAGCCTCATCCAAATCACCATGTGTGCTGTGTTACCAAACTCTTGTGGAGTTATTTAATTTAGAGTTTTCTTTGAAACCTTGGAGGTTGGCAGTGTGCTGCGTACTGCACAGATTCTGAGAAAATGAATCCCTGGATCTTCTGCAGGAAGCAGTGTTGCTCGCATCTTGACTCTGGTATGATCACCCTTTGAAGTAGCAGTGGTTTCTTCTCTTGTCTTCTATGGGTTCATTGTAGGTCCTTAAATCTTGAGCTTTCAGCTGCATGAGAGCTGGCATGCTTCTTGTGAAGCCAGTGGCAGTCAGGGTGTATCGCACTCGACTGCAGGGCTTGTTGTTCAGTTTGTCAGGGCAGACAGAAACTACTGAATGATTCTTCCAAAATGGATGTTAGAGGTTTCATTTCTAGCCAAATTATCTTGGCTTTCCATCTTCTGCCATCTGGCTGTATCCAACAGAAACTCCCACTAATTCCTATATGTGAGCTTTGGTTGGCTCCAGCTGTAGCCCAAGGACGTGCAAGACGTATAGGGCAATTTGCCCAAGGTAACTTCATCTGTGCTTTTTCAGCAGTTGCTGATTGGGTTCAGTAACAGTTGGTATTGTTTTTGATTCTTGTGGATGATTGGTACCCACGTTCTCTACTCTACACATGGATGAAAAAATAAGTGATTGAAACAAATCACTGTTCTCCTGTAGCTGTTCTTGTCCTCAAGATTTAGCATTTTTTCTTCAGAAATATGATGGTAAAGCTTTTGCAGGCTGTTCTTAAGTAAGCGGAGCTAGTATCATGAAATGTGATCCTGAATTCCTTGCCATCAAGAACAGCAATGGGGGGCTACAGTTGCAGATGAACATTTGATGCCATCCAGCATGCAGTCTGCTGCTGCTGCGATCCCTATTGTATTGTGCTCTGCACCACAAATACTAAGTCACAGCAGCTCCAGCTGATGCAGGGTATCTGCTTACCTTCCTAGCTCTGCCTTAGCGACTCTGCTCCGGATTTCTGAATAGCATTTTGTGTGTATGTGCATGCAGGTATCATTTTAAAGTTGGTTTTGCTGTCTTGCAGGCACTATGTTTCCTCATTTATAAAACTGACTGGCAACGGAAGTCTGAGGGTTTAGCATATTAACTGACAAGTCATTAGGGCTTCCATGCACATTCTGCCCTAAGCTGTCCCCAAGGGGTGTGAAGACTAGTGAACTTTGCTTTTTATTATCTAAGCTTCTACTGTGGTTCAAATGAACAGACCTGGTGGAACAAATGAATCAGAGTACGTGGAGACGTTGAAAAGCAGAGAAGGTTAGAGATAAAGGAAGGAAGAAAAATTGCAGAAGTTACCTGGAAGATATTTTTATACATTTACACATACTTGCTTTGATTTGTGGGGTTGTTTTTGAGCATGTTGCAGCAATTCTACCTTTATTAATGTTAAAAAAGAAACTCAAGTGGAGATCAAATTTTCCCATTATTTTTCCATGTGCTTGTAGGTTGGAGGGTAAAAGAGTGTACAGGGAGAGGAAGGATGGTCAGGTGTTTCCTATTTGAATTTGACAACTATTTCAGATTATTCTTATAAGCTTGTCTTTCCGATGAACAGAACGTTTGAAATCCTCTTGCCTGTTTTTAAATTTCCAGTTGTTGCTGGGGCATATAAAATTCAGAATAGAAGCCACATATTACTAGAAGTGCAGAAAACTTGGTGAGAGCGCAGTAGCAGTTTCCTACTGAGTTTTGTTGGACTTCGAGCCTGGCCAAAAGACGCAGTAGTATGGGATGACTTTGAAGACAGTCACATCACGCTGTTTGTAACAGAATTGTTGTTGCACAATTGCAATAACAATCCTTCATCTTAGACCGGGAAGCTGCTCACAAAGTGGAAGAGACTTCGCATGTTTTTTCTCTATTCTGCTAGTTGATGGGTGAATCTAGACAGCTCTGAATTCAGTCGCCTCCCACATTCCTGCTACATGATGGTGCATTTTTCTCAGGGTGTTTTTAATCCTGGGGATATGGAAAGATGTGGAAAGACTTCACCAATCACTTTGAATAAACCCAAGTGATGTTAGCAATCTGTTTGCAAACCTCTCTGGGGCATCAGTTTCTTTTTAATCTAAGGTCTATTTTATTATTTCAGCATAGCTCTGCCCAACCTTTCCACAGCTGCATAGTAGATAAATAATTTCTAATCACTGTGTCTTTTAATTGCTGGAGTACACCAGTATCCAGGTTTTTCTCATTCATTTCCTGTGCTTTTGAAAGAAATGGAAATTTCTTTTGTCCATTTCCATTCCCTCTTCTGCTTGAACTCCATATTCTATAAGGACAGTGCTTAAAAAAGGTGTGTGCTTGCATCCTTCATTACTACTATAAACTGTTTAAGAAAAGACCTAATGACAAATTTAATTTTATACATATTAATTTATTACTCCAGCTACGGGAGGAGTCGCGCTCGCAGGCTCTCGTCCTGCTGGGGGATTTCAACCACCCCGACATCTGCTGGAAAAGCAGCACGGCGAGCT
>JAVKLA010000222.1:0-13014 GCA_034782735.1 Sagittarius serpentarius
GGACGGTGAACGGAGGTTGGGGTCAGTTCCTCACACCTTGTCTCTGCCGCTCCTTCCTCCTCAGGGCCAGGACTCCTCACTCTGCCCCTGCTCCGGCCTGGGGTCCCTCCCACGGGAGACAGTTCTCCTCAAACTGCTCCAATGTGAGTCCTTTCCGCGGCCTCCAGGCCTTCAGGCACTGACTGCTCCAGCGCGGGCTTCCCCACAGGGTCACAGCCATCTTGGGGGCACCCACCTGCTCCGGCCTGGGGCCCTCCATGGCTGCAGGGGGACAGCCTGCCCTCTCACCAGGGGCTGCAGGGCCGTCCCCTCCGCTGGCCCACCTCCTCCCCGTCTTCCTCACTGACCTCAGGGTCTGGGTAGGGGTTTCGCTCACATCCCACTCCCCTCTCTGCTGCAGGTTTCCCCTGTTAAATCTGTTATCTCAGAGGCGCTGCCACCGTCACTGATGGGCTCGGCCTTGGCCAGAGGCAGGTCCGACGTGGAGCCGGGGAAGCTTCAGGCGGCTTCTCACGGGAGCTGCCCCTGCAGCCCCGCCCCTGCAGCCCCGCCCCTGCTCCCAAGACCCCAGCAGACAAACCCAAACCAGACAGAAATCCTGCTAGCTGTTTTTCCTGACTTCTGGTAGGATTCTGTATCTCACATGCCCTTTCTTGACTGTTGATAGGAAGCCACAAGTTGGAAAGGAAAGACGAGTGTTTTGCATCCTGATTTACAGCTGGCACAAAATGGCTGACATGAACCTGGAAGGCACCTGAAGTCTCTAAGAATCAAGCAACAAAATGCCAACAGCAGTGGTTACACTGCAAGGTAGGACACAGATGAGAAACAGCAGTTCACGCTTCGGTTAACCCTAAGCCTCCATGTAGAAGTACCTGGATTTCAGTAGCCCGTAAGGACGTTCCTTCTCGTTTCAGCAAACTGATTCTGAACCTTTTGGTTTCCAGCAACACTACAAAGACCTCGGACTTTCTGCAAAGGGTGAAAGTTAGTCAGGGACTGTGGACTTGGGTGTATCAGGGCAGGTTAGCTAGTATAAGGAATTTATTTTTTTATCTCCAACATTGTATCAGCTTGGAATGATTATTTTCTTAATTCAGTGTTGCAGGTACAGTGAATGTTTTGCTGTTCACGCAGCAAATGAAAACGAAACAGATAAAACATATCACATAAAGTGTGAGAATAAATGCTATAGTGGCTTGTAATTTTGAGATTAAAAAAACTGTTAAAAAAACCAAAGACATCACTAAAGTCATCTCATTCTTCAGATTTAGTGCCAGAATCATCTACTTGGGTATGGCCTTCCAAACTAAGCTTATTTTCTTTTCCATTACAGAACTTTGCTGGTGAAGAGCTAATGCTCAGACAGCAAAGCAGGAAGTTGAGACCACTACAGGTATCCATAACTATTTTATAAACATATCCATGGAATAGTTATTTACCATATTGGTTATCTTCAACTATGGTGTCTACCTGAACTTTTTTCCTTACATTTTTATCCTGCTAAGTTTTTTCGCTTCTTTTTTAACATGGAAAACCAAGCAATTTTACTCTACCTTTCTGTTGCTTAGATCTATTGCAGTAATCACTGCTTGTCTTTGACAATGTTGTATCACTTTTTTTTCTCTTTTTGGCCTTCCTTATTTTGGCTGTCCCTCTCTGTGTGTCATTCTCTCCAAAGTCCTGCTACCCTGTCTCTCAGAATTCATTAGCCTTCTCCTTCGCTGCAGATCTAGGCTGGTTTTCTTTACATGCCCTGGCCTCTGAGCTCCTGTTACAATATATTTGCCTTGGTGATGGGGTATCATATTGGCCCGAACATTGGAGTAGATCTGCTTGCACCTTTCCTAAACAAACCTACCAAAAATATCCAAAGGTCTTTCTATCTCTAAAGTTAGGTCTCGTGAGAACACAAACCGGAATACAGTAGTTTTGCTGACAGTGAAAATTCAGCTCTTTTGGGTGAGATGATCCAGAACTGTAAACAACTTTCCCCCTCCTGATTGTCCAGGCAAAGTTATGCCCGAAACTATAGCTATAGCAACACCGCACTGTGCCTCTGGATCCCTAAGAAAACCTGATCTGCCAGACTGCGCCCGTGACAGCCTGTCTCTGCCCACCCTGACTTCAGCCCCAGAACGTTCCTCCATCTCAGCGCTCCGGGGAAGTGCTGACAGCCCTCTCCCAACAGGGCTCCATCTGCAGCAGAGCGGCAGCTGCCAGGACAAAGCAGGCAGATACCCTGTCAGCCAGCCTGCCTGCCTGCTTTCCTGCTTCAGCCTTTTCAGTGCAAGAGAAGTACCCACGGCGCAAACAGGGAGCCAGAAGGAAGTGATACTGACATCCATGGTCTGCTTTCCCTGACATTAAACTCGCCCGTGGGCAAGGACCGTATTTTTCTATATGCCTGGTGAAAGGCCTCGTGCATGTTACTCAGAGGAGATGATTTTACAGCTGAACAGCTGCCTCGGCGGAGAGGGTTGGCCAGCCAGCTGCTTGCAGGCTCCAGCCTCAAGGCGGCAGTGAAATTTAGCTGCTGCCCCTGAGCCGTGCCCGCGGCTGGGCTGACAGTTCAGAAGTACGGCCGACTACCGAGTCAGTGCTTGAGCGTGTGCGTGGGCTCTGGTGTATCTGCAGATATAGAGGTAGTAACAGACTCTTGCTGGCAATAACAATATAAAAATATATAATGGTCTCCTTAATTTGCGGCTGTGGCTCTGCCTGTGCCAGGAAATTAAACAGCAGCGGGGCACAAGCCTGAGCGAAAGCAAATGGCAGCAAAGCTCACCATGGGTATGTGCCTTGTGGAGAGTAACAAGCCCCTGTGGGACAAAGGAAGGAAGGATATTATGGCTGCCTACCACAGACAGCCCTCGAAGAATTTTCCTTGGAAGTTGTCTTTAATGATGTACACCACAGACAGGTTATCGGTGAGCAGATCACTGGGAAATCTGGGCTGCCTGCTCTGGGCCGGGAGTGCTCATAAAGCGTGGGAGAAGAGCTGCAATCACACTTAGCTGCTGATGCAGCCTGCAATGCTGTCAGGGGCTTACCAGCCCCTCACCCTGACGGGCATCTGGCCGGGGTGCTCGCGGGATGTAAACCTGGGCTGCTTTTGTCGTGGTGTCTTCCAGGGTTTCAGCCTGAAGCCAGGACACAATGTACACAGAGAGGAATTTGAAACCGCTGCCATCTCTGGATCGTGGAGGCAGCCAGTACAGCGACTGAACTGGTGTGCTGGAAATGTGTGCAAAGGCTAGTGCAATACTCACTGCTTCTTGTTTCAGGAAAACAAACAAAAAACCCCAAACCAAACCACAAACGTCCAGCCATCTACAAAACTAGTTTTCTGACTCAAAGCAAAAATGTCAGACGTCTTAAGAAAGACGTACCGTTCTGAGCAACTCTCGGGCAAGTTTTTCAAATCATTAAATGATTTAGGTGCATGTCTGGATTATCCCTTTTGGGAAGGTATGACAGAAATACCTAGATTTTTAGTTGGACCTTGAGTTTTGACTATGAACTTACAAAAATAAGTGAAAGGACATGCTGGTGGGAACAGGAGATTGTTCCTTCCCTGGGGATGGACGGAGTTTGCTCAAGGTGTGGCACGCAGTAGAAATAAGTCACTGCACGGAGGCAGAAGTCTACAGCCAAAGAGAAGTCTAAAAGGCTTAAGAGTCAGTTTGTGATTTTCTTAATATATTTGAGGAATCTTGTGCTTGACTTTTATGCAAAGCATAGTCTGAGGCTTTCTTTCACATTTGGTATTAAAAGGGCCTGACTTCTCATGTGCATTTAAGCATTTACTCTGCTGTTTCTCTCCATACATCAGCCATTACAAGACCATTTGTTGGAAATGACAACTTCACTGGGGTAGATGTGCTATCCCTTCTTCAAATACACTATGCTAAATAAAGAAGGGAGCAGCGTGTAACTTAGCTCTGTCAGCAAAATTAACAAGCACATTTGTGGTGTTTCAGGGATTTTTTTTTTTCGTTCCTGGACCCCAATATCTGATCCAGCATGTGTTGAATCATGGCTCTCTAGATAATCCAAAATATTTTCTGGGAACATCTGTCCAGTCAAATAACTTAAGGGTTTGCTCCATGCCAATTCCCTGATCGTTCAAAATGCATACGCACATCTAGACTCATTTGTTTCCAAGCACTGTCTTAGAGTACGCCCAACTAGTTTTCTCTGAGAAAAATGTAAATGCAGTTCCCACAACCACTTGAAGTAAGAAATATGGATAAGAACATGGCAGAGCTGGCTATTTCTGCCAAACTCAGACACCCTGACCCAAGGACCTATGTTGCAGAGCACACACCCATACATCATAGCAACAGTATAGGAGCAACCATTCTGCCGAGCTGTGACAGAGCTCTTCATGGTGTCTGTCCTGGTTTCAGCTGGGACAGAGTTAATTGTCTTCCTAGTAGCTGGTACAGTGCTGTGTGGGTTTAGGATGCAAAGAACGCGGAGAACACTCTGATGTTTTCGGTTGTGGCCAGGTCGTGTTCATACTAATTCAAGGAGTTTTCAGCTTCTCCTGCCCAGCCAGCAAGAAGGCTGGAGGGGCACAGGAAAGTTGGGAGGGGAGACAGCCAGGACAGCTGACCCAAACTGGCCAAAGGGGTATTGCATACTATGGGACGTCATGCCCAGCTTGGCGGAGGGAGGGGAGGAGCACGGCTTGGGTGTCCGTCGGCGAGTGGTGAGCAATTGCATTGTGTATCACTTGTGTATTCCAATCCTTCTATTATTATTGTCCCTTTCTTGTTGTTATTAGTGTCATTGTTACCTTCTTCCTTTCTGTTCTATTAAACTGTTCTTATCTCAACCCACAAGTTTTACTTCTTTTTTTCCAGTTCTCTCCCCCATCCCACTGGGTGGGGGGGAAGTGAGTGAGCGGCTGCGTGGGGCTGAGTTGCTGGCTGGGGTTAAACCACGACAGTGTCCCAAAGACTTGGAATGAAAAACCCACAGTACCTAATAACTGTATCTTAGGGTCAAGGGGTTGACATGTGGCTCAAGTCTCCCTTGGCCTACAAAGGCTGTGCAGACTGTATACAACCAGTCCACCCGCTCTCAGCTGCGTGGGACCGGCCTTTCTCAGTTCCACTTATACAAGCTATGATCAGGGAGATAGGTGAAATGGACAATGTTGTGGATGAAGGCTGAGTCATTTAAGCAGTTCCAGCTACATGAGAATGAAGAAGTATTTCATATAAAGACTATTGATTGACCTATGTCAAATGAAAACTGTATGCAGAGGTTTTACAGAATCTGGCTGACTGCGACGCACAGAAAGCCTTAGACACAGCTGTCAATGCCCGTAACTCTCAGTGACACTGGTAAGAGTGTGATTTGCTTATCAAATGGAGAGCAGAACCTTTAGTTCTTACAATCAAGAGGTTTTCACACATTCTAATTACTGATGGTAAAGTGTTTCCTCCTTCTTTAGACATTGTCATTTTTGCTTCCTCTTTTGTTCGCTTTAAATGTGGCTTGCAAAATGCAAGATGTGGCTGGACTCTCAGGCTGCACCTACACCAGTTTCACAGGCAAGCTCTGAATGCGCATGCCAGTTCCTGGGCAAAGAGCATGTCAGGGTCCTGTCCAGAAAGCAGAGCATCCAGCTCTCCTTGGGGCTCAGGACCATATGCCTCCTCCACTTCAGTGTGAACGCATCGTCTCATACTGGCATACTGTGCCTCAACACCCACGCCTTTCTGAAATGCCCAGCAATCCCAGCGCACCCATCTCATGCAAACCCATGACGACACAGATTGATGTAAGGCATCGTTACTGCCTGCTGCTACTGACAGAGGGTTGTATCAGGCCTTTTATCAGGAGGTGTGCCTTGGCGAGAGCCACGCTGTACGAGAGGTGCCCAGATGCACTAGAAAGTGGGTGCTGAATATGCTTTTTTATCGGCTCATAGAATCATACAACTGTTGAGGCTGGAAGGGACCAGTGGAGGTCATCTATTCCAACTCCCCCCACTCAAAGTAGGGTAAACTGGAGCAGGTTGCTCAGAGCCTTGTCCAGCCAGGTTTTGAACATCTCCAGGGATGGAGACTCTACAACCACTCTGGGCAATCTGTTTGACTGTGTTTGACCATCTTCACAGAAAAAAAGTTTTTCTCACATTTAAGTGGAATTTCCTGTATTTTAACTGTGCCTATTGTCTCTCCTCCTGTTACTGGATGCCACTCAGAAGAGCACAGTCTTCCTTACTCCCTCCCATCCGGTATTTGTACACAATAAGATCCCCCTGAATCTTCTCTTCTCTAGGCTGGACGGTCCCAGCTCTTCTCAGCCTTTCCTCATGCTGAAGATGCTCCAGTCCCTTCATCATCTGTGTGGCCTTGTGCTGGACTTGCTCCCGTAAGTCCACACCTTCTTTGTACTGGGGAGCCCAGAGCTGAACACAGCAGTCCAGACAGGTCTCACTAGTGCCAAGCAGAGAGAAAGGATCATCTCCCTTGACCTGCTGGTGACACTACTCCTAATGCAGCCCAGGGTGCTGTTGGCCTTAGCAGGCCCCAGCTCCTCCACACTGCGACAAATTTGAGCTCTCCTAAACTGTACGTATCCGTCAAGCTTTCACGTTATTTAATGTTTTGAAGGCAGAGATTTATCCATTCACAGCAATGCTCCTTCTGCAGCCTGCTTTAGTCTTTGAAAAATTCCTTACAAGTTCCAGTTACCATGAGGAAGAGCATTTTTCATATAAGGGCTGTAAACAACATATGATGTGAACATTTTCATAGCAACATGCCCCACCTCCCAAGAAAACATTTTAGCTGACAGCTAAATTTACTTCACATTTTCAGCTCTTAATGATGGCAGTTGTAAATTGGTATATTACTAATTGTTGTGGCATACAAAGCAGTCAAAGTATAAATTTGGCAAAAGCAGTCTCATAAAATATGCAGAACATGCATAGACTTTGCTGATTATTAGTAAAGAAGTGCCCTGCTCATGAACGTTTTTTTTCTTATTGTCATTATTATTGCGATGGTAAGATTAACTTCTGCAATACTCTGTTTTACTGTTGCATTTCTCTTGAGTGTTCCTAATGATACAATCAGATGTTTGCAGTTCAGCCACTGAATTTTTTTACATGACATTTCTTACAATGAGGACTAGAATCATGACAAATTTTTGTACATAAATTGCTATCCTCATTGAAAAAATAGTGGAGTGAATGCAAGAAAAGACTTACACAGGGGTATCTTGACCTGCAAAACTTTCAGTGCACATTCCATTCTTGAGTTACAGAAACAAATTTAAGTGTGTATTAGCGCACAAGAGGCAAAAATGATGTAAAGTGAAAACTGTGGAGAATCAAAAGATACCAGGAAGCAAAAACCAACCACTGACTGATAATTTCCCTTTTTTATTGTTCTGCCTACGTGTTGCAGTCCATTTAAGGTAGCTAGGGCTTCCTGCACTAATCTGAACACTAATGCATGCACAAAAGTGGACTCAAATGGCTTTGTTCATTTGGGTACGTCTGCACTATCGCCAAGAAATACTGACATATCCATGTTAGCTCTAAACAAGACACCAGAGCTACAAAATGAAGTCAGATAGTTGGATAAATTGGTAGAAGAGAACTCTTGAAACTGCTGTAGGGACCCGCTGGTGACACGTGATTCAGCTGGTTTATGTTGGCATTTGGCCTGCGTGCAGACAAGTGCTGGGAGACGAGGAGGCATATTTATGTTACCATATAAAAGTAACAAGCATTTGGACAGATTAGACATGGTTCTGACTCAATGCATCCTCATATAGAAAAAGTCATATTTTTTACTCTTGCCCTGCATCGCCCTCTGTTCAGAGAGCTGGCTTCAGGATAGACAAATCCCTATGTGTCACACCTCTTCAGGGGGCTCAGCTCTTCTCGTTGGTTGGGGTTTTTTATTGTGCTCTGTCTGCTGCTCCTTTAAAGCCTTTGAGTCCATCATTTTATTTCTTCAGGTTGTCATGAGTGGTCTTCTACATTCTTTTTCCTGGCTAAGGGACAGTGTAGATTCGCTTTGGCACTTGCTGGTATTGGTACAGTCTTCTGGTTTCATTTTTACCTAATCACTAAATGGTAGTCTGATCTGACCAACAGATCAGTTTATGAGAATGGCTGTAGTAGATTGAAGTCCTTTCTGTTCTCAGGTTTAGTGGGACTCTTTCATACAGAAAACATCTTTGCAGCTGCTGAGATTAAACAAATTGGACTTTTTTTTTTTTTTTTTTCCCCAAGGTGTCATGCTCCTGTGTAAATGTACCAGGGTCTCTTCTATGAAAATAAACCGAGACAAAAACCCTGGCAGGCTATACAGAGATTTCATACAGTTTCAGCCTTAGGTAAATTATTATTGGTATGCTATAAATCCCTGAAATCACATAGATTAAAATGAAGTGCTGGCTCATCCCCAGCAATATGGACAGAGTGCAATACTGTGTCCTTTTCTGATTTTGATCTAGTACGCTGATGTACTTTATTTCATGCAGATTGATCAAAATAAATGTCTAGCACACAGAGATTCTTCATTTCACTTTGCTGTTCCAGAATACCTGTCCCCAACTGCATTATTATGCAAGATAATGTATGAAAAAGAAATAAATGGCTTGTAATCTAAATATTGCTTCAAGTGGCAAAATCTACGTTATTCTCTCTGTCTGAAGAAACTCACTGTGTATTGGGTGGTTACTTTTTTCCTTCTGCTTTAGTTGGCTGCTTAATTAAGGTCCTGTTTTGTAATACTGAATAATGCATATTGATTAATAGTTTTCACAAAAACTGCACGAGTGAGATTGGCATCTGGTGGACTTGACAGATGCATGAGCTACTGACAATGCTTTTCTGTCAGGCAATTCAGTCCCCAGAAAAGGAGGCTGCATGACTAATGAGTTTTGCACCTCCTCTACATGTCTCATCTGCTTTCCCATTGACGTAATTTATTAGGCACTTATGTGAGTCGTGGTTAGCACACTGAAGTGGGAGTGGTTGGTGGCAGCCATTATAACAACTGTAAAGCAAATAAAACAGAAAGCCGGAAAGTGGGAAATGATGTCTAAGAAGCAGAGAACACCTGTTTTCTGTTTATGGCTGCACTGAATGTTTGCAATTAATTAAATAGTTACAGAGTTTGATAATGTGTTTACACTCACAACTATTTTTACAAACCAGCATTCTTGCATCATTGCTGGACTTTTGAAGAGCAAGGTTTGTGCATCTCTACTAAATAAAAACTTTCATAATGGTTCACTATGATGAAGTGAGTAGTTTATGTGACATCATCACTTTAGCAAAACTTTTGACACTCACATGACCATCGGATAAACAGAACAGAGAAAATATTTCTAGGTTGTCATAGGAAGCCACTTCCGTGGCCCCTATGGACACATCTAACCAAGTAGCAGATGGGGCTGAAGATAAATTTAATGTGTTTGAAATTTAGGTAAGCCATGAAGAGACACTTTGAACAGAGGAGAGAAAGTCTTTGGGAACCATAAAAAAACCGCTGCTGTCTACAAGGTCAATAGGAAGCTGTTTAGTTGGTTCTTTGGAAGCGTATCAGTACAGGTGCAGTACATCACGTTTTTTTCTGCTTAGTCCATTGGTATTTGAGATGAACAGGAACACTGTTTCACATGAATAAAACAGACTGGTGAAGAGACACTTCAGTGAGGAGCACAGATTTGAGTTAGCTCAAGGCAAATAGAAATGATGTAACTGTACATAGCATTTATTCTGACAGAATATAGAAGTAGGGTTGTCTAGGGGTTTTTACGAGCAAGCCAATAGGACAAGTCATGAATTTCTATTAGCATCCCAAAAGCTTTATTGCTAGAAGCCCAGAAAGCTGAAGAATGCTTGTGTGCATGTCATAAAGGAGGGCATAATAAAGTGAATGTGTTCAGCATATTGTTAGATATTTTTATAAAAGGAGATTTTTGCTGACTGTGACAAATGTCTAGCACTTCAACACTGAACTAGTCATTAGGGAGAACAGAAACACGAAGTTCAATAAGGAGAAGTGCAAAATACTGAATCAGCGTTGAAACGGACTTTGTTGAAATGGTAGTCCTGCTGAAGAGGACCTGGAGGCAACAAGGGATGGCAGATTGAATATAAACCAACAGTGTCGTCTTACTTATAATAAGGCAGATTATGTACTGCGCCACATTAAGATCCCGGCGAGCAGACTGAGGGAAGTTATTGGCGTCCTCTACTTGGTATTATTGATGAATCCCCATCTGTGTGCAGATATGGGTCCTTAAGTTTAAAAGGGCCATGGAGAAGCTGGAGAGGGTCCAGCAGAGAACAGCTAAGATGGTCTGGGATGCAGAGCATATGGAGGAGCTGGACTTCATTTGCTTTGTGAAAAGGTGCTTTAACATCAGCTTACAGCAATATAAATGGCAGTTAAAAGCTGATAGGCCACACTCGTTTACAGAAGCTGGTGATAAAACAAGCAGTAATGGACTTGAGTTGTGGCTTGGAAGGCTCAAAGTGGACATTAGAAAAAGATATGTTCACCAGGAGGGTAGTGCCGCACTGAAACAGGTTATTCACAGGGCAGCTGGAATCTCTGATTGTGGAGGTTTTCAAGACTTCATTGTACAAAACCATGGCTGACCTAACCTGGCCCAGCCACAGTCCTGTTTCAATGAGGAGGCTGGAACAGAGACCCCAAGAGGTCCGTTCCAAACAATATTTTTACAGTTTTAGGATGGTTTTCCTATCCAAGCTGTCCCATGTGATCTACTTGTAAGCATTCTGAAAGCAGGTAGGAAGACAAGCCATATCAGCAGCACACAACTTAAAAGGCTGTCTCAGAACTCAAGTCAAGGATTTGTAGAGATTGCTTGCAAAGGTACCAAAACAGAGTGCAGAAAATAATTTACCCTTCTGAGACAAGGCAATCTGACACCAACAGAGCACAAGCTGAAAAGAACTGTTGAGAAGTAAGAGCACTCTAAGCCCCCTTTTGACGGTTAAGGAGGTGAGCTGGTGTATAGCACTACTAAAGGTAAAAGTTACATTTCTAAACCATTTGCACAGAAGTATCACTATAGCATGAAAATAAACAATGGCACTCGAAGAAGAAACAAAGATTCTGCAGAAGAAAAGTAGCTTTCTCTCTCTTCCTCAAAGGCCTACAAAGCCCAAAGCCTTTCCCTGCTTGTGAAAGTCCAGCAAATAAAGATGACATTAAGGACCCGAGTTACTGGAGAGACTCACTTCAACAACGAGAAGCTCAGCAAGGCAGACCACGTCTTACAAGCTGTGGTGAAGTACTTTCCACTTGCTGAAGGAAATAAATTAGAAGTAGAGGAATGGCATAGAATTTACCAGTTTTCTGACGGTAAATTTGGTGTTTAAATGTAGCCATTGATTCAAAAGCAGTTTTGTTTGAAAGCTGTTTCAGTAGATTATGCCTACATGATGCGTGCAGAAACTGTGTGCAGACCATCATGCCAACATTATGTGTGCAGAAACTAGTAATTTCTTGCAGGTTAGTGCTTAAATCCTATACCTAGCATGATTTCAGAAGTGGAGGAAAGTGGGCCAAACACTTTCGACGGTAGCACAGCTATTTACTGATATAAATCAACCAAGACACTGTGTCTAGGTGCTGAAAGAAATCTATCTGCACTTATCCAAGACAAGACTGACACAATGCATTCTCTGTAGTTTACCGGTTGAGCCAATTTTTTGCTGCATTTGTATGGTGTTTGATTAACTGAAACTGCTGATTTATGGATTATATTTAAATTTTTACCTGAATTTGGTTATTGTGCTTATTAATGCATTGCCATTTTAGTAAAATCATAGTAACTTAGCTTAGTGCATGCTCAGTTGAGTAAATACTAATCTGTTCAATATTGGCGAGTTGCAGGGAATGAACCTTAAGTAACCTTAGACAAGAAATTTGCCAGTCAGTTGTCTCTCTGCAGGTTCTTTTCCTCTCAGCAGCAATTCAAAAAGAATTAATCCACTGCAGAATTAGCTCTTTCCAGAAATGCAAATCTTCTTCAGCAGAACAGCATTATTGAACAGAATAAGCAGTTTTATTGGTCAGGCAGCTGGGAGTGACTTCTTCTTGGAAGAGCTTACAGAATTTTTAAAGTGTGAAAGTTATAGCAACTTGAAACCACAGTACAGAAGGAGGTGCAAGAAAACAGGAACCTGAACTATATGGGAAGAAGCCAATTTTATACTTTATGATTTTTATGATTATGATTTTAGGTATAACCTTCTCAGCTGCTGCCTCTGTTCCACTTTTGTTATCACAAATTTGAAGTTGTTAATAGTCTTTGCATTTACATTTACTCCATACTTCTGAATCATGGCATTCTCTTGAAATACAAGGTTAAAGATACAGGGTCTCATAGCCCAATATCTTGCTCTGTTGCAGACAATCTTATGGCATAATCTTTTGAAAACTTAGTTAACACCCTTAAAAAAAAAAAAAAGTTATTTTCTTGTCTTGCAATGTAGAAACACATAAATTGTTGTTGTGGTTTAACCCCAGCCAGCAACTAAGCACCACGCAGCCGCTCACTCACTTTGCCTTGGGGGGGGGGGAAGTAAAGCTCGGGGGCTTAGATAAGAACAGTTTAATAGGACAGAAAGGAAGAAAATAATAATGATAATAATAATATCACAATAATAATAATAAAAGGATCGGAATACACAAAACAAGTGATGCACAATGCAATTGCTCACCACTCGCCAACCGATTGCCAGTTAGTTCCCGAGCAGCGATACACCCCCCCGGCCAACTCCCCCCAGTTTCTGTACTGGGTGTGACGTCCCACGGTATGGAATACCCCTCTGGCCAGTTTGGGTCAGCTGTCCTGGCTGTGTCCTCTCCCAATTTTCCTTGTGCCCCTCCAGCCTCCTTGCTGGCTGGGCAGCAGAAGCTGAAAAGTCCTTGACTGAGTCTAAACACGACTGAGCAACAACCGAAACCATCAGGGTGTTATCAACGTTCT
>JAVKLA010000223.1:0-13012 GCA_034782735.1 Sagittarius serpentarius
CAAAATAAATGTTTACTTTTCTTAGAGGTCTGTAAGTACACAGACAAGGTTGTTTGAACTCTACCATTGCCCCAGATTTCTACCTGACTGGGATACTGTAGCTACTGTAGATATACTCAGAGAATTATATATTTTTTAGGAATATCTTGAAAATATATTAATCATAAAAACTTTTGATTTCTTTTTCTCTGCAGGTGAACAATACTTTTATTTTTTCACACCAGTAAGGCTACAGCAATAGAAGTCTTATCAACTTGAATGGGAATAGAATCTCATTTTTCTTTTAATGGAACCTGTTAAACTCCTTTGTTACTTAAGGAAGAAACACTACTTTTTAAATCATGACTTTTCATATTTTCCTACATCTTTTACTTTACATATATTTTAGAGCAGGAGACAGTAAAATATTTGAGTAGTGTCTGAAGAAATTCTGAGGTATGAATTTATTAGTTCCTTTGCTAGTGCTCTGCTATTTATTAATCTTAAATTGACCAAAAAAGGAAAAGTTTGTTTTCACTACACAGTAATTATAGGATAGTTTGGGAAAATTATAATACTTGGAAGCATTTAATAGTCTTTAAAGTGAGCATTTCCTCTTCTCTCTCTTCTCAGCCAAGGTAGCACTAGCATTGAGGACGAGAAAGAGGAGTAGTAGAATTGTGCGGATGAATGTAGTCATTTTAATCATCCTCAGCACCATGTTGTAAGGTATCCAACATTTATGACAAACTCTTCCACAAATCTCTGATAAGGTATTTCAGTAACAGGACTTATTTATATATAGGCTGTTCCATTAATCAGAGGATGATCTGCACAACTATTGAAATAACATCTCACAAAAAGCTAATGTGCCACACTGCAGTATCCTTCCTGTGGTGGGAGCAGAGTCGGGGGGACCAAGTATGTGCAGGACTAATAATGTAGCACAGTAAATTACTATAACTGACTGTGAAACACTGCAAGTAGAAGTCTATTCCTCAGCAGCAGCTTTTTCATTATAAATAAGCAGTTTTTGTCATAAAAAAGAATCTTTGTACAATATTATATATTGCTCCTTTTTTTGTGGTCTCTGTTTCCTGGCTTGTTTGTTCGAATGTGTTCGGAGTTCTGATTCTTTCCTTCATTAGAGTTTTTCAGTCTCACATTGATGACTTTACAGTTCGGTGTAACCTGGAGACCAGAAGAAACACATTCCAAAGTCTTTCTAAACACTAAAAATATCTCAGCCAATGTACTGTATTTATTGTGTCAACAAGTTGTGGTATCATTTGTGGGGGGAGGGCAGAGAACCAAAAAGCATCTGCAGGACTACTAATAATTTAGTGCAGTAAATTAGCATACCTGGCCCTGAAACCCTGCAGGTAGAGTGCCGTTTCTCAGGAGCAGTGTTCTCATGATACACAGAGAGTTTCCATCACCAAGTTCCAATAAAGTTAAACTGACAAATGTCGCAACACCAGTGAGAGGTCAAGCATGCATTTTTCTATTAAATGGAAAGACTAGGTTTTATAAGGTGACTTGTAACAAAGTTTAGTGTAGATG
Organism: Sagittarius serpentarius; assembly: GCA_034782735.1. Lineage (NCBI taxonomy): Eukaryota > Metazoa > Chordata > Aves > Accipitriformes > Sagittariidae > Sagittarius > Sagittarius serpentarius. The sequence goes on from JAVKLA010000223.1 coordinate 1,543, forward strand.
GAGGAACAGATCTTTAAATGTCCTGGTGCCAGTTGGGATAATTTATCCCCAAAGAACCTGGGTCCAGCAGATGTCCATGCCATTCATCAAAGAAGCGATACATATCTATGAATAACTTGATCCTCTTTTCCTAGGATTGTGTAGGTGCTCTTTCTGCTAATGCTCTTTTGAGATTTAGAAGGTCAGGAACTACCAATAATGTCATTCTGGTACTACCAAAATATTAATTAATAAAACTGTGACCTTCAACAAGTGTTTTTCTCCATGCCTTAACAATAGCCTCTTTCTTAATTTTGTCCATCACCTAGAAAAAATTGGTGGCCTGAGACAACATGTAAAAGGCTAATATGTCTCCAGACCACAGTCAGCATTTGCTAGGGAACACATCTACACTCCCTGAGTGCCAGAAGGAACCTCTATTCAGTCAGCCTTGCATGCCATACAAGCTCAACTTCCCCCCAAAAAAACTGTAAAATAAATTGTTGTAAGGCCTGTAATTATTTAGAAAGAAATGTAGTGTTTTAAGGAGTTGTTAGAGATTTGAAAGAGAGAGAAGACTGACTGGAGAAAGGAATAAAAAAACCAGTGAGTAAGATGACTGATGGATTTTGTTGCTGTACCACATGACTTTCTTTTTTCTGTGCTAATATTTTCCTGTAAGAACCTACCATTAGGTGGGAAGGAATCAAATAGTTTTTCTAGAATTGATGAAATAGCTTCAGATGTTAGATTGTGTTGCCTTCATCTTCCTCTAACTGATGATGGGGATCAGGATCATCCAATGTTACTACTTTTCTCAAAGAGAAGAATAAGAAAGATGATATATAAATTTACACTAAATGTTTGTTCAGGCAGTTTTACCAAACATGGCTGTGCTCTTTCCTCAACATCATGATACTGTGGATTGTTTCATTCCTGTGGCCTCAGAACTCCTTTGAAAAATAATATAACTTGGGAAGCATACTGTTAAAAATAGAATTTGTACAGCCTTATTCATGACAGTCCAATTCTGTAAGTCTTCTGCATCTTAAGTTTTAAAGTTATTTCCTGAATTGTGAGGGAAATGGAATTATTTGTTCAAATTTGGCTTAAAATACATGGTTAGTATATAACTGAAGATATGAAATTAAAAAAAAAAATTAAAGCGCTAAAAAAGAGAAATTTAAAGTGTTGAAATACATGAAAAACTACCTAAAAAGTTTAATTCACTTTATAGACAAAATTAGGAATAAAGGTAAGGTAAAAATGGATTGTGTATTTATTCCATATTTTGCTGCCTAGCACTATAAAAGTACAGCAAATGCCACAGTTGTTCTTATGGGAAGAAAGTTGAAGGAAACATTTTTTCCTGTTTAGAGCCAAACCTAACGCTTTCTAAGATCATCTGAAAATTCCCAGTTGGCAATGAAACTATGACAGTTAATAGACACAAGAAAGTAATGATATAGATTTAACTATGGCCAGACACAACTATACCCGGCTGGCTTTTTCACAGGGGGGAACAGATGTTCAGGGTGTCTGCAGTACGCCTGGCTTCATGAAAAGAAGATCATGTGGTATGAACTCTCAAATGGACACTTAATGTCAGTCAGGTTAAGTAAGTCTTTTTTTCTCCAATAAGCATGTTGAAGAAGAACAAACCGTCCTAAGTATACTGACTTGCTCGTGCACTTCTAGAAGACTGAAGGCGCAGTGCATTATTATAGCTAAAACTACTGTTAATATTGCTTCAGTTGTACTATTGAGCTTTCAGGTTTGTGGAGTCATATAATCTGGCAGATACTCCTCTTTTTAGCTGGACTTTGCTACACAGCTATCACTGGTGGGACGGAGCAGGTAAGACTGATGACTCAGAGCACAAGGCAATAAAAATATATTAAACCCAGAATTTAATAACAAGTGTAGCTTACAGTTTCCACAAATTCAAGGTACATCATTATTCCATTACTAAAAACCCCACTGAAGCCTTCATTTTTATTTGCTAGTTTTTGTTGTTATTATCATTGCTATTTTTATTAACATAAACATAAGTATTCAAAGCTTATTCCTGCATACTGTGCTACAGGATTTTCTTTATCATAACTGACTGCTGTGTAACTTGTTCTTGATTGTTTAATGCTGCACCTATACCATTTAAAATCAGCCACAGTTGAACTGGTTGGAAACTAAAGCCAGAAAGCAGCTGACATTCAGTCTTAGTCACTGGGGTACAGCTAGAAAGGAAGTGATTTGAATCTTATTAACTCTTGGAATATTTGGCATTTTCCAGAAAACAAAAACCAAAACGAAAAAAACCTGCTACTTGAGCATTGAGATTATTTAAAAGTCTTGCTTTCATTTAAAATGAAACAAAATGTGACATGCTGTTACTTGTATGGAGAAAATACCACTTACAATTTCAAAAGCTAGTGGGCTTTACCTTCCCCCCAAAGCTTTCCTTTTAGAACCGTAATCGTTTATAGGCTTTACCTTACCATTTCTGAACCCTTGAGATAAACCACAGTATATCCAGTACCTTGCTCCCCACCCTGGTTTATACAATAATCTGAAGCCTGAATTAAACTAAAACAAAGACATCCAGTTCCTAGAAGTCTTCTAAAGTAATCTAATTCCTAGGATTCTTCTAAAAGACAAGTTTTCCTCCTCCTCCCTCTCCTAACCATAACTGACCTTCAGGAACTGCTGAACTGTTCGTAGAAACTGTAAAAGGATAGGTCATTCCTCATGGTATAAATTCCAAGGCAGAGGAGGACAGGGGGAATACATCAGAATAATTTAGCATCAGATTATTTGCTTTAGTAGCAGCCCATGTGTGTCGTCTCTTTGATATGCTAAGAATAAGCTCTAGTATTGCATATAGATTTTACAGCTTTTTTTTCTGGTGTTTATAGTGAATCACATAATTATTCAGTAAGCACCCTATTTAGGATGTAGAAAAAAATTGTCTTCTGATGAGGGGAAGGCATAGGAATACCAAACACTGCAGTGAAAGGTAGATGAAATGTACAAAGGCAGAGCTAAACATCTTTCAAGTGTCATCAGTATCATGTTAGCCTGTGAGTGCTAAGGGAGTGTAAATTCAAGGGTACTGACAAGACTATAGTGTAATGTTCTGAGGTAATTAGCAATAACCAGGTTTTGTTTCAGGTAACTGTTAGAAGTTAGCCCAAGTTAAATTAAAAACATAATGTTCTCCTAAGATGCAAAGGTAACTCTTCTCAAGTAGGAAAATGTGCACTAATTATCGCTTGTCTTTTGAGGAAGCCACAGGAGGAAGAAACGAGTTATTGGAAGAGTAATTTAGGCATTATAATGGCATTGTTAAGACAATGCAATGCTGCGGTTTGAGGATGTGAAACTCAGCAGGAACAAGAAGTAAAGGATGGATGGAACAGCAGTGTACAGGAGCAAGTGGGAGGAAACACTGTAGTATATTGAGAACATCTGAGAGGCGTATGTCCTTTTAAGTCATTTCTCTGCTTGCCTTGCTTTTTCAAATATTGCTTGCTCTGGAGTATCAAACTTAAGCACACACACACATGGTTTTATATGTTTCACTTATTTAGTATTTCCTTTTCTTACTCCATGATTCTGAGAATCTGAGGTGAGTAGGAGGAAGGAAGACTGAAAGAGTGATGGTGCCATGTAAGACACTGCTAAATTGTGAGCTAGGAGACGTGGGGTTTTTCTATATTAGGTTTTGCTGAGAACTGTCAAGGGCAAATTCACTGCCCGTGCTTGCGATCATAGCCAGTGTTTACTTCTGGAAACTACCCAAAGCTGTGTGCTAAATACACCTGTCTGCTTTGTGTACTTGCTTTGTTTGCAGGTCAGCCCGATGGTTGAAGGGCAGGTGCCCCTCAGAGCATCTTGTACTACAGACTGCTCTTGAACGTGTCAGCTGCATGTAGACACGGTCTGTGTCCTAGACAGCTAAGAGAATATCTCCTCTAGAACAACAATGGTGCTAGTTTTAACAAAAGGTGTGCACAGTTAGCAACTAGTATAGAACATGAACCAATTTTTATGGGCTTGAGATATTAATTTTCGATGCGTTGGGCCAGTTTGAACATCTTGGGTGGACATACACGTCTCAAACTGTAGCAAAAATCTGTACGCAGTGTAACAAAGATGCTCTTTCATTCTTTTAATTATTCTCTCTGTGAAAGAAAGAAAAACAAGTAAAATGTCCCAGGAACGATGTGACATGTAATAACGAGACAGTATGGTCTTCCAGAATGTTTTAACCACAGCATTCTAGAACCTGAATTGATCAGGCCTGAGAAATACCAGAATTTCAGTGAACTTATCCAAGGCAAACCTGTCAAATAGTTAAAAATCACCCTTTTCTGGATGTGATTACGGAAATAATGAATGCCTTGTATGTAAAACAAAGGAGTCTGAGATGGAGTGGCATCGAAGTATAAATAATGGGAAAAGAAAGCCATTTCTCTCTTTTCTTGAGGTTAGATAGCAGTTTTGGTAATGAATCATCTTCAAGAGTGGCATGGCAGGAAGAAAGTCTCAAAAGGAAAATGGAAAGGAAAGGCAATCAGTGGGAAGTTGCTGCTTTTTTAATTAAATAGTAACTTGTGTCAACATAAACTCTCCCAAAACTTACTTAGAAGAGTTATAAGCAGTAATGTAAGCGGTAGTTTCTGGAGTCTGCAGACTGAAGTTCTGATGTCAGACAAACCTTGCAGAGTAACCTGTGGGATTCAGGTTTCTCTGTCCAGCAAATACGAGGCTTTGGGAGGATTTCCCTGATAACCCCTTTCGGCAAGCTCAGACGGTTACTATGTTGAAAATAACAAGGCTTCCTATCTGAAGGAGCATGGTCTCCAACAAGAATCCAGGCTTGACTGCAACAGAATGGTAATGGCTCTTAGGAGTCCACAGAACCAATGCAAAATTAGAAGACAGCAAACAATAAAGATAGGTGAATGGGTACAGATGCTTCAGAAAGTCACAATGAAGTTGTTGATCACAGAGCTTTAGTTAATGTTAAGTAGATGTTCTATTTTGTGCTATGACTTGTTATTTTCCACCAGTAATTTCTCTGATAGCAGCATTTCTTCAGTTTTTGTTTGTTTGGTTTTGTTCGTTGTTTTTAAGTTGACATGATCAGAGAAGCACTGTCAGTTGTAAGAACAGAGTATCGACTCCAAAATTTTGCTGATTCTCATCATGATTCTGCAAAAAACTCAGAGCTTGTGAATATGATATTTTCAAGTAGGCCTTGCTGATTGTATTTCAGGCAGTCAAGAGCATAGATTTTTTGTTTAATTGCAGCAGCTTAATGTGAATCCTGTGAGCAGATATTAATTATTTTGCTTGGTGTGTATTAAGACATTGGAAAGGGGACTGATACCTATTTTGGCCTTAAAAATCCATAAACCTGTACTACAAATAGGGCATAGAACTGAGGTGGTCTGCACAACTTGTTATCTTAATGCCGCTCCATTTAAAAACACAAGATACTTCACAAAATTTAAAAACTGTATGTTTTATAAATAATTCATGAAGGTGTAGACCTATATAAAGAAGGAAATAATATCAATCTTGAATTGGTTTATGGCTCACATTATCTTTCTTTTCTTTCTTTTAGCAGTGAATAGGCTTGTGTCAGATTAAAAATAATATATTTACTGGCTAACTATTCTGCCTGACTATTAAAATGTTGAGATGTAAGATTCAGTCAGATCCACATTTGGACTGAAAATGTTCTCAAATTCTCTTTCTACCATAGCATCAATCTTCAACAATGAGTTATTAAATAGTTCAAGAGATTATTTTCATCTAGAAAACAGAACAACTTTAATTGTGGTATGTTTTATTTGGGTGGGGGGAACGGGTATATATTAACATTATTTAAAAATTTTTTTTCTGAATTTAAGTTGGTAAAGTAAAAAAGTTTATTTAATTTCACCTCTCCAATGGATTTAATCATGTATAAAGGGCTAGCAGTAGCAGCTACTTTTCGTTATGTTAGGATATATGAAAGCATACCAAAAGTGGGGCAAGAAAAATGACTAGATATTTTGGGACTGGCTGGGCAGGGAGGTGAGAACCTATGATGAAGTCACACTACAGGGGATGGTTATGCCTTGTGGCTGTGCCTAAGGCTATAGTGCTTGGAACAGAGTTTAAAGGGTCAGTGTGCAAATTAAACTGAAAAAACCCAGGATGTTCAGATCCAGATTTACCTTGTCTCAGTTTTATTTTTAAACTCTGTCAAAACCCACAGTGCAGGTTTTTTTACTGAGCCAAGGGTTTATTTCTCCCTCTCTCTTCTTTTGTACTGCATTTTTGGAAATCAGCCACTCTGCAGCCAAGTTGCTGGAACAGTAAATAATATTAGCTTAGACCAGACAATTGTTATTGTAAATGATATTTCTCTCTCTCCCTCTCTTTCCCTAATTTTTGTAAATACAGCAGTTTAGGATTTTATTGGTGGAATTGCATTTTATTTATTTTACAAAACTGTTGGCTTTTTTTTTTTTTAAAACCACAGACTCAAACCAAAAGAAAACAATATGAAAAGGATATGGTGAGCACTAAAAGCTTTAAGTTAATATTTTAACTACCCCTAGTTCTCACAGCAGGATTTTGCAAGTGTTCTGCTTAGGATAAATGTGGAGCTACAAAGCAACAGGAGAAGGTAAAGGAGAGAGTTTGCAAGTTAAGGCTGGTCACTTCATGGCATCCTGTGAAGGTAAAGACAAGTTCCTGTTTTCAACCCCTTATGCAGCAAAGTGTGCACAGGGCTTAAAGCTACATTAATGTTTCTTCCACCTCCATACCTCCTGAAGGAGGTTTGGGTGCTTCAGAGGAACTTGCACATACCAAAAGAGAAGCTGTATTTCAGTCACTGTCTTTCCTCAGTTATTTACCCAGCACACAGAGCATAGGTCAGTGTAGTTTGTGTTGGATACAGCAGTTTTTACCTTCAAAATGAATACTGTTTGGTAAAGACCCATATGATCACTAGTATCACAAAGTTGGCAATTATCACCCACATTTACTCCTAACAAACTGAAAGCAGCAGAACAAAAGAAAAAAGCACAACTAAAATGTTGGTAATGAAAGGAGTCTGATGAGTAAAATGCAAGAACTAGAATGCTTTCAGCAGCATGTAAAACCAAATATAAAACAAATACTGCAAAAATGTTGGAACTCTTGCCATGATGGGTAACAGAATGTCAGGTGGATAAAAAGCAGCAACATAAATTAAAATGGAACTTAAATGATAATTCTGCTGGGGAAAGATGCAATCAATGGCATCGAGGTAATGCTATGACCATTACAGCTCAGAATTTCAGTAGCTGCTTTTTTTTTTTTTTTTTTAAATGACAAAGAAATAAGTAGCATTGGGTACTCTGTGATTATGGGACACTCCACTTTCTCAAAGACCAGCAGAAAAATGAATGCTGATAGAATCTGTGTCCCACTTTCCTATTTTGTCTACTCTCCAATTTCTCTACTAACTACTCACAAGAGGCATAGCTCTGGAAACATTTGTTCCTCAGTGTTAAAAGTTAAATTTTTAACAGAATGCGGTGGCCTCAGTAGGCAGGTGTATATGTGGTCCTTTCTGTACATCTGTTCACTAACTATCAGAGGCTGTCAAAGTCTCAAGTCAGTGACCTAATTGGCTCTTTCCAATGTCATGTAGAAATTAAAACTATATAGAAATTTCCCATTAATTCAGATCTATGAGGAACTTCCATACAGTGAGAGATAGACATAATCTGGGAAGACAAGAAAAGCTAGACTATCTTGAAGAAAATTATACACATTTGTCAATAGATCACAGAGATACAGGACACAATCGCTTGAGAAGGCTCAGGGTGCACAAAGATTTGCTGAGTATTTTACACTTGCAAAATATACTTTTCCTTCAAGTATTCAGATACCTTCAGAGGTGGTCCTGTGATTCTCGAAAGTTGAAGATTGACATGAGGGTCTAAGACTCATGAAAGTTCTGGAAAAAATCTATTTTCTCAGTAAGTCCAATTCTGAAAAACAGCAAAGTAATTTAAAAAACTGAGTTCCTACTGGGCTAAATATAATAAGAGGATGTTAGGAATTCTGTAATGATATCTATCTTCTCTTTTTCTCTCCTCCCCACTGAGCTCCATAGTAGTACTATTTGTACATTCACTGCCAATCTGAGCAATATGAAGAGAAAACAACCCGTTTGCTTCCAAAATAACAAGACATATTATTAGCTAATCCATATGGGAGAAGGCTGCAGTGCTGCTTACTGCACTAAAACTGTTTCAGCTTTTACAATGATCTATTATATTCTGTAGGCTGTATTTTCTTTTCTCTTATCTCTTTTTTTTTTTTTTTTTAAAAGGATAAAAATCCATTGTGCTTCTGTGTGGTTTGCCTAGGCTCGTTTTGCTGGTTCACACTAGATTTTGTCTGTCTAAGGAATTTGCAGAGGAGAAGACAGAGAAAAAGAAAGTTAATTTTTCAGCATACACAGCTGTCTGTTAGCCTGTGAAGTAGACTATGGTTGACACTGACATCAGAAAAAAGGGTCTCTGTACTACTCTGAGTGCTACTTTGAACACAAATCACACTCCCATGGAAACACTCATATGGTATTGCTAATCTCTGAATTAACAATTAAGTAATACCAGCTGCATATAAGAAAAAGGGATAAAAAAAATCTATTTTGTCTATGAGAGGCTTTCACTGAACTGGGATTGAATCATTATCTCCTTTTGAGTATGCCCTATGAAACTTCCCTGACTTCCGACCAGTAAGAGGGAATATTATGTTAGGTACTGGGCAAACTAAATGCACTTTGGCCATCCTTTGCCAAGAACCAGTGGGAGTGGTCAGGGCTCATTGACTGTGAGAAGTTACAATACCATTCTTAGAGCAGAAATGCAGTTATAAGGACTGATTTAGTTGCTCAATGTAAAAAAATAGCCATTATTTCAATTATTTATTACTATTTCACATTTTTAGATAACTTACTCCTTGTACACTGTTTGAAAAAATGTAGTACGTACCTCCAACATGTTGCTACAGTGCATTCATTGAAACACATTAGCACAGCGCATTCATTGCAGAAATAACTAACCTGTTAATCAACATGAAGAGGAATGCATCTGACTAGCTGTACCAGCAAGTAGTTTGGCTTCCACTCAGGAAAGCCAGGTGGTCTTGCACCATTGTAGTGTCCTTTTGGACAGCCATTACAACTGTTCAGTTTGCAACAGAAAAAGCCACTATGCTGACAACGCTTGAGGGGAGAACTACTGTGCAAGTTGCCTGGACATGGAGGGTCTAATAAGAAACAGCAAACCTGCAAAACCAGGCGTAGAAACACACAGAAGCTCAGTGGAGAGTTTGAAAAGCCGACTGCAACAGATGAAAGATCATCACAAAAGCTAAATCAGATTCAGTAGAGTAAGCAGCATCCTTTACTTCTCCCATATGGGTTATCCAATATTACGTCTGGTTATTTTCAAAGCAAACAGGTTGTATTCTCTGCATTCTGCTCAGATGAGCTGTGAATGTATAAATGCTGCTACTATGGTGCAGAGTGGTAAAGAGAAGCTGTATTTCAGGCAGTGTCTTTCCTCAGCTATTTACCCAGCACACAGAGCGTAGGTCAGTGCAGTTTGGAAACTGGATGGAGATTACCACTTTTTTAACAAAAGGCATTTAATTGTTGACAAACCTCCCTGCAATTTTTTAGTAAATATGCAGTTTCCACCTCTCTTCTCTACTACAACTTGCTACTGGTACCTCATGAGAAAGATAGTCCAGATGGAAAGCTAAGCTCAAACCGGGAGAAGAGAAGGAATGTGGTGCTAAAATTAAAACTTCCAGGATGTGCCATAAGCAGAGTTTATTTGGAGCTAAAATCTTGTGGTTTCTCAATTTGATTCAGCCCAAGAGCCTAAATGCCACATTATCAGTTACCCTGATAGAGGCCTGAAACATTCTGGCAATTTTTGAAATTCAAAGCAAGCTGAATCTGCATGCAACGTTACGCTGAATCCGCATGCAACGTTACACTGAATCCACATGAAACATTCCAATTTTCCTCTAAGAATTTCCCAGAAATTTCAATCTATGAAAAATGCTATTATCCTCATTTATATGTTTATGTATTTATTTTGGTCTTGCTGCAGGAAAAATCAAATTTCGAGTTACTCAAATAACACACACTGATAAGACCAAACTATTAGGAATCAGTAAACTGTGTATGCAGGAACCATGTCTTGGAGAGTTATCTGATGCGAGCAAGGGTACAGTCTATTTTTAGAACCTCAATGTGTTACAGTAAAATTAGTACTTCTGCCATAGTCTTTCTCACTCACTGATTTATTTCCTAGATTGTAAGTTACTGACTAGAGGTCATAGTTATATGGGCAAACAGAGATATTGTGTAGTGTTAAAACTTAACAGCCACCAAACGTCTACTATATCATCGAATTTATAAAGTATTGACTTTCTTGCAGTATAGCAAATGCTTTAGACATAAATGAAACCACCTTTTCTCCCTGCTATTTCGTTCTCAGTGTGGAAAGGGTTAGAGTTAGAATGTGACTTAAACATCAGAAGAAATTAGCCATGAAGTGTTAAGAAAGTGCTGTCGCGTCATCAGAAATGCACATATCCAATCGCCAGCCGTAATGTCATCATTTCTAAGGAAAGAGAATGAGGTTTATTTGCTCCTTTAATTCTTGTGTATCCATAGTTGTTTGCACTGAATCCTTAAAGGAATGGGAGTATTTAGTGCTTTGTTTATACGCCGAGAACTATGTGTACCTCGTAAAAACTAGTCTTGTAAAAGATCCAGAGAGCTGTGCTTGCTTTACCCATCTCCTCTCTCCCGCAGCTCACACTCTGCGCATCATGGTTCCTGCCTGGCTGTATTGCAGGGAAGATGACAGTGGAAACCTTGTCAAACACATTCAACCACTGAACCAAATTTGATTCACCCAGCAGCACTTTTGTATTAGAGAACTAAAGTAAGACGCTGCCGGAGCGCAGATTTTTTCTTAAGGTGAATTGACAGTCGTGATAGCAGGCCTCTCTTCCCCGCCCCCCAAAAGCTTTCCTGTAGGATTCGAAAGAACAAAGGGACCTCTCAAACCGTCCCTCGTTCTGTTTCAGTGCGTTGTTCCAACAGCGTGTGTTTTGTTTGCCGAATACGGCAAAATAAACCGGTTGTATTTTTCCGGCAGAAATCCCTCTCCCATTTGACACATTTCAGTGACCAAACGCACTGGTTATATAAAAGCAGAACGCAGAGAACAAGAAATGAGGAATTTTAACCGGCAGGGCGAGTCTTTAAATACTATTTCCGGGCGACTTCCACGTGGAGAGAAAGGATGACGTAATGCGACCGTGAAACAAAAGGAAAAGAAAAAAAAAAAACCACCACCACAAACAAACAGAAAAGGAAGCTCCCACACCCGCCCCGGGGAGGGCCGGT
>JAVKLA010000225.1:0-12946 GCA_034782735.1 Sagittarius serpentarius
ACTGAACTGAAAACACAGCACTGTACCAGCTACTAGGAAGACAATTAACTCTATCCCAGCCGAAACCAGGACAGAAGCCTAGAGACATTTTTGTCTAGAGATAGACAAAGGCCCAACTGTCAAAACTAAAGTCAAGGAAAAAAAGGGAAAGGTAAGGCAATGAGGAAAGACTTGAAGGCTGCTAGCAAGCCTCGTGCACTGTTTTAAGGGTTGTCTTCTTTTCTTGGTTTTAAATGAGACAGGATAGCATAACCAGCAGCTATCAAAACATTCCCTACTGTTCAAATCAGGTAATGAGCAGATCGGAATTTGGTTTTGGAGGGCACCTGCAGTCCCGTCCGGTGCCATTTGTTACTTTACTTGACACATTCAACGTTAAAAGCAGACCGTTGTTTCCCAAACTGAGCTGAAAAGGTACCCTTAGAGGTAAAAATGGTTTTGCATTTGTCCCTAAGGGCGCCCTTTGGGATTTAGCTCCATGATTGCATCGCATGTCTCTCTTCCAAACAACTGCTTAGTCAGACTGGACTGAAAAATGTTTTCAGTATGTTCAGTCTCAATACTTGAGGTAGTTTGCTGCTGCAGTATCACCAGGTAGTCAAAAAAAAGAATTTAATATTCCTTAGAAATTTGCCTCTGGTGTTTTGGAATATATCTCTTACATTTCAACATACAAGATGTATGGTGAGATAAATAAAATCAAGACTGCTTGGTAGGGCTAGTTCCACTGTCTCACTTGAAGACTCTTCAGGAAGATACTCTTAAAGCATGGGATAGAAACCTCCTATAAGAGGAGATACAAGAAACAGCTATGAAGGAAACACCATGTGATATTTCAAGATATGAGACGCTTTTCAGTGTACAAGAAGGCTACTGTGAAGGATAACCATTTCAGAGATGGTTGTATGGAGGCAAAGCTAAAGCTAGAGACACAGAATCTGCCTTCTCAGGCACCTAATCTTAAAGGAAAAGATTTGGTAGAATTAGTACCTTAGACAAAACTCAACTTCAGCTTCCAGAAGCAGTGTAAATTATATATCAGGGCCCCAGTAGATTTGGAATCTGAGCTGAATATATGACATATATTCACTTTGTATTTGGTGACAAATAAAACACATGAGAACTTTCATTCACATGACTGAATGAAACTGGGTCCTGATCAAACTGCCCTCAAACAGAAATGGACCTTGGTCTCACTTTACCAGTCCCCTCATGGACTTGAATTACACTTACTGTTATCAAAGTTGTTTGACTCTTAGAGCACTGAAGATAATTGGTTCTTAAGTAAGGGAGTGAGGGACAGCACTTCCTCTCCATCCTAGTTCGATCCTTTAAGAGGCTCTGTGGCAGGTTAAGTTTCTATTTTCAGTGCCTTAAACCTCTGATTGAAAAAAAGCTTCACCTACAGGCACCAGGCAAATTATGCTTTAAGCATATGTTGCTTGTTTGCCTGTTTCCGCAGATTAAGTAAACATTCTCAAGCCTATGCAGAAATGAGGTGCTCCCATTTATGCCAGCCATTGGTCTGGATTTGCACTAGTTACTCATCTCAGCAGAGGCAAAGGATTTCTTTTCCTAAAATGGCCAACATCTGCCCTTCTGTTCAAGAAGGGAGGTACTGGTGTTCAAGTACATCAAATGCCTTTCCATGTATATTCCAAAGACCTATGCTAAATGAGGCAACCAAGGTTAAGAAGGATATTAAAAACCCATAAGGTTTCAGCATCTAAAATGGACAGGGGTGGGGAGGATGAAAGAGGGAGGATGGAAGAGAGGTTTCCAGGACAAAACACCAAGGTCATCACAAAAGTTTGTTCTGGGCATAGCTGGTACTCTGCTTATTTTGTCTCGGATATATCTTCTGTTGAAAGACAGCTAGGGCAGTATCTTTGGGGACTCTTGCATTTTAAACTAAAACAACCCCATTTTGGAACAGTGTTCTGTTCCTTCCTCCTTCTTCTTTCTTCCTCCCCCAAGACCACTAAACAAGACTTTTCTTCTCCAAAAGTGAATTGCAGGGGAAATAAAGCACAAGAAGATAGAAACTAACTACTAGCTTTCATTCATATTTAAGTATACACACCATATAATGTAATTGGAAACTGCATTTCATGTTCTTATGTTATACCTGCAACACTTAAGAGAAACATGGCTTTCTTCTTACTTACTAACTGCAATATAAAAATTGCTTCTGGAATACAGAAACTTGGGTGGACTACAGCTTCCTTTCTATAAGAACCCACAGGCCCATCTGGAAGTGTCTTTCCAAGGGCTACAAACAAAACATTGTCCCAGAGTGCCTCTCTATCCTACCTTCTTTTTCTCTGCATTTTCTTTGTCCTCAGCATCCCACTGACAAAGCCTTTGCACATCCAAATCAAAAGACCCTCTTCTCATCTAATAATTATTACCACGATGGTCATCAGCCTTAAACTGTGAGTCATATAACCTGGTAGAGAGGAAACATAGCTCTTGCAGGCAAAGATGTAACACTTGTTTGTGCCAGGGATACATTCCAATGTTGCACTTTATTAGAGAATGATTTTGAAATGCTAACAGGTGAAGAGAGAACCCAAGAAGTTATGCAGGGTCTCAGCACGGTTGCCGTGGCTCATCAGTTGTTGGGGGATTGGAGCAGTGCAAGTACCAGCCAGGCGCAGCATATGCTGCTGGAGAGGACCTCCTTGTCACAGGAATGTAGTGCTTCTGTTGATCTTGATAGATAAAGACAAAAGCCACTACTTTTCTGACTTCTTATCTGGTTGCAAAAGCATTACCTTTTTTTTCAGGTTGCTGTTTTATCGGAAGAAATGCTTTCTTTATTTAGGAAAAAGCATTTGTTTCCCTTGATAAAATGGACAGCCAGAACCTTGCAGCATTGCATTACACTTGTACCTTGTTTACCTTGCTCTAAATGTTTTGACATGTATCTATTCATATTTCTTGATTTGTCACCCTGCTCTAAGTGTGTGTGTAAGCCTTCTGCTCGAGTTCCTCAAGATTCCTTCTTCAATAAAGGAAATAACAAAACCATGGATCAACTTGGTACAAGAACAGAGTATGTACAGCACTGTAACAAACTGAATGTCATCACAAAAAAACCACTTTATAAACCTCTACCAGATTTTCTGGTGATGCTTTTTTTGTGACATCATTTTTACCAGACCACTACTTAAATATCCCAAGCATAAATTGTGAAGAACTCACTCAAATGCATCTAAACAGGCATCATCTGCTTAGACTGGATACAGTGCAAAACTACACATTTTGCTAAAAGATACCTATATACAATAGACTGCAAGGATGTCTTGACAAAGTGACCTCTTACATCACATTTTCAATCACTCATTTTTTCCATAGGTTAATTTCAAAACTCCAGAGGATTTTTCTGTACTATCTACAAGTACTTTCTACCACCACCCTCAAGCAAAGCCAAAGAAAACAAAGGAAAAACAAACAAGCCAGACAGATACTCACCAGGTCAGCCTCCTTGCTTTGCCAGCCTGACATAAGCTGAATTGGTCTCTTTGATCCACTTCCTGTGGCACCCAGACAGCACTTCATGGGGAGCATTTGCAAGGTCACGGAGACCCAGAATCTGGGATGTTGGAGGAAGTGGGCTCCTCAAGGCTACCGACTTCTCTGGTTGTTTCAGTGGCATGTGGTATCACCATCCTGGGATAATGGAAAAGAAAATATTTACGGTAAAAGTTAACCATTAGCATCCCTTTTTCAGGCAACTATCAAATCGAGCTCTAGTGAAACTCGAGCGATGTGCTGCATTTCAGCTTCGAGACAGAAGACCAGGCTTGCTTATTCTGGGGGATATAGTATGTGCAACTTCTAGAGGATCAAAGGTGTAAGAGACTGTGTTGGACTGTGTTTGTCTCGACATTGCTGCACCACTACCACCTGCCTGGCCTCAACATCCTGTTACCATGGAGGAGTACACTCGAACAAATTGTCCCTGAAGAAACCACCATAACTGCCTGAAAAACAACAACAGCCCAAGCTGAGCTTGCGTGCGAGGCCGGTGGAGAGGAAAGCAGAGGAGGAAGACGTGCGGAGGCTGAAGACGCTGCAGGTTGACCACCCCCAGCACGACCACCGTGAACACCTGGGCATGCGTGCATGGAGGAACACGAGGCAGCACATATGCTGTGGAAATGGGCAGACTTTCGGAGAAATCGTGGGGACCAGGACAATAAAAGGACTGCGTACTCCTCTCTTGGGGGGACATGACATAACATCATCTTTAGCTTGTAACACCTGCACCGAGACCAAGCCGACAGGATGTTGCTGGATTCGTGGTGGTGGTAACTGATCTTGCTGCATCTCTTCCGTTTGCTTGCTTAGGCATTCTGACTTTTTCTCTCTTCTTTCCTCTGTCCTATCACTATTATTGTTTGTTACGGGAATAAAGTTTAAAAGGTTGTATGGCACCTGACCTCGTTTGTGTCTTAATCTCACTCTTGGGATCGTATTGAAACCTCTTCTGACATTGGATCGGGACAAAAGGCAACAAGGGAACATGTTGGTTTCAGTTTTGAAACAACATTCAAGTTTTCACGTGAAGTGTTTTAACACAGGGGATCATGCATCTTCGTGCAGAAAACTGTTTCTAAGGACACCAAGAGCAGCAAAAGCACAGAAGACAGCAGGAAACACTTAGGCCTTTGGTTTCCTTTCCTCCTCATGCATTAACAAAAGCAAAGAGATTACCTGTCCATTTGCAGGTCTTTACTTGTAAAACAATCAAACCGAATCCCCAAATCACCCACCTCTCCAAATCAAAAAACCAATCATCCAACACCCTACCTCTCAATACATTACTGTCTCAACTTTGAGTGAGCAAAAAGAAAATATAAATTAATCCTCATTAATGGGAAAACAGAGTGGCAGACAAGGAAGAAAAAGACAGTCTAAGGAATTATACCATGAAAGGTGCACAGGACACTGAAGTGACTCCAAGTGCAGGAAATGCCATTTCATAGGCATAAGGAAACGATCTTAAGGGAGACAGCCTATTAAGGAGCTCTTAGGTACACACAAATACTAGCTATGCTGAAACTCGACTCCAAGAAATAATAACCCAAAGCACTTGCTCTCCCTAGTATCGGTGCAAAGAAACATTAGGCTGTGCTTGCTGTCACTTCACTAACTGGTCCATCAGAAACTGTGCAATATAATTGTCCCAAATGCTCTCCTTATTTGCACTTTGCTGGGTTGCTGCTATCTTGGGTATCTACTGCATGCCGTGGCTTAAGATTAAAAACCAAAATCTAAATTTCCTCTAAAAGAGATCAGCAACCTCAGTCGAACAGGCTGAGTTCTACTGGGCTTCACCTAGAGGGCAAAGTGTTTCAGAGTACTTTTTTCCACCTGACACCTTCTAGAAGAGCTCTGCAAAAGGAGGAAATGCTGGCATTCAGAGTGCAGAAGGACACTAAAAAATGACTTGGGGATGGCAAAGGTGCTGAGAGCTCAGCCAGTACTTGAGGAAACTCAGTCAAGTAGGAAAAAGCCGGTGAAGAAACCATGACGATGGCACTCTCCCAGCAGCTCTAAGCAAAGGCCAGTGACTGACTCCATGTTCCTTCAGCAAGATCTTCCCAGCATCCACCCAAATGGCAAGCTCTTCACCTGGCACCAAGAAAAAAAGCTCCTTCTCCCCAACTTGGCTTCAGCACATGTCTGAAGCAGTAGATGGCCTGGCACCTAGACATTGGCAGCTCACGCCTAAGCTATGCTTGCCTATGGACACAAAGCCAGGGGGTAAACAAATGGGATGGGTGCTGCATGAGTCTCTCAGTAGCTGCACCTTACTGTGCCATTAGTTTTCATCCCACAGCAACGTGCTGTGATGCCTGACGGAATGCCTACTTAGCAGCAAGCTGGCACCTCTCCTTTCATGGGAGCACTGAGCAGCACCTGCAGAAGATGACCGTGACCACCTGGGGTAGAGAAGCCAGAGAAAGGAACCAGTGCAGCGGATGCATCGACCGACAGCTCCTTTGCTTGCCTGCCGAGCTGATAAAGGCGCACCATGGCACTGCTGGAGCACCGTGCAGTAAAGGCTGTCGCGACGGAGCGGCTCCCGAGCGCCTGTGGCTGGCACCCGCTTCGGAGCATACCCTGAGCCCCCTTCTGATGTGAGATGAAGGCATGCCTCAGGGCAGAGTAATGCTCAAGCTGGAGGCAGAGCAGGACAGCCTGACTCACTCCCCCTCCCGCCGCAGGAGGCTGAGCACCGCACGGTACTTGCCACGGACCGGACCACCTCTAGCCTCAGGGGCCCATGCAGTGGCACCCAAGGCCTGCTGCCTTCCTCTGGTCAGGCCAGCTGCCACCACCTTCTTCTGCCCCAGCTGGTGGGCAGCAGGGGGCTGTGGGTGTCGCTGCCCTGCAGGCGGGCAGGTGAGTCCTTCTCCCTTCTTTTGCTGTCTACAGCCTGTGGCTGGATAGGTCTTCCTCTTCCGCCCTGGGCTGGACAATTGATGCGTTTCCCACCGGTCAGTTGCAGAGCCTGGGCTGGAGATAGGACCAGCAGGGTCCAGAGGCACTCTCCGGAGGAGGCCTCTCCCGGTCCTGGACGTGCTTGGGTCGGCGGTGCGGAGCAGGGGCAGGGTTTTGGGGTGCAAGGCCCTGGGCCCAGTGATCACACTGCAGGCTGTCATGAAAACAGCCTTCCTTTTCGTTAATGAGTTTTAAATGAGTCTTTCTCTTGTTTCTATCAGGTTCCATTTTTTGTTCTTGATTTACAGAAGAAAACAGCAGCTGGTATTCCATAACGCGCAGTAATGTAGCCATGCTGATGATTTTCTGCAGTTCTTTGCACTGCCACCCGCCTCACATCATCGGCACTGAAGTAGACACAGTGGGGCACCAGCTCGGGATTGTCCCTGCACCTTTGCCGCTCTCGGGCTTGAGGGAATGGAGATGGCAGAGGTTTCGGCTATCTTCCGAGCAAGCAGGATGTCTGGTGCACGCACCTCAGCGAGTATGGAGAGACAGCCACGGAAGGCCCAAGATCTGAAGGAGTATGTTTGAAAAATCCTCCTGTCCCTTCCCCAGGTGTATGTTCCACCTCATCAACTTGGGTGGCTGGGGCCTGGACAGGGGAAGAACATGAGGGTAGCCTGAGAGCTGACTCTGGAAGTGGTGGAAGGCAGCAGCAGTCTCTTCAGTCTCTTCATGAACACCAGGACTAGGCCTAGAAAGCCTTTTGTGTCTGCGAAGTGAGGGGCAAGTCCTTTTTGGATCACACAGAGGGAGTCCCAAGTGGTTGCCCAGATACATCCTGCCACAGTAATTGCGAATGCTTAGCACAGCTGTGCATTGCACTCTGCAGGATGGGTTATGTCCCTGAGCTGTCTTGGTTTTTCTTTTGACCTGAACCAGAAGGACACCAATGTTTCCTTTTCTGGCAGTGGATTTCACTTATGTTCCTGACAGATGAGGTTTTCTTTGGAAACCTGGTTGGCTCCTCACCAGTGGTCTGCCTTAGGAAAAGCAGCAAAAGAACCTCTGAGGGGTGCAAGAAGTTTTATAGTAGAGCAAAAGGGGCTTCATTATTCCTGATGAAGTGTACCTTCTAAGCCTTTCCAGAGCTTCCTAGAATAGCGAAGAGGAGTTTCTGTCCTGCAAAGCAGTGTGTGCTGTCTCTTGGCAGATCAGGCTTCAGGGCCTAGCCACTGGGGTGTTTCTTTGGAGTTTCCCTAGGCTTACCAGCATGCATTTACAGTCAGCACTCCCACCCTCCCTCCATCTTTACCCAGTCTGCATTTATGCAAAGGAAAGGGCCAGTGACAAGCTGGCTGCTAAAGATGCGCTGCTAGAGGGGAAACAGACAAGCCCCCCCTGCACTGTAGGCCTTTGAGCTGTAGGGGTACAGGCTGGGTAGTAGCTTCCTTGTCTGTGTACCTAAGCCTGTAGCTGTGGGCTCAGGCAGTTCCCGGCAGCCCTTCCAGGCAGAAATACTTGGGTTGTGAGGCTGAAAGGGCATTTTGTTTCAGTTTAGGCTGCTTTTGTCAGCCATCACAAGACCACTCGTGCAGGTAGTGCCTGGTTCATGTGTCTAAGCCCTGTGTTTTTTTGTAGGCGATCTCCAAGCCAAGAGCCTGCTGCTCTCCAGAGCACTGGGGCCTGCAGGCAGGACCAACCCTGGCTTTTGCAGCCTGGGCCAGTGTGGACAGACAGTCTGCTTCTGAACTGCCTGGGTATCGCCACCTTCACCTTCCTTTTCCTTCTTGCTGCTCCTTAGCAAAGTGAAGGTTTGGAAGATGGTGACCGTGGTGCTGCTTGTTGGTCTGTTCTCTTTTGGTTGGTCTCTGTAGAGCTCAGACCTGAGGATGGTGCTTTAGGAGGTACACAGAGCTCCATTCTGCTGTGGTCCACTTTCCCTGCTGTGACCAGAGTAGCCCAGCTAAGAGCAGAAAGTCCCCAACAGGGGTGTGCCAGTCCCCCCTGCTTCAGAGGAACAGGTGTGGGATAGAGGAAGGGGTGACTTGCCTTCCTCAGGAGGGATAAGCCAGTTGTCTTAAGCCAAGGGAGAAGCAGTGGCTAACCTTGCCTGCCCCAGGAGGTTAAGAAGCTTCTGCAGGACAAGGAGCATACTCCAGGGGAGGGAATGCCCATCTATTGCAGCGCCCATGCACCATCATGACCATGGAAAGGGCAGTGGGCAGCCCAAGGCATAACCCAGCCTTAGACCAAGTTCCAAGTGTAAGGAGAGCTTTGGTGTATGTCTGACAGGTGTTTACCATGTGGGACAGCTCAGCAAAGAAAGCTTCTGGAGGACTGCAGCAGTATGCTGGGCCTACATCTCCTCCTATGTTCAGCCTCTCCAACAGCAGATGACATTAAGGTTTCTTCAGGTCAAGGCTGGTTCTGCTAGCGTAGCTCCAGGGCATGAAGTGCCACTCGTTAAAAGCCTGTGGCTAGGGGTAGGTACAGTTGCCACCCTAGCAGGTCATTCAGGTGAAGGTCAACTGGACCGAACGCCAATGTCTCCACAGTTTGTGGCATTGCACACAACTGACAAGATTAGGCAGAACTGGGCCTGCATAGGTTTCAACAAAGCACTGGCTTGCGTGTGAAGACTTGAGTGCTTTGATTTTGATAGGTATTGTGTCCTGCTGCCCCAGCCTTCAATGTGCCAACCACTTAATTCATTTGTGGGCACATAATTCAGCAAGCAGCTTCATAACAATGGAACTTCTCAGGGTGATATCAAGAAAGGACCTGTAATCAACCACCCTTGGAAGTGTAGCAGGAACCTGCCTGATACTAGTCCAGCTGCCGAGGAAGACAGGAAATTGAAGGAATACATAAAAGAGGTTGCAAAATAGGTCCATTACAGCATTCCTTACATCCAAGTTTAACCTTGTCCCAGTTCTCCTTGGCTGGCTTTGCAGGGGAGCTGCTTGCCCCATCCTTTTCCTTCTAACAGGTGCTCCCCTTTGTATTCCTTCTCACGCTGCTTAAGAGATAATCAAGTCTTGAAGAAGCTAGAAGAAAGCCAAGTCTTGATGCCTGATTATGCCCTCAAATCATCAGGTGCTGTGACATTGTACAAACAAACCTATTACAAAGCACTTCCTATCCAGCTTCATGAGACAGGCATTTGAATGCATTCAGTGGTAGCAGAGAAGGGTGGAGAAGTCAAGGGCCGCATTATGCCTTAAAAACATACCCACTGATAAAGTCTGTAAGGGACCAGACCACATCTGAAGAACAGAAAGCCTAGTTAACATTCTTGTCTTTTTCTATGGCCCCTTAGAACAGATTGATGAGTCCCTGCTGTGTGTTCCAGAGGCACCATGCCAGTAAGAAAGAGGGCAATCCCACTGTAGGAGATGGATGACTACTTAGAAGCATTTCTCAAGTCGATAGTGCAATAATCCTCCTGACATTGCTTGATGATTGTGCTCATGTTCTAATTTCCAGGGGCTGCTGTCATTCATTCAAGGACTTCTCCATCCTTCTGGAATAGGAAAAGAAAAGTCTTTCTGTATTCTGTGCCAGTGCTGCATTACGTGAGGTCTCCTGAGATTATTCTTGAGGTAGGAGCACCAAGAAACAGAAAAACAAAAGTAGGGGGGAGGAACCAAAGATGCTGCTGAGAGCTGCCTTTACCCTTGTCTTTGCTCCTCCAAGCTTTCTTTTCCTGCCTTCTTTTTGCATGGACCTACTCACCTTCTGTGTCTCCTTACTGAGTATTTTCTCTGCTGCAGTGCTCCAGGCTAGCTTGGTCCTGAGTCTTTGTCTTCCCAGTCACTGTAAAAACTGTCAGCATGGCACAGAAGGAGAATGGACAAGGTTCCTGCAGAGGTCTGGGGTGTGAGCTTGCTGGGGCTCTTGGTGAGCACAAGCAAGTGCTGAGAGCCTGCACTGCTGGAGGGCGCCACGTTGTGTTTGCAAGCCATCCTGGCACTGCTCCTGAGCTGCCTGCAGTAGCTGAAGAGTTGGCTGGTGCCAGTGGAAGGAGGTGGGATTGGATGAGAGGACGTACCTGCTTCCCCTTACAGGAAAAGATCACCCGGTTGGGCCGGTAGTTGCCAACTGCTCTGGACAGGTGCCTTTCAGCCACACCATCCCTTCCATGTTCTTGGCAAGTTGCTCATCAAGTTGTATGTGGCAATGATTCCCTGAGCAGTCAAAATGGACCATGTTTCAGGCAAAATGAACAATATAGACAGTATCTCCAGAGCATCAAAGGACTTACCTATGCACCTTCTGTTCTTTGCTGCACCCTTTCTTTTAATGGCTAAACCTTTCATTCCCAGCCAAGACCCCACCGTCTTTCCCACACTCGTCACCAGAGCCTGGATACAAAAACGGGAAAACATCCAGCCTCTGCTCTCACAGGCGAGGTGCCAGGACCGAGAGCGGTTGCTGGCCCTCCCCTTCCCTTCGCAGCACTTTTGGGGATGAACCAACACAGGGGCTACGCTCTTTCTTTCCCAGACAAAGGCCCCCGCGGTCTTTCTGGTGCTCGATGCAAGAGACCTGCTCCAAAAATGGCAAAATATCCAGCCCCTGCTCCCACAGGTGAGGTTCCAGGACTGAGAGATGTTGCTGGCCCTCACCTTCCCTTGGCAGCCCTTTTGGGCTGCAACAACACTGGGGCTACGCCCCTTCGTTCCAAGGAATTGGCCCCCACCGTCTTTCTGGTTCTTCCTCCCAGAGCCCGGCTCCAAAAATGGTGAAACGTCCAGCCCCTGCTCCCACAGGTGAGGTGATAGGACCGAGAGCTGTTACTGGACCTCACCTATGCTTGGCAGTGCTTTTGGGATACACCGACAATGGGGCTATGCCCTTTCTTCCCAGGGAAACTCCCCTGTCCTCTTGCCCACGATCACAGACAGAGCCTGGCTCCAAAAATGGAAAAACTTCCAGCCCATGCTCCCACAGGCAAGGTGCTGGGATGGAAACCTATTGCTGGCCATTACCTTCCCTTGGCAGCCCCTTTGGGGCTCCAGCAACAATGGGGCATGCCCTCTTTTTCCCAGGGAAAGGCTGAAGCCCTCTTGTCCACGCTTGATGACAAAGCCTGGCTCCAAAAATGGGAAAACATCCTGACTACGCTTCTGCAGGCAAGGTGTAAGGACCGAGAGCAGCTGCTGGCCCTCACCTTCCCTTGGAAGCCTTTTAGGGCTCAACCAACACAGGACATACGCCCTTTCTTTCCCACTCAAAGACCCAAGACGTCTTCCTGAAGCTAGCTGCCAGAGCCCGGCTCCAGAAATGGCAACACGTCCAGCCCCTGCCCTTACAGGCGAGGTGCCAGGAACCAGAGCTGTTGCTGGTCCTCACCTTCCCTTGGCAGCTCTTTTGGGGCCCCACCAACACTGAGGCTACTCCCTTTCCTTCCCACACAAAGGGCCATGACCTCTTGTCCATGCTCGGCGCCAGAGACTGGCTCCAAATATGGGAAAACCTCCTGACCATGATCGCACAGGCCAGGATCCAGGACTGAGAGCCGTTGCTGGCCCTTCCCTTCCCTTCGGAGCCCTTTGGGGGCTTCATCAACACTGGGGCTACAACTTTTCTTTCACAGGCAAAGGCCAATGCTGTATTTCTGGACCTCACCACCAGAGCCCTTCTCCAAAAATGGTAACATATCCAGCCCCTGTTCCCACAGGCGAAGCGCCAGGACCGAGAGGTGTTGCTGGCCCTCACCTTCCCTTGGCAGCCAATCTGTGGCTTCACCAACACTGGGGATGTGCCATTTGTATCCCATGAAAAGGCCCATGATGTCTTTCTGGACCTCGCCGTCACAGCCTGGCTCCAAAAATGGCAACAGTTCCAACCCCTGATCCAGCAGGCGAGGCTCCAGGACCCAGAGCTGTTGCTGGCCCTCACCTTCCCTTCGCAGCCCTTTTGGGGCTCCACCAACACTGGGGCCATGCCCTTTCTTTTCCAGAAAAGTCCCCCGATGTCAGGTGATCGCCGCCAGAGCCTGGTTCAAAAAATGGCAAGACGTCCAGCCCCTGCTCCCACAGGCGAGGAGACAGGACCGACAGCTGTTGCTGGCCCTCTCCTTCCCTTGGCAGCTCTTTTGGGGCTCCACCAACACTGAGGCTACGGCCTTTCCTTCCCACGCAAAGGGCTATGAACTCTTGTCCATGCCTGGCTCCACAGCCTGGCTCCAAAAATTAGAATACTTCTTGACCATGCTCCAACAGGCCAGGTTCCAGGACTGAGAGCTGTTGCTGGCCCTCTGCTTCCCTTCGCAGCCCTTTTGTGGCTCCGCCAACTCTGGGGCTATGTGCTTTCTTTCTCAGAAAAGTCCCAAACTGTCTTTCTTGACCTCGCCGCCAGAGCACGGCTCCAAAAATGGCAACAAGTCCAACCCCTGCTCCCGCAGGCGAGGCTCCAGGACCCAGAGCTGTTGCTGGCCCTCACCTTCCCTTGCAGCACTTTTGGGCCTCCACCAACACTA
>JAVKLA010000227.1:0-12918 GCA_034782735.1 Sagittarius serpentarius
ACCTTCAGTCTTGACAGTGACCTTCCCTGATTCTTTGCTCTGGATTGTCCCTTTCACAAAGGATTCCTTAGGATGCACCACAAAGACGGATGTCTTGGCATCAAAAGGCTTGTTCTGGGCCTCGATTCTTTCCTTTTCTGACTTTCGGAGGTAAGGAGCCGCCTCTCCAAAGACGGCCATCTCAGAGTCTGACGACATGGCTGCACTTTATGGAGGGGCTCGTCCGCAGAGAACACTGTGGAAGAGCAAATGTTGCCCAAATGAGTCAACATTTTTTGTTGCCATGCAGTTTACTGAAAAACTTAAATAGCGTCATGGAGTATGAGATTTGGGAAGAATCTCAGGCAGTTCTTTGGTCCACCTTTCTGTGCAAAGCAGGGGAAATGTTGGATCAAGTTACCCAAAGACTTTTCCAGTGAAGTTCTGATTATCTCCAAGGATGAATATTCTTCAGTCGCTCTTCATCCCTGTTTAATGTCTGACTGCCCTGATGGTGAATTTCCTTTTCCTAATACCTGATCAAAATTTCTATTGCTGCAACATGTGTCTGTTGTCCCTTATCATTGCACTCTGCATATCTCAGAAAAGTCTGGCTCTTTTTACTGTATAACCACCCACTTTTTGTTGAAGATGACAATAAGACAACCACATTTTAATTTTGTCTTGAAAGTAGAGAAGCCCCACCCTTTCAGCCTCTCCTCATGTATCACTTGCTCCTACATACATTGGAAGCTCTCCACTGGAGTCAGTCCATGTTTCAGTTTTGTGTGGAGGGGTTTTGGTAGTGGGGGAGGGGCTGCAGGGGTAGCTCCTGTGAGAAGCTTCTAGAAGCTCCCCCAGCTCCAAGTCGGACCCACCTCTGCCCAAGGCCGAGCCCATCAGCAATGGCGGTAGTGCCTCTGGGATAACAGATTTAAGAAGGGGAACATGCAGCAGGGGAGGAGATTGGGGTGTGAGAGAAACCCCGATCCAGACCCCGAGGTCAGTGAGGAAGGCGGGGAGGAGGTGGGCCAGGGGAGGGGATGGCCCTGCAGCCCCTGGTGAGAGGGCAGGCTGTGCCCCTGCAGCCATCGAGGGTAGCAGGGTATCAGATGCCCACCTGCAGCCTAGGGAGGACCCCACGCTGCAGCAGGTGGGTGCCCCCTAAGATGGCCGTGACTCCATGGGGAAGCCCGCGCTGGAGCAGCCAGTGCCTGAAGGACTGGAAGTCCCAGAAAGGACCCACGCTGGAGCAGTTCGCGAAGAACTGTCTCCCGTGGGAGGGACCCCAGGCCGGAGCAGGGGCAGAGTGAGGAGTCCTTACCCTGGGCAGAGACAATATGTGAGTAACAGACCCCAAACCCCATTCCCCGTCCCCCTGTGCTTCTGAGGGGGAGGTGGGAGAGAAAACCAGGAGTGGAGTTGAGCCAGGAAGGAGGGAGAGTTGGGGGGAAAGTGTTTTGAGATTTGGTTTTAGTTCTCATTATCCTTGTTTTGATTTTGTTGCTAGTAAATTAAATTGATTTTGTTTTTTCCCCAAGTTGAGTCTGTCTTTTGCCCGCGACCATAAGCGGTGAGTGATCCCTCCCTGTCCTTGTCTCAACTGACGAGCATTTCTTTATATTTTCTCTTCCTCATCCCACCGGGCCGAGGGGAGCAGGGGCGATTGAGCAAGTGGCTGCGTGGTGCTTTGTTGCTGACTGGGCTTAAACCATGATAGTCCAGAATGTCAAGGTCTTTCTTGTCACCGGGGAGCACCAAACTGAACACAGTGCTCCAGGTATTGGAACTGAATGCAGGGGAAGAATCACTTCCTGCTGGCTACACTGTTATGAGTGCCTGACAATGTGCTGTTGGCCTTCATTCCCCCAAAGGCACACTGCTGACACGTGCACCAGGACACATGACCTTTTTCTGCAAAGGTGTTTTCTAGCCAAATGAAGCCAACGTATCCTGTTATATGAGACTATTCTTTCCTACATGCAGGACTTCACACTGCCTTTACTAAAATACTTGAGGTTCTTGTCAGCTCCAGGCTGAAGACTTTTGGGAGCCTTCTTCAGGGTAACATTGCTCTGTAGCATATTAATGAGTCCCTCGGTTTGATCTCGTCAGCCCGGTTCCTGAGGATCCATTCCATGAGAATCTCATGAACTTCAACAAGGCCAAGTGTAAGGTCCTGCACATGGGTCAGGGCAATCCCAAGCACAAACAGAGGCTGGGCAATGAATGGATTGAGAGCAGCCCTGAGGAGAAGGACTTGAGGGTGTTGGTTGATGAGAAGCTCAACATGACCTGGCAATGTGCATTTGCAGGCCAGAAAGCCAACCATATACTGGGCTGCATCAAAAGAAGCGTGGGCAGCAGGTCGAGGGCGGTGATTCTTCCCCTCTACTCTGCTCTCATGAGACCCCACCTGGAGTACTGTGTTCAGCTCTGGGGCCGCCAACATAAGAAGGACATGGACCTGTTGCAGCGAGTCCAGAGGAGGGCCACAAAGATGATCAGGGGGCTGGAGCACCTCTCCTGTGAAGACAGGCTGAGAGAGTTGGGGTTGTTCAGCCTGAAGAAAAGAAGGCTCTGGGGAGACCTTATAGCAGCCTTCAGGTACCTAAAGGGGGCCTACAAGAAAGACAGAGGGACTTTTTACAAGGGCGTGTAGTGATAGGACAAGGGTAATGTCTCTAAACTGAAAGAGGGCAGATTTAGATTAGATGTGAGGATGAAGTTCTTCACTATGAGGGTGGTGAGGCACTGGCACAGGTTGCCCAGAGGGGTTGTGGATGCCCCCTCCCTGGAAGTGTTCAAGGCCAGGTTGGATGGGGCTTTGAGTGGCCTGGTCTACTGGAAGGTGTCCCTGCCCGTGGCAGGGGGGTTGGAACTAGTTGATCTTCAAAGGTCCCTTCCAACCCAAACCATTCTATGATTCTATGATTCCATTGCTAATGGCGATGATAAATATCAAGCTCCCAGCACTAACATATTTCTAGCACTGATGTGTTCTACAATGTGATTCAAATTTTGAAAAGTGCCAACTGCAAGATTTGTGTTTCTTTTTACATTTCTAGACATCTACATAACGTTGGAAACTGGCTAAATCACTTATGCCTTGTGCACTTATGCCTTGTACACTTATGCCTTGTACACTTATGCTGAACAGGGCAACTTCTACATTCTTTTCACATTCTGTGTCTAAGTACCCCAACCCCTCTGCAAAAAGTTGCTTTTTCCAGTTAGATTGATAGGCCCCAGGAGATTGGAAATTTCACCAGGAAAATTTTAAATGAAAGCATTTCTGGTGGAATGCTGCAAGGCTACTGTGATTGAATGCAACATCAATAAAGCAGTTGCAATTTTGTAAGCTCAAAGCTTTAAAAGCATGCTGTAAATGCTTTGTGTCCTTCTGCAATTGAATATTAAGCAATGGGTTCCAAAGCAGAACTGAAGCATCACAGTGAGACACCATGCCAGAGGAAGAGGGTATTCACATCACCTACCTGGAGTTACCAAACCAAAAAGCCATTAAAAGCCTTGCTTGCCTATATACAAAATAGAGATAGGGGAGTCCAGAAGGTGTTTGAGGACTAACTAGTGCATGATGTCTTTTGCTGGCGCTCTGAATCCTTCACCAGAGTTGTTTGCTTTGTATCACAAACTGTTTAACCAGCCCAGCATTGTAACATCAGTCTTTGAAATAAAGTGTGTGCCTTCTCTCCCTGTGTCACTCAAAGCGGGGGTTTAGGGCCAGAAACACTAAGTACAGATTCTAAACAACTATACCCTTCCAGCAACTGCCATCCTTCTTGTCCTTCTGACATACTAATGAATGTTTCCTTCTTGGGTTCACAATGACACACCTCCTCCAGTGGAAAGATCCTGTGATGAAGAATGCCTTCCAGCCTTGTGGCAAGGGCAATCATGTAAAGCATGAGTGGAGCAAATCAAACCCCCTCAGGCTAAAGGAAGCCTGGATTCCAGTCTCCTCATTTTTTAGCATAGATTCTGATTATAAAGCGAGGATTAGATGTGTACAACCACTTTCCTACTTTTGGAATGATCTGTGAATATTAGCTGTGCTATCAGCTGTACTAGTCAGTGCTAGCTGGGCCCCCTTTGCTTATCAGTTTGTGTCCTTTAGGTGTTTTAGAGACAAAACCAAATTTTTTTCTGGGTTTAAACAGAGAAAAATATACCCAGGTCTAAATTAGAAATAATCCTGGGCATTGACAATAAAAAAATATGAATCATCTAAGAAAGTTATACTGGAAATTTTAGAGATTATGTTCTGTCTGAACAAAATAAGACACTTCTTTTCCCCCATGTTCCATTGTCCAAGAACTTAAGTGTGTATGTTATAGTTAACTTCCTATTTGATCTCTTGCTTAAATTTTAGTGTGGTGGTTACCTTAAATCAACTGCACTGATATTCCTTGTGAATGGCAGAAATCTGTTGCAAGTGACTTAACTCTGGGAAGTAGTAAGTGAACAAATGGTATACAAGGACAGATAATACAGTAAGTTAAAATTCTGCATCACCAATTCTTTCTTTGTATGCTAATTGTTTGTGAAAATAATTATATGCAAAGTTAGAAACCTTAGTTCAAGAATTTACAAATCAAAGCTGGATATCTAAATGCAGTACTGGATTTCCAAGGAAATGGCACATGTCCAGCAACAGAAAGCACCTGAATTCCTAGAAAGTTAGACAAACAGACAACTTATTTAGATGTCATGTTGTAAATAAGCCAACCAAATGTTAACAGTTGCAACAACTCCTAGTAGCATGCAAATCCTCCACTTTGTTTTGTTTCAGAGGAATAGGAGCAGTACATCTCCTTTTTTTGTTTGTTTGTTTAGTTGGTTAGTTGATTTTTGTATTTTTACCAAGTTTCCTAGTACAAGGCCCACATGCAGATTATAACCCTGCAGTATCATCTGAAAATATTTTCATATAAATTTTTGGCCAGTATCATATATGGTAATACATACAATTTGTTACAAACTTTTAAGATTTTGCAGTGCTCTCTTCTGTTGACTGGCTCTATCTATCTGGGCTTCGTGCCAGAACAGATCATTTACTTCAGTCATCCATAATTAAACATGAGCAATCCCCAAGAAGCATTTCCTGGCATGACATCAGTGGCTAGTGTCTTCAAGCATAGCCACTTTGGAAAACTTGCTTGCCATGAGCAGCCTACCCAACCATCAGCATGCTGTATTTACCATAACCGACCGGTGGACAGGAATATGTGGGCATACAGCAATTGTCCACAAAATTTTACAGAAATTTGTCACCATGAAGAAATCTGTTCTACAGAAATCTGCCACCTTTCTGTCTGTCCCTTAAGTGTATGTAAATTAGGCTCTTACCTCTTATGATATGAGAAGATGCCTTGCAGGCTGGAAGATGATCAGTGCTGTAAAGGAGAAATGGTAGACTCCTTATTACTGCTGCACAGAATTCCACAGGCAGGTCACAAAGTGAAAATACCAACATGCTTTATCTTACAGATACTAAATCCTTGCAGAAACAGGTATGTACACCAGGACAGCAAGGCTGAAGTGGAACATGTGGACTGCAGGGACACTGTCTCTTTCTGCCAGCCGCAGACATGCACTTACCATGAAGTTTTCTCTGGAGATGGGACAGCCCAGATTCAAGGACTCTTTTTATAGAGTCTGGTCAGCACATGCTGCAGATGCCTCCTCTGTCTTTGGGCAAAGCATTTTTGGCAAACCTTTTTTTTGGCAAAGCATTGTCTGGCAAACCAAATGAACTGAAAACAGGGAAGTGATGTTACTAGATATAATTAGAAATTTTTGGTCTCTCCTTAGCTATGTGAATAGATCTCCTATAAATAATATGAGAAGATTCCTAAGGAGGGAATTTCAACTAATGCTGACTGGGGGGATGAGGGTAACTACTAATAACTGTAGACCATAGATGCTCCATGAATCTGAACTAAGGGAGTATGGACACACTGGGCAAGCACAGTGACATTTGGGGGTGCATACCCTAACCTTTTCTGAGGCCACTATAAGTCTAATGACAGCTGTCCTTTTACAGAGCTCTCTACTTACAGATCTTGGATATGAGATGTAGATTTTACTGTTGTCTGCACTGCTTACCTTAATCAGATTATTAAATATTACTCTGCTTCACTTCTTTCAGTTGTAACATAATATAGTGCAATGTACCAGGGAGAATAACCACCTTGAACCTTACTAAGTGTTCATTAAGTTGTATTCCATCTCTGGATATAAATATAAAATTTTGTGTATTGACTTGTGTATCTTCCAACATTCTGGAAATCTTGAGTGTAGAGATTCATGTCTGTGTTCAAAAGCTTTTGCTAGGTTTTTGTTCCTTTGATTTAATCACTAGATCAGTTCTACTTTTTGGCACCCAAAGAGCTCTCTGGCAATGAGATTTATAGTTTAAATTAATTTATTGAGAAATAATTTCTTTACTGTATTGGTGCTTATTTCCCTGTCAACTGTCAACCCCTAGTTCTTCCTGTAATAGAAAAAAAATCAATAATCCTTCTCCACATAACAAGGCAAATACAGTACTATCTATCTTATCTTTCCTTGTATGGAAATCATTATTTAGTTCTCATTAGCTCTGACAATCTCCCCTATAATTTTCTAGGTCTACCTTCTCTCTCTCAAGATCTGATGACATGCACTGCTAATACTGCACCTCCATAGATTTGAACGCTGTTCATCACTGTATTTATAGTTAGGGTTGTTTTTCCTATGTACATTACTTTGCACTTATCAACTTTTTTTTCCCAGTGTAAGTTAGACAAAATTCTTTTACAGCTATTCTCAGTTTACTTTTTCCCACTGAGAATAATTTTGTGTCATCAAGGACATTCTTGAGATACCTACCTGGCTTTTTCAAGGCAAGTTTCATCCTTAGCTGATAGAACTCTACCACGTAAGACTCAAATATGTGAAACTCCATATGTAACAACAGGTAATTTTACTATTTACCTTTATTGAGGCACATGGTCAGGATGGTGTAGTAATTCAGGTAAAGAAAATGGCAGGAGGACTGCATAGATGAATAAGGAACTCATGGCAAAACTCAAGACACAAAAAGGCAGCAAACAGATGGTGGGAGCAAGGACAGGTAACCTGGGAGGAACCTGAGAGACACTGTCCGAGCATGTACGGATGGGGTTAGGAAAGCCAAAGCCCAAATGGGATTGAATCTGGTCAAAGACAGCAAAAAGGGCTTCTGCAAGTACATAGGTGACAAAAGAAAGACTGAGGAAAATGTGGGCTCATTACTGAAGGGGTCAGGGCCCTGGTGACACAGGACATGGAAAAGGTTGAGGTACTG
Organism: Sagittarius serpentarius; assembly: GCA_034782735.1. Classification (NCBI taxonomy): domain Eukaryota; kingdom Metazoa; phylum Chordata; class Aves; order Accipitriformes; family Sagittariidae; genus Sagittarius; species Sagittarius serpentarius. The sequence goes on from JAVKLA010000227.1 coordinate 7,331, forward strand.
AATACTGCTAGCAAGACCTTCAGGAATCCTAGGTCCCAGAGAGCACGGAGAAAGTGTGGAGCAAGGCAGACATACCCTTGGTGGAAGAGGATCAGGCCAGGGAATACTTAAGCAAACTGGACTACAAATGTCTGTGGGCCCTGAAGGGATACACCCACAAGTTCTGAGATGTTTGGTGCCATTGTGAGGTCACTCTTGATAATCTCTGAAGAATCGTGGCAATTAGCAGAAGTGCCTGAAGGCTGGAGGAAAGCAAATGTCACTCCCATCTTCAAGAAAGGGAAGAAGAAGGGTCTAGGGAACTACAGGCCAGTTAGCCTCCCCTCGATCGCTGTTAAGGTGTTGGAGCAACTAATCCTGGAAACCATTTCCAGGCACCTGAAGGACAAGAAAATGATCAGGAGTAGTCAGCATGGCTTCACCAAGGGGAAGTCAAGCTTGATGGACCTTACCACATTCTGTGGTGAAATGATTGGCCTGGTAGACAAGAGCAGAGCAGTGGATATTGTTGACCTTGACTTCAGCGGGGTTGGACCAGATGACCTCCAGAGGTCCCTTCCAACCTCAGCCATTGTGTAATTCTGTGATTCTGTGAATGATTCTAGGAAAGTGAATTTTCATAACTGACAAGCTGGTTAAATCTTTAAAAGCTCATTTTATGGAAATAAGGATAGAGATAAAAGAGAAGGGCATTTTCATTACAGAGGAAAGCTATGCCTCATAAAAGTGGATTTTTTGAAGGAATACAGAAGCACATGGAGAAGAAAATCTATTTGAAATTGTGAAGCTGGATAATCAAAACATTTTTCAGTGAAGTCCCTCATAATAATCAATTAAAGAAAGAAGCCATCATGGGAAAAGAGGAAAGGTTATTCTCAGGATTTATGACATGTGAAATGTAGGAAACAGTGGATATAAATCAACTTATAAAATCTAATAGAACTGGTTTTCACAGTGGAGGAACATTTTCAGTAGAATCCCATAGTGAGCTGTGCTGGAATATGTTGTTATGTACTTATTTATAAATGATGGGTAGGTAAATAGTGAAATAACAAATTTTGCTCATGACAGAAGCATTCAAGATATGCATAAATAAAGATTATGGTTGATTTTCTTGACATATAGCCGAACAGAGTGGCCTTCAATGGCCTTCCATGACTGCTCAGTTTGGAGAAATGAGGTGCCAGGCCAAGAACAGAGGTGTCAGACATAAGTGTCCTCAAGGAGACTGTGGATCCTGCTCTACTGTTGTATCTGATGTATGCATTTTCCAGTGCATCCAATACTGTTGTCTTTAGCTGTGTCCTGATGGAGGAAAAGTGCTCATACCACTGAAGCTGGGCTGCTTAAGTTTCATGCTCTACTATTTCATTTGTTTATTCCTCTGACATTAGACAGGGCCCCTGTCCATGGAACAATACTTGGTGGTGGTTGCCTTGACTGCCGAGAAGTTCAGCCAGTCATGACTGGTCTTACTGACATTTGAATGGTGCTTGTCCAGTCCACCAGAGGTGGCAAGAACTGGTTGGAGCTTTTTCTCGTTTTGTATACTTGGACATTATCTGTTGGGTGTTCACCGACATTGTTTCAGACATCACTCAACCGTCAACTACAAAGAATAAATGCAGTTTTTCAGATCCCTTTGGCCCTCAATTTCGTCTAAATGCATGAGGGCTTCAACGTTTTTCACTTGCAGCAGCCTGGCTTTGTTGCCCATTACTATCTCACATAACCTAAGGGAATCAATGCCATTTTTGTTTCTCAGCATGAACCACATGGTTAGAAAGTAACATAAATATGTCTCTCCTAGCATCTAGGCACCACATGCAGCCATCATTTGAGAGCCAGAAAATAGGGAACAAGAGGCTAGCTCTTGTTAGTGAGGCATGTAGGGAGCAATAGCTTCGTTCTCCTCACGTTTTGTATGGAAGGCCTGGAGGCTTTGGAAAACCTGAGAGACAGAGAGAACTGATGCTTGAACAGTTTTGGCAGATGGTGTCTGAAATAAAGAATGTGGATAAGATGGGTTACCATTACTGGTGTTCTGATGTTCAAGTTACCTGGAACTATTTCTTCCCAAGCAAAGGAAATCCTTGAGGTGTGCCCTTGACAGCAGTAAAGTACAAACAATTCTAGCAGAGTAATACACTTTACTAGGGAGTCTCCTGCTGCATGGCAAATGCACCCTTTGAGCTATCAATGCTATATGCTGCCATCAGCATTCACTCCTTGTACCACACTCCGATATATAATTTATCCAGTCTACATAGGAATAGTTAAATTTACCATTGCTATGGTGTTTCCTGCCTTGCACCTTCTTGTTCTCCCTCAGGATGTTATAGTTGTCACCGTTTTGGTTAGATGAACCCTGTACCACATTTTTCTGCTTTGGCTTGCAATTTCAATCCCAAGGAATTCTCTGCTACTTGTTAACGTGTCTTTTCTCACAGGGTGTGACTCTAATCTTTTGTTTCATGCTTCCCTGGTATTCCGTGCTATGCCAGTGCAGGATCCTCTCTCTTTCCTGCCTTTTGCATAAGTCCAGGAATCCCTAAGGCCTCTCATGTGAAGGACTACAGCCTTCTCTTATTTATGCTTGAAAAAATGATTGTGTCTCCTCTTCTCTCTTCTCTTCTCTTCTCTTCTCTTCTCTTCTCTTCTCTTCTCTTCTCTTCTCTTCTCGGGAAGATTCAGTCAGATTATTCAGCACAGAACTGACATAGCCACTGTCACTCTTTACCTCTCCATTGGATAAACTCAAGTATTGCTAAAATAATTGTGACAGTCTACTGAGCTACAGGAACAGCTTACTTCTGATGAAAAAAGGAAATTTTGTTCTCCCTGTTCTTTCCCCCAGTCTTCATTTTTGTTCAATCCTGGAAGGGGAGGATTTGGAAAGGAGAAGTGGGACCTCCCACCGTCTGCAGACCCAATTTGCCATTTCAACTCACCTCATCTTGAGGAACTGCTTGTTTAGGTTCAGCTAAAGTTTCAGTGTTTACAAACCTCTGTCATTGTTGGCTTTAAGCAGCTAAGTGAAGTTGAAAGGCCATGTCAGGTTCAGTTGTGAGAACTCTCACTGAAACATCAAGCATTTAGGTTTTTTCTAAACCTACTGAAAAAGGAAAAAAAGGTCTAACATTTATCACTTAAAACTGATGCATTCATTTGAGCAATCTATCATCTTTCAGTTCTGTTAAATGGAGGAGTTAAATTCTGGTAAATGTTTAAGAGGAGTCTCCCTGTTACTACACTGAAATGTAACTACCACTGCTTGTTCCTGTTTGCACACTTGTATAATTTGAGTACAGTGGGATAGTACTGGGGAAGCACTGACTTACCATGTTTATAAAAAGCACCTAGGTAAAGGGTGCCCAAACAGTGCATCAGTCCTCTGTTATGGGAAGTATCTAATGAATGAAACAAACTTTGAAGCAAAAAGAAAAATGAAGGGTTCCTGCCAACCATTATGTTTCTTCTGCCATTCCTGTGCCCATCCATGTCTGCAGGGCTGGACTCCACCAACCCAGGAAGCAAAACACAGCACAGCTGAAAGAGAAGAGGAAGATTGAAAGACATCTCTGGATACAGACTGTCCTGCAGAACAGTGTGGCTTGGGCAAAGCATTGGAGTGCTGATACTCCCTGTGGAGGAGAGGGGATTCAGGCATGCTGAAAATAGATCCTTCTTGAAAAGAAGATCACAGAATTACAGAATGACAGTGTGGCTGAGGTTGGAAGGGACCCTTAGAGGTCATCTGGTCCAACCTCTCTGCGCAAGCAGGGCCACCTAGAGCCAGTTGCTATCCAGAGCCATATCAGGCAGTTGCCTCACTTTCTGTCACACCTTATGATACAACTGCTTATCCCCCATGTTCTGTGATTATTGAAAAGAGTCTGAGAGTGAGAGGCCACATTTTAGTGCAGTTTGAATTGTCAAAGCGGAAAAGTCTCAAGAGTGCCTGTCTCTGACCCTGTGAAACTCCCCTTGTCAAATTTGAGTCCTCGTGGTTGCTCATATTATAAGAATGAACATAAGAATATCTGTATCAAGATCTTCCTAGTCCAGGATCTTGTCTCTGACACTTGCCAATAGGAGATTCCCAGTCAGAATATGTGAACATAGCAAGTGTGTAGTGACCTTGCTGAGAATACTCCCACAGCCCCTCTGATTTGTTGCTTGGAGACTTTCTGAGCCAGTGACAGTGCCTTTGTATTTTACATCTAAACCTAATTTTTATTCCATGAATTTTTCCCTTTCCTGAAGTTGGGTAGTTTTATACTAGTTTTATGCTACTGTTTGAGGGACACGTTGTAAGTCACTCTAGTGCAAAAACTAATGTATTCCATAGAAAAAGTTCTCTATTTTGTGACCTGGTAAAAAAAAAAAAAAAGGAAATCACAGTTGTACAGCATGGTGAAGAACACGGAGATCTGACTGAGATGAAGAGATAGAGTTGTATCTAGCAGCTTTATTTTTTTAAAGCTCCCAGAAGACCCAGTGGTTGTCAACACTAAAAAAACTTCTGCCACTACAGATACAATGATAGGCCAGCGCACACGGAAATGTCTTCAGCCAACCCTGGAAGTGGAGGTCTGATCGGATCCATAGATGAAGTAATTCTGCAAAATTCTTGCCCGAGAAGTTATATCATGGAATTGTCACTACACTTGCTTATAGCCAGTTCACAAAGTTATTTCTGTAACTCTGAGGTCTACAGTCATGTCTTAAATAGAAAAGAAAGAACAGGTATTGCTGTTGGAGAGCTATCAATGAGCTTCCTGCTCTGAATGACAAAAAGAAAATGTAAAGAATAAGGTTACAGATGAGATGAAAAATGGTAATTATTTCAGGGCAAAAATGCATGGAATTGGTCATAAATATAACCATTACAGATTCAGAGAAGTCAACACTGACATTATATTTGCAAGAAACCGGAACAAGTTAATGTCAAGAAATTCAGAATCCCAGGCATGGGCACATTACCTCCAGCTTGAAATGAGGACATGTAAAAATTGTGTGATTCTTATTAAGGGGTTAATCTGACTGCAATCTCTCGGATAAGAAAGTAGTTACTTTTTCCTGTTTCCCAGGAACTGGGATGTTGACAGTCACCATTGTCTGAAGAATATGATGGCATAAATAAGGCACAAACAGCTTCCTAGAAGCAAAATTCTGTTCTTCCTGGAATGTGTCTGCACAGAAGGCTAAAATGAGAGCTGAAACAATAACTTGATATTTGATCCATGTGAGCTGTGTAACACTGAGGTAAATACTACCCGCCTATACAAATTCTGAGGTAGGATGAGAGCTTGTCAGCAAGAATGCCTGAGAGAATTCAGAGCACAGTGGAAGTCACAGAAGTGCTGTAGGATTCACAAAGAGGCAAGATGATGCTAAGTGCAACAGCTGAGGTTTGGAAACTGTTGGGGTAGGAGTAGTGGCAGTGTATAAAACCTTGATGATGCTTACTCAGAAATACTCTGCCAAACCTGCTGGAGAGACAAGATGTCCTTGAGCTTCAACTGACCCCATACAGGAGCTGCTCACCAAACCCCTGCTCAGCTCCAGACCCAGGGCAATGTGCT
>JAVKLA010000228.1:0-12833 GCA_034782735.1 Sagittarius serpentarius
GCAGGCTGGAGCAGGGGCCGAGTGAGGAGTCCTGCCCCTGAGGAGGAAGGATCGGCAGAGACATGGTGTAAGGGACTGACCCCAACCCCCGTTCCCCGTCACCCTGCGCCGCTGGGGGGGAGGAGGGGGAGAAAATCGGGAGTGGGGTTGAGCCCAGGAAGGAGGGATGGGTGGGGGAAGGGGTTTTAAGATTTGGTTTTATTTACCATTATTCTTATTTTGATTTGATCAGTAGTAAATTGAATTGATTTTGATTTTTCCCCAAGTTGAGTCTGTCTCTCACCCGTGACCACAAGTGGTGAGGGATCCCTCCCTGTCCTTGTCTCGACCCACGAGCGTTTCTTTATGATTTCTCCTCCTCATCCTACCAGGGGGGAGGAGTGAGCAAGCGGCCTCACGGTGCTTTGTTGTCAGCTGGGCTTAAACCACAACAATGGTCTATATGGATATCTAAATTTTAATGACAAACACTAGCATCTCTAGTAGTCCTATAAATCTCTGGGGAAAAAAAATGTTTTCAAAAATAAATAAAAAACAAAAAATAAACTAACAGTAAAAGAAAGATTTATTGGGCCTGTATTACCATCTTGTATCTAACAGTGGTGGGAAAGAAAATCTGAATTCTTAAGCTGAAATTGTATTTAACGTCAATATTTTAGATAACAAATTAACAGATCTTAACATATCAGAGTTAAACAGTTACCTACAGTCTTTTCTACATTGTGTCTCTCCCCATTGCCTCTGAAATTGAAACTGCATTTGCAACAGAAAACTAAAGCATATTAGTATTTTAAATGAAGTAGGCATAGTTGCAAATGCCAAATGGTAAAGGCAGTTCCATGATTACTTTGCAAGCTAGAATCAGAAGTACTGACAGACAAATCTCCTAAAGTTACTCAGCTCCAAGACTCTGCATAAGGAATTCATCTAGTTTCCTTTCAGTGAGATTAAGTTTGAATGGCAGACCGAATCTACACCAGGAGGGCATAGACAAGCTCCTTTTCTCACACTATACACTTACCTCTTGTATTGTCCTTAGATATTAACCGAACACAAGTTGAAAACAAACACATATATGTATTTACAGAAGATGAATGAGCCCATAAAAACCAGAGGAATCTTTGTTCAGCAGACGATATAGCCAAAATCCCCATACCTTCTCCAGGATGGTGTTTGGACAGGTATTTTCCCTTTGACTTTTGTACTGTTCAAAAAGTTTGTCTTGTCACGAACACCATGTAGCAGCCATTGATAAGACAGGCTAGAATGATGAATCTGTAGGACAATTTTACCAAGTGCTGGAAACTGTAGAAAGAGTATGTCCTGGTTTCGGCTGGGACAGAGTTAATTGTCTTCCCAGCAGCTGGCACAGCGCTGTGGTTTGGGTTCAGTGGGAGAAGAACGTTGGTAACACCCGGATGGTTTCAGTTGTTGCTCAGTCGGGTTTAGACTCAGTCAAGGACTCTTCAGCTTCTCCTGCCCAGCCAGCAAGAAGGCTGGAGGGGCACAGGGAAGCTGGGAGGGGAGACAGCCGGGACAGCTGCCCCAAACTGGCCAGAGGGGTATTCCATACCATGGGACGTCATGCCCAGCTTGCGGTGGGGGGGAGGAGCGCGGCTCGGGCATCAGTGGGCGAGTGGTGAGCAATTGCACTGTGCCTCACTTGTCTTGTGTATTCCAATCCTTTTATTATTATTGTCACATGTCATTGCTAGTTTCTTCCTTTCTGTTCTATTCAACTGTTCCTATCTCAACCCACGAGCTTTACTTTATTTTCCAATTCTCTCCCCCATCCCACTGGGTTGGGGGGAAGTGAGTGAGCAGCTGCGTGGGGCTGAGTTGCTGCCTGGGGTTAAACCATGACGGAGTACTTCGTTATTAGCTGATGTTTGACTGTTGAAGAAAATGCAGGTATGGATTCAAAGTAAAACTGCTTAACAGCTGTTTACACATGAATATCCTCACTAAGTGAGTTCCCCCCTTGCCACACCATAAGGTGAAACAGAAGAGGCATCCCATCTCCTGCTCCCTTCAATTCTAACACCTCTGAAAAAAAAAATGCACTGGGAGTACAATATTCTAAGAGCAATAATCAAATATATTTGGGAGGACTGTTCAAGATAGGTTTTTGTTTAACCACATGATCAAATCCAGAGTCTGCTAAAAGATTTAATTAAATATAGTTCAACAGACTTAGATAATGCAATACTATGTAGTGAACAGAGTATAAGGTAGCAGTTATTTTGCAGAAGGAAAACTTACTGCTATTATTATAGCACCCAGAATTGCCAGTCATGAGTTGTTCTGGGCACTATTCCAATAGCAACATTAGTAGACGTCCTAGTCAAATTTTTAAGAGCTTCCCTTAAAATGTATGTAGGTCAGAACCCAGAGGTGACATACAAAATATCTAATAAATTTCTCTGACTTTTTATAAATGAAAGGGAATTGCTGAAGAAGCCAATTAAAGGAAGAGAGAGTGGTGTTGCACTAAAATATTTTCTTAGGGGCAAGTAATGGATTTATGTATTAATTGTACCTATGCTGCAAAGAACACTTGTCACAATTCCTAACAGAAGTTTTCAATTAGTCTTTCAGCTCAGTAAGACTTCTTCTGTTAATGGGTGATGTCTCCCTCTTATTTAAGAAATTAGACTGTGTCCCAACTTTGTCTACTTTAATGTATAAAATTCTTCTTTAAATATCTCACTAAAATGCTGACAGATAACATGTAAGTGGTGATATGCGATCAACATAAAAGGAGTGACTCAGTTAAGGGGATCTTTCCGAATGAGCAAACAGAAGACCAATGTAAGGAAGAAAATGGCAGAAATAAATTCTGAGCGTTAAGTAAAAATGGAATAATTATTTAGAAAATTAGGCCAGAAACATCAATATTGGATATGAGAATACTGGAGAACTCAGAAACACTTACAAGCATGCAAAGAAAGAATTAATCAGCTGTGGAAAAAATTTCCACTGACAAAGATTAATTTGTTGTGTAGTCAGAGATAGAGAGCATAGTCAAATTCCTGTTTCTTTTTTTTTTTTTCAGTTAACAGTGATATGCAGAGTTAAGGTGAACAGTACAGCCATTGACTGAAAGATTCAGCTCCCCGGACATGGATAAAGCTGAAATCAAATATTGAAGATAAAAAAAAGCCAAACCTAGATATGTACAATAACCAAGGTTTTAGAGTATACTGTAAGACAGATAGCCATTTCTTTTGCAATTTCAAAGATACAAAGAGAAACTCAGATGATGAGCAATCATGGAATATTTGAAAAAGATGTCATTAGAAAGTTTGTCTCACCATAGACAGAGAGGAGCGAAAGAAAGATGCAATAGAATTTAATCTACTAAGAAGATCAAGAATAGATAAAGGTAACAAATTGGCACAGACACAACTAATGCAAAAGATTGTTTGAATATGTCACATTCAGCTATGGCAAACTGCTAAAAGCTTTTTTTTTTTCCCCTCTTATGCTTTGGTTTCACATAAGGAACATCTTCACAAAGGCATTTGCTAAGTAAAGGTTTATGGGTCAGATCCAGCTTGCATAATAAGTTGTCTACACAAAAAGCTACTTAAATAAGCTCTCATTAGTCAGTGGCAAATTCTGTTTGATTAGCAGGGTGTAGAGAGCTATTCAGCTCAACCTAGAACACAAGTTTTGGGTCACTGAATACCTGATGAGAGATGAAGATGTGAAAAGCTTCTGGGTAACATTACCTGAAAACCTGAACTGTAGTTTTTATAATAGCGAAATTCAAAACTAGGACGTGGTTTGATTTGGGAGTTTGGGTTGAGGTGATTCATAAGCTAATTTTTTCTGATCCAGCAAGGAAGGAGATCTGCTACCAAAATGTCTTGAAATTTTAATTTTTATTCAGATGTAATTTTTGGTCATCTGATCAAATATGGGCTTATTCTTTACAGATATTTACATTTGAGCTAATCCTTTGCAGACAATGGACAGACATAGATAACATTTTTTATTAGTTTCATACTAAAGTATGTGTTCACATCTGACCAGTGAGAACATATCTACTTCTCCTTGTTAGCAATAAAGGATACCTGAAGGTATTGACTATCTTAAATCAAAATGTTTAGGATACGGAACTATGTTAGCATAAACAAAAAGCCTGAGAAATCCTGAAACACTTTAAAAAATGAAAGAGAGAATGTATAGGGATGTTCTGATTTGTCAAGCCATAATTTCAGGTGCAACTGCTATATTATTTTGCTGGACTTTGAGTTAAAGCTGCTAGCTCTTCAGCTACCTCAACTTTTAAATATGTATTTATATTTTATTAGAAATATTATTATTATTTTCTTGCTTAATCACTCAGATTTTCACTGTATGTACATTACAATGTACTGAAAAGAAGGACTGGTAAAAAGCTTCCTCAACAGTGAAAAAAAAGGAAGAAAATGAATACTAAAGCATTTTCTTTAAGGCAAAATAAAACTAATCATAATTTTTGCAGCTTTGTTTTTTTTTCTCAATAGAGAGCACAAATGTAACATATGGTATTAACAAGAGTGATTTTTTGAAATTTTGTGACAAAATAGACATAAATTAAATTTAAAAATTTAAATGCAAAAATACCAATGAAACTTTGTAGCATTAAATTGAACTTTGTACCAAGTGTCACTTAAGGAAGAATGCTGGCTTTTGATAAGGAGCCCTTAAAAGAATAGGTATGTTAAAATTCCTCCAAGAAAATAGGTCAAGGTTTTCCATAATTTAGGCTCCCTTCCCTGCACATTGTGTGTCACATTTCTGTTGAACTAAGTGGTGGAGAAAAGTAATTCAGAATCAAAAATGTGCTGAAAAACTGGTACTTTTTTTCCTAACAAATTAGGTTTGGTTTTGAAAGAAATATCTTAATATTTTAGCTCACATAACTTCCTACATAGCAACACAGATAATGTACTTTTCTAGGTTTTCTATAAATCCACAGATGCCATAACAGATACAAGAGCAGTTAGAACCACCTTTGTAGCTGTGGTGCCAACACTGGGACTTGAAAGTGCTTCTGTGGGTGTTTAGTAAAGCAGAGTTAGAGACAGCAGAACAAAACAAAACAAAAACAACTGACATTACATTTAACCATTATTTTTAAGTTATTACCTGACGGAAAAGGGACTAGATTAAAACCATAGAGTACCTTAGGCAGGAAGGGACCTCTAGAAGTTGTGTGGTTCAATCCTTCCCTGTAAGCAGGGCCAACGCAGAGCAAGCTGTTCTAGGCCTTGTCCAGTTCAGTTTTGGAGGATGGGCCTCCCCAGCCTCTGCGGGCAAGCTGTTCCAGTGTAAGATTACCGTCACAGTGAAAAAAAAATCCAGTTAGATACTATCAATTTCCAGTTTTACAGCTTGTGTCTCTTGCTTCTTATCTAGTTGCTACACAACTCTGAGAAGAGTTTGGCTCCATCTATGTTGTCAGACAGCTTTACAATTCCCTCCCAAAGCTGTGACTTTTGCAGTCTGAGCAAGGCCTGCTCCATCAGCGTCTCCTCACAGGGCAAGTGCTCCAGCCTCCAACTGTCTTGGTGGCTTCTGCTGAAGTTGTTCTAATATGTCAATACCTGTTTTGTACTGGAACAGCCCAAAACTGCAAATAACAAACCGCCATGGTAACTGTTGAGTCCCAGTTGTCCAGCCTATCAATGCATCTTTATGGTCTTCCAAATAACTTTTAAACCAAATGGTCATCTACAACTAAATGTGAAAGAATAACCTTTACAGATATTACATTCTATGAGGTTTTGGAGAAGTTCAATTTTTTTGTTCTGTTTTGTTTGTGAAAATGGCTGTTCAGATAACAAATAGATACTCCACACTTTACACACTGGAAGAAAGGGTACAGCATATTCGTACTTGTCATCAGAAAGTACACATAGGATAACGATTTTGAGGTACTTACCTAAATATGTTTACAATTAAAGCTAAAATTTCTCTACAAATGAATTTAGTAGCATACAATGTGAGGGACCATCTGCACCACTATATCAAGTGTCCTACTATTGCTAGGAAGTAGATAAACTCTTTCATACAACTGAAATGTTCCAACTTGAAATAATTACATTTTCCTGCCCTGTCCTTTTCTAAAACTGCTGCAGCCTGTGGAGAACCCACATTGGAGCAGGGTCCTGGCAGGACCTGTAACCCCATGAGGGACCCACACTGGAGCAGTCTGTTCCTTAAGGACTCCGCTCCATGGAAAGAAACCATGCTCGAGCTGTTTGTGAAGCACTGCAGACCATGAGAAGGACCCAAGTTGGAGCAGTTCATGAAGGACTGTATCCCACGGGACGGACCCCATGATGGAGCAGGGCAAGAGTGTGAGGAGGAAGGAGAGGTAGAGACAACGTGCGACAAACTGACCGCAACCCCCATTCCCCGTCCCCCTGCGCTGCTGGTGGGGAGGAGGTAGAAGAGTCCGGAGTGAAGTTGAGCCTGGGAAGAAGGGAGTGGGGGGAAGGTGTTATAGATTTGTTCTTATTTCTCATTATCCTATTCTGTTGAATAGAATAGAATAGAATAGAATAGAATAGAATAGAATAGAATAGAATAGAATAGAACAGAATAGTTGGAAGGGACCCACAACAACCATCTAGTCCAACTGCCTGATCAACTCAGGGCTGACCAAAAGTTAAAGCATGTTATTAGAGGTGTTGACCACATGCCTCTTAAAATACCGACAGGCTTGGGGCATTTATTTTGGCAATAAATTAAATTAATTTCCTTAAGCCAAGTCTGGTTTGCCTGTGACGGTAATTGGTAAGTGATCTCCCTGTCCTTATCTTGACCCATTAGTTTTTCATTGTATCTTCTCCCCCATCCTGTTGATGGAGGAGGAGTGCTAGAGTGGCTTGATGGGCACCTGGAGGCCATCCAAGGTCAGCCCACCACACTCTTTCAGAATCTTTGTTCTCTGAAGGTAGAAGCCATCTTATAAACTCTAGTTAACAAAAGTTAACTGTATGTTTGTATCAACTTGAAAATAGATAACTATGCTGTGTGGATACCAGAGTTCAAAACTGCAAGGAAGAGGAAGGACCCTGCAATCAGATTGAGCTGTTGACATGTTGTCTACGTGGGAACAAATGTAGGAATCAGTAAGCTTCCTGGAGCAATGCCCAGATTTAATATTCAGTGAGAATCATACTGAAGGATCTGTAAAGTTATATACACAAATTCAAGGGTTACTTTTGAAACATAAGCATTTATTCAGTTTAAAGCTACATTTTCAGTACTGATAAACCTTTTCAGATGGAGATAATGACATCAGATGCTTAAGGGAATGTACTGATCACTACAGGGATCAGGAATAAATTATTTTTCTTTCAAACACAGGACTGTACATATAGATGTAGATACGAAGAAAAAAACTATCTCAGTGATTTCTTTTCCAAGGCAGTTGCAATAATCATTTGGTGATTTAAAAACACAAAACTAAAAGCCCAGCAACCATAAATGAATTCATTTAATGAGAAATAAATAAAACATTTGTATAAAAGTATTGTATCTAGCAGTGTAGCCATACCTGCGGATTTCATAATTGAGTCATAACACTTCATTATGGAACAATTCCCTAAAACTCACCTTTAAATGTTTGCACGATGGCATTAGCTCCTGCTATACAGTGAAGTAATGGTAAAAAATAACATTCTGTCCAATAAAACAATTCAATAACAATGGGGCTGTGAGTACTAGAACTTGTCCTAATTTTCTTTTTTTTTGAACAGGGTGCTTGAGAAAAGATCAGAAAGACAATTCAATAGGTGAAAACATTTGTTAAACTGGCCTCATGAGGATGTAGGCTATCAACAAACAAATTACACTGATATCAGTGAAAAAAATCTGATTTCAGTTCATTTGTTTAATGTGCTTTGGTTTAGACCTATTAAGAAAAACAGAGAAAGGAATAATTCTTGAACCATCTACCAGCTGGCAACCCGTTAAAAAAAAAAAAAACAATTTGGCAAAATTTGCTTGTAAGAACTGTATTAATAGGATCAGAATCACTGGCTAGGAAAGCAGTTTGCAATGAATAATCCAGCCACCCTTATATCTTAATATTCTCATAGATATATATTCCCTACCAAGACTTAGCTTCATATTGCACACAGAACTGAAAGTACTAGTTACTGGTGAGACATAATCATAATGTACCATGCAAAGGGAAAGTACAGACAAAAGTGTTAACTATTTCTGGCATTACTAAGAGTAATTTTCAGGCAATGACTAGGAGTGGGATAATATAGCAAAAAAGTCCAAATATTATTTTAGTATTATATTTATTTGTTATTCTGTATAGTCTATATTCTGTATATTCAAGTAGCTAAAATGGATAAAACAGACATTTATTTCACTTTCTTTTGCTTATTAATACAAGATGGATATCTTTCCCTCTTTCTCTGAAGTTAAAGGTGAGAAAAAAAGTTTTCTGTCATCCTATCTGGAAAAATGTGATATCTTATGTGTGGTTTATAGTATCAAATAATAGCATACTAAAGGAAAAGTATTTCATGTGTATGTGCATTTGGAATTTAATGTGCATTTTTAATCTTTCAATTGGAGATATGAAGTTTGGTCTTCAGGGTACATTAGTTCAACACAATAAATGAACTAAGAAAAAGGAATTGGCAGTTCTTGATACTGTGACCTAGCTTTAACAATAAACAAAAGTGTACTCCTTCCTTGAGCATTGTACAGATGAGGGCATCCACATGCACAGGGTGAGAGCTCTCTTCCACAGTCTGGAGCTAGAAATAGTTCAGATTGTCTCAGGAACTGAACCGAGGCATCTGATTTTTCAGGTTGGTATTCTAACAGATACATAAGGGACTAAAAATCTAGCAAAGCACTCATTTAAGCACTCTTTTCTCCTGGTTCTCTTTTCTTATTGCTTCTTCCATTATCTCTCTCTCAAAAAAAAACCCTCTCCCAAACTGCCATCCATTTCATTGTTTCTCTTCTTCCTAGCTCATTACAACTAACATCAGCATCAAACACGCATATTTATATCTGTGTTATGTCTCTATTTCAGAATTGCTTTCTGGAAACAGATCTTCCCAACTGAAATCTGGCCTGCTTTTCTGACATCTCTGCGTAGATGTTTTGCCATCACATCAGTTCTGGCATAACGAAACAGGAGATGCTGTTTTTTCTCTCAAGCATGCTTCTCTCCTTTTCTCCTCACTATAGGGAAGCGTTAAGTACTGTCACCAAGACTCTTAACTAATTATTCTATTTGAACCTCTGTGTCGATTTTCCTATCCAGGTTATCTAGGTTTATGTAACAAACTGTGATACTTCTTTCTCCATGAAAACAGGAAGAAAAGCAGGCTCTACAATACCTGCATTTTGATAAAACTAATCTAGACGGGCATCCTTTAGCATCAGACTTTGTTACATCCTTTTTTTCATCCCTTAAATGCAAGCTGAACCTGTTGTTGTTTAATCAGACTTCTGTTGTAAATTTAGCACCTGTTTTGATGTCACCTTCCTCTTTGCATTCCTGACTCACCACTTTATCACAGCCAACAAATTGCTTCTCTTGTCTCTCAAGGTCCTTCGACACTTATCTTCCCCTCACAAACCCACACTCTCTAAATACATTGACCTTTAAGATGTCACCTCTTGCCTCCAAACCTTTAGTGATGCCAGGCTCTTCACCCACCTGTTAAATTCTCAAGAAGGTATGATGGTGCTTTCTCTTCTGCAGCACCTGGTGCTGAACAAGGACTTGCTCTAAGTCTTTTGTCATATCTCATTTCAAGATATATGTTCGTTGTGACCCTTATCCCCCTTCCATACAGAGAACAAGACAAACCAAACCAAAAACTGAGTAGACAACAGTCAGACTGATGGTGCACTGGGACCACTTACTACCTCCCTAAACAGGACAGTTTGACATTTTGACTGTTCACCTGCTAGTCTCCCATCTGTCTGTATCCATTTGTCAGTTCTTCTTTTCTTAGAAAATAAACTCATTGGGGCAGGGACTATCTTTTGTTTTTACTTTAGTCCAACAATTCTGATTTTTGTTATTACTAGTAGAAGGCAGTAGGCTCTATGTTGGCAGCGCAGATTCTCAGGATGTGCCATGGCCTAGGCAGGTTTCAGCTTGCTTTAACCATTTGCTGGCGTCTGAGTGACTTTTGCCTCCCCTGCTTTACCTTCCTGCTCCGGGAACACCGTTGTTACGCTGAAAAGCTTGTAATGTGCAAAAGTGAATGTGCTAAGAAATTATGGCTAGTCTAACTACTCTTTTAAGAGTTGAGTAGCCCATATTACCCAGTTAACACAGAAAACCCTCCAGAATTCTGCAGTTCACATTTTTATACAAAAACACCCGCACAGTCTTGCTGGCGACCACCCCTTTCCCCAGTGCAGGCCTCAGCCTGCCGTGGTCCCTGAGGCCTGAGCTGCCCCTGGCGAGCTCGGGCCTAGGAGGGTGGTGAGGAGAGGGCAGGGGAGGGCAAGGAGAGCCCTCGGCAGCGCCAGCCTTCACCCCAAGGGAGGAGTGTCCTGCCCACTATCAGGATTTCTTCCTCCTTCCTCCCTCTGGAGCCCCTGTGGGCTTATTTTCATGCTATTTCAGTGGTAGCCCTATTCCTTCTCTCAGGCTGCCAACAGGGCTTCCCCTGCTAAGAGCAGAAATCATATTTATTGTGCTATGCTAGAAGCCTGGTAGTAGAACTGGTGGTAGCAGTCATAGTAGTGGTAGTAGCAGTAGCAATGGTAGTAGCCATCTTATATCCTAGTATATACTAATATCCTAACAGTAGACTTTGGCACCTATTCATGTCATTCAAAGCATAGTGTGAATTCACAAAGTCCTGTAGAGTTTATAGTACCATTCAGGATGAAAAAAATCCCATCAAACCCAAAACAAACCAACCAACCCACCCCAGTAGTAATAACTCTTATCCTAATCCTATATTTGATAAGAATAACATAAAAGGAAGCCTTTTGAATAAAATCAGAAATGCTAAAAAATGTGCAGCATTATTTCTTGGGTAGGTTTACTTTGTTCTAGAGTAATGTATTTAAACCAGGATAAAAATACACCCAACTTTTAAAATAATCAAGGTCCTCTTTCCTCAAATGACATAGCAATAGTGCTAATGCACCATGAATGTATAGAATGTTTTTCCTTGTCTTCAGAAATCTTTTGTGTATTAAAATACTGTTATCATTAGAGTTCATATTATTCAAGTTTTGTGCCTCTTTTTTTCAACATGTTGAGCAACAATCTAGACTTATAGTGTTGCATGTTGTACTGTCCTATCTTCATGATAAAATTGTTCACAGTCAGCAGTGACTGATTGAAAATAGGGAGTGCATAAAAAGAAGGAAATAAGACATATCAATCAACAGAACATTCCACTTGTGAAACTCTGCCTGTAGACTACTGATGGCTTTACTCATTAAGCTTGGTCTCAGATGTATTGCTGAAAGTTAACTGCCCACTCACAGGCCTGTAGAATGAGACATTTACGCAAGCCTGACATCAGTTCAGCAGTCTGAAAAATTCAAGCCACTTTTAATATCTACACTTAAGAAGGTTTGATTACTTTAGACATATATCTCAGCTGTATTCATAAAAAATAGAATGGGAAGATAAAAATATATCTCTTACACACCAACACAAAAAACAAAAAGCAAAACCCATAGAAATCTGCTTTTTATCTCTTTTATCCTGCTGTCACAGACAAAAAGAGCATAGCCCAGGCAATGGAAACATAAGATAGCAATGTAATTTTTCACTTTGACATATTTCCAGAGTACAAAAACAAAAATACAGCCCTTTAGAGAATTTAAGTATTTTATAATATATACTATATTTCTTACTGCACTTGCTTGTTATTCTGTGCACTTTACTTCAAATTTCTCTGAAAAACGTTACTTACAAAATGCTATTTTGGGGTATTTTAAAGACACGCAGAAAAATATTTTAAAGAGCTTGAATTCAAAGTGTGAAAATCCTGTAATGATATGTATAGTCATTGCAGTTTTTTGTATTGTGCTGTGAAGTACAGGGCTGTAAAAAGTTGCAATTTATAAAGGTATAACAAGAAAACACATATGCTTCCTGTTTATCTGTTGGTGTTCCCTGACTTAAATGGTGGCCATCTTGACTTGACGTCCGAGCGTGTGAGAGTATGCATTATGGCAGTTAAGAATGTATAACAGCTGTTATATAAAATTATATAAAAGTAAGAATTTCACCATTCAAGAAGGAAAATTGTTATGCTGGAAAACGATCACTTATTTAGCCAATTTGAACTGAAGATCACAGCTCTATATCTCTGTCGTGGTTTAACCCCAGCCAGCAACAGAGCACCACGCAGCCACTCACTCGCTCCCCCCCCCACCCAGTGGGATGGGGGAGAGAATCGGGAAAAAAAAAGTAAAGCTCGTGGGTGGAGATAAGAACAGTTTAATAGAACGGAAAGGAAGAAAATAATAATTATAGCAATAATAACAAAAGGATTGGAATACACAAAACAAGCGATGCACAATGCAATTGCTCACCACTCTTTGACCGATGCCCAGTTAGTTCTCAAGCAGCGATTCCCCCCTCAGCCAACTCCCCCAGTTTCTATACTGGGCATGACGTCCCAGGGTATGGAATACCCCATTGGCCAATTTGGGTCTGCTGTTCCGGCTGTCTCCCCTCCCACCTTCCCTGTTCCCCTCCAGCCTTCTTGCTGGCTGGGCAGAAGAAGCTGGAAAGTCCTTGACTGAGTCTAAACAAGACTGAGCAACAGATGAAAACATCAGGGTGTTATCAACATTCTTCTCATACC
>JAVKLA010000229.1:0-12822 GCA_034782735.1 Sagittarius serpentarius
TTTGAGTTTTGTATTAAGAAACTAATAGAAACTTGATAAAACAATGAAGAATTGAACAGAGGAGGGTCGTTGAAACCTGTAACTATAGAAACGGTCTATGTTAATTACAATGTTTTGTTAAGTTTTGTGAAACTAAGGAAACTTGCTGTAGAAACCTGTTACACACCAGTAATGCTGCTTGGAAAGCCCCTTACCCTTCCCATCTTGATTTGAATATCAAGAATTCCAGTGAGTGGACATCAGTAGAAGTGACCAATGATTATTTTGGGGTATGAATATTGGTAAAGTTATATAACGAAAGAAACCAATCAATGTAAAGGTTAAATTTAATAGCAAACATAAAATGCATTTTTATGTTAAACAATTTATGTAATAGTAACTTGATAGAAAAAGTGTATAAAAACTGGTGAATTCTAATGTAAAGGTAGACACGTGTTTGGCAGAGATATCCCCCGTGCCCCCAGCGCTGAAATAAAGAAGTGCCTGCTCACCTACGCTGCATAGGTGAGTTTTTCTCGTACAGATTTGTAACAGTTTTGGCGACCCAGATGGGACCTTGCAAGTGAGACTTGAAGGGATCAAGTGTTGATCAGACTCCAGCCGGCATCGAGGGCTCTCAGGGAGGACCATCACCCTCGAACCATAAAAGCTCCTCGCCACGTTCCCTGGAAAAAAGGCAAGGCACTTCTTCTTTCAAATTTGTTTGGACAGCCTGGCAACGAAAGCTTTGCAGGGTTGTGGCTTTGAAGGTACCCATTTGCATTGGAAGCCTAGGTGTCTGCCCCTAAGTCATAAGCCAAAGCTATTGCAGTTTGGGTATTTGAGACAATCGTCATTTGCATTTGTTTGGTATTTGTTATTTGCAGGTTATTGCTGGGTTGGATTTTGTGTATTTGAGACAACTGTCATTTGCATTTGTTTGGTATTTGTTATTTGAATACATATAGGCATAATTGCATTAGCGAGATTATTTAAGAGTGCAGGAAATTTAACTGCTGATAAGAAGATACCAAAAACGTCACCCTTAGGATGTTTATTGACACATTGGAATGAATTGCATGATGATCTGCGTAAAAGTCAAATGACTGAATATTGTAATCACTGGCAGCCTTTGTATGTTTTAGAAGACCAGGAAGAATGGCCAATGAATGGGACTCTGAGTTATAATACTGTTTTGCAATTACTGTTGTTCTGAAGGGAAGGAAAATGGAATGAAGTACCATATGTAGACCTGTTCTTTTATTTGAGACACCAAACTGAGTTGCAGAAGGAGGGCAAGTTGATAAGGTGAGATAATTTAGTGATGGCTTTAACTTCTGAAAACAGGAAAGCTAAAAGGTGTTCAGCTTGTGATATTGGAAAAAGATGTATAAAATGTATGACACCAAGGGAAGATGAAATGGAGTTAAGAATTAGAAATAGCCCCACCACCACCCCAACGAAATCCTTCTCCTCATCAGGCACAAGGTGGCAATATCAGATCAGAAGAAATGGTAGAACCAGCTAGTAGTAGTAGGATGGAAGAGGATATGGAGAGACCATTCGAAGTAGCAGTTCATACACCAGTATCGCGGAGAACCAGACAAGAGACACAATGGTTAGCTCCCTTGTGACAAGGGGTAGGACAACACGGGCCGGTATATGTGAAAGTCCCATTTTCTGTTACTGATTTAATGGCATGGAAACAGGCAGCAGGAATGTACAGAGAAGATCCAGAAGAGAGTAGCTAGAGTTGTGGAAACAATTACTAGGACTCGGGATCCCGACTGGAATGATTTGCAAGTAATATTAGATAATTTACTAGATAGCACTGAAAAACAGATGGTGTTAAAAGTTGCAAAACCACAGGCAGAGGCAGCAGGTGCAAATGGTATACTTACAGGGAATATAGAACAAAATTTCCCTTTGGGGGATCCCCAGTGGGATCCAAATGTAGATCACAGGCAGAAATTGACTCGTTATCAAAGATGGGTATCATAAGGAGTCAAACATGCAATGCCAAAAGCTACGAATTGGTCAAAATTGTATGAAGTGAGACAAGATAAAAATGAATCCCTCTCAGTATTCCTAGAAAGATTAAAAGAAACAGCCAGAAAATACACTGATATGAAATTAGAAAAGGAAGCAAAACAGCAACAGTTAGCCTCGATCTTTATGGACCAGTCAGTGCCAGATATTAGAAGGAAACTTCAAAAATTAGAAGGGGAAGATTCGAGGAACCTAAATAAGATGCTTGAAGTGGCATGGAAAGTTTACAACAATCGGGAAAGGGAAGAAGAACAGAAAAAGGAAAAGAAAGAAAACATTAGAGAAAATAGGTTAATAACTGTTTTAACGGGAAATTCTGTGAGAGGAAGAGGAAGAGGACGAGCTAAGGGAAGAGGAGGTTTTAAGAACATCGGAGAAAGAGAATTCAATACGCTGTTGAGAATAAATCAGTGTGCGTATTGCAGGGAAGACGGGCATTGGAAAAAGGATTGCCCCAAACTGAAAACAAATCAGCAGGAAGCTGTGAGAATGATGACCTTAGATGAATGAAGAGGACCGGAGAGGAACCCAGCTGAGCCTCTGGCTACAATTACGCTGGGAGATTCTAAAGTTGAATTTTTAGTAGACACCAGGGCAACATATTCAGTTTTAAATACCTGCAAAGGAAAACTGGGAAATAAAACTGCTAATATAATTGGAGCGACTGGGAAATGGGAAAATAGGCCATTCCTTCAACCCCTAGATTTGAAATTTGGAAATAAGTTTATTACACATGAATTTTAATATATGCCAGAATGTCCAATACCCTTATTGGGACGAGATTTGTTATCCAAATTAAATGCACAAATAGTTTTTGAGGAAGGGGGTATTCTTTTGAAGATACCTGAAGCAAAGACAGGGGAAATATTAATGGTACAAGAAAAGGTAAAAATACATGAAATACCACAAGAAGTAGATGAGGCTGTGATACCTACGGTCAGGAACACAGAAATACCTGGAAGATCAAAGGTAGCCCAGCCTATAAAAACTGAATCAAAAGAACATGCAAAACCAGTAAGAATAAAACAATATCCAATAAAATCTGAAGCTAGACAAGGAGTTAAGACATTGATTGACAATTTTTTGGAATATGGAATCCTTGAAGAGTGCGAATCTTAACATAATACTCCAATCTTACCAGTTAAGAAGCCCTCAGCTGAGTATAGGTTAGTTCAGGATTTAAGAGCAGTAAATCAGATACTGAAAGACATTTATCCAGTAGTTGGAAATCCATATACCCTTTTAACAACCTTGAGGGAAAGCCATCAGTTTAAAAGATGCTTTCTTTTGCATAAATCTGGAAAGTCGAAAATTGTTTGCCTTTGCATGGGAGAATCCATAAACAGGATGAAAAACACAATTAACATGGACAAGATTGCCACAAGGATTTAAGAACAGCCCGACATCTTTGGCAACCAACTAGCAAAAGAACTTGATAGGTGGAAACAAAATGATTCAGAGTTGCCTGGTCATCTACTGTTGCAATATGTGGATGATATATTAACTGCCACCGAAGAGAAAGCACCTTCCATGAAGGTAAGGACAGACCTTTTAAACTTTCTTGGACTTAATGGCTACAAAGTACCCAGAAACAAGGCTCAAGTAGCAAGTCAAGTTGTAATATACTTGGGCTTCAAAATTTCGAAAGGACAACGACAATTTGGAACAGGTCGTAAAGAAGGCATTTGTAGTATCCCAGAGCCGAAAAATATTCATGAACTAACGGCCTTCTTGGGAATGGCTGGGGTGGTGTAGGCTATGGATCATGAATTACGGTCTAATAGCTAAACCACTGTATGAGGCCCAAAAGGGGTTCACCTCCCTTTGAATGGGGCCCGGAACAGCAAAGGGCCTTTCAAGATTTGAAACGGGCCCTGATGACTGCTCCTGCTTTGGGACTTCCAGATCTGACTAAGGATTTCCCGTTCTTTGTTCATGAATGACAGCATTTGGCACTAGGAGTACTGACTCAATGGATGGGAAGTTGGATGAGACTGGTGGGATACTTCTCCAAACAACTGGACACAGTAAGTAAAGGACAGCCTACCTGTCTTTGAGTGGTTGGTGCCACAGTAATGCTCATACAAGAAGCCCAAAAATTAACTTTGGGACGAACAATAGTGGTATACATACCACACATGGTGATAACCGTTTTGGAACAAAAGGGGGGTCATTTGTTTTCTCCCAGCAGGATATGAAGTATCAAGTAATACTGACAGAACAAGATGATGTGATACTAAAAACAACTAACCTAGTCAACCCTGCAGTTTTTCTGAATTCTGTACAGGAAGAAGGACAATTGGAACATCACTGTTTAGCTACTATCCAACAGGTATATTCCAGTCGAGAAGACTTGAAAGATACACCATTGGATGACCCTGACTGGGAGCTGTATACTGATGGTAGCAGTTTTGTGGAAAACTGAATCCACTACACTGGATATGTGGTAACAACCAAAAGACCGGTTATAGAGGCTAATGCTTTGCCCTGTACCACCTCAGAGCAAAAGGCAGAATTAATAACCTTGATAAAAGCTTTAGAACTGAGTGAAGGAAAGAAAGTGAATATTTGGACTGATTCAAAATATGCTTTTGGTATAGTACATGTCCATGAAATTCTATGGAAAGAAAGAAGACTATTATCTTCCCAAGGGGCAAATATCAAATATAAAGAAGAAATTTTGGAATTGTTACAGGTGGTCCAGAAACCAACCAGAGTGGCAATCATGCACTGTAAAGCACATCAGTCAGGAAATACGAGGGAAGCTACAGGAAATAGATCAGCTGACAGAACAGCTAGGGGAATGGCAAAAGGAAATGTCCTACAAATGGCACTAATTCCTGCTAAGACTATTGCATTACCAAGAGAAAAACCCAAGTACTCAGAGGAAGATGAGAAATTAGGGAAGTTATTGAATGCAAAAAAGAATCTAGCAAGATGGTAGGTCACAGCTCAGGAACAAGTAGTAGTTCCTCCAATTTTGATGAGAAATATTGCAGACAAAGCGTAAAGAATGCCATTGGGGTTCAGAAGCATTAGTGACCTTTTTAGAGAGACATATAGCGTCCATAAGAATGCTGGAGATGGCTAAAATGATTTCCGCCAAATGTGAGGTCTGTCTACAAAATAACTCAGTGGTAAAAAGGAAAGTTCTGATGGGAATACTAAAATCAGGAATGCAGCCTGGAGATTACTGGCAAATTGATTTCTCAGAACTACCAAGACAGAAAGGGTATCGATACATTCTGGTTGGAGCTGATACCTTTACAGGGTGGCCTGAAGCTTTTCCTTGTCAAACCAATCAGGCAAAGGAAGTCATTAAATGGTTATTACAGGAAATAATCCCGAGATCTGGAGTACCTATTAGAATATCTTCTGATAGAGGCCCACATTTCGTTGCAGAAATAGTGCAGAATATTAGCAGAATTTTGGGAATCACCTGGGACTTACATACGCCTTGGAGGCCACAATCTAGTGGAAAAGTTGAAAGAATGAATCAAACATTAAAAAGACAAATTGGCAAAATCTGCCAGGAGACAAATTTAAAATGCCCTCAGGCACTTCCATTAACCCTTTTATGAATTCGGGTTGAGCCAAGAGCTGGAACACTAGTTAACCCTTATGACTTGTTATATGGCAAACCATACGAATCCCCAGAGCCAAACTTAGATATGAATCTAAAAGGGAAACAGGATGTATATAACTATTTGCTTTCTTTAGGAAAAACTTTAACTGCACTTTGGAGCGTGACTGTTTAGAACAGACCTCTGTCTTTGGAAAACTGGTACACGATTTTCAACCTGGAGATTATGTCTTCATAAAGATATGGACCTCTGAACCTTTGCAAGAATGTTGGAAAGGACCTTTTCAGCTACTTTTGATGACTTTTACTGCGATCAAGATTGGAGAATCAGATGCATGGATACACTATACCTGAGTGAAGAAGGCTCCTTCTTCTTGGAAGGTTGCTGATAGAGATCCTAAAACTGCAAAACCGACTTTAAAATATGTCTAATTTTATGTATCATTTTGAAGTGTTGGGAGAATGGATTCTGATCTAGACATTGATGATGATGGGTGCATAGTATGAGGTAAAGACAGATCAATCAGAAGTTATGGTAGGGTATGGAAATCTGCTGTCAATAGAAGCGGAACAGTTAATACACCTCCCAAGAAAAACTCCGGAGGAGAATTTTATGGTTGGACTGATAAAAGAGTTCACTAACTTGCAAAATGTAACCCAAGTTACTGCATGTGTCCCAATTCCAAGAGCGGTAGGCGAAACAATTCCATGGGGAATTCTGACAAGTTTGAGTAGTGAAAAATCCAACAATGACAGTACCTATTGTGAGCAAGTTCCCATTGCTGGATGGCAGGAACAAATGGATCGTGTCCAAAAGCAATGGAAAACCCCCAGGAATAAAGCAGATTGTGAAAAATTGCCAAACTCTGCTTTTGCTAGATTGGGAAAAAATTGTTTTATGGGAGTGTGTGCTTATGATGAATGTGTAGGATGGTGTACTTATGATGAACCAATTAAGAAAAATGTTAGCCAAATGATCATGGAACGGAAATATAGAAAGACCAATAAAACTAAGCAAGAGAAAGCAGTTGTATGAGATTCAGTATGGTCCCTGACCATCTTATCCCGATTTCAGTATATGGCTAATGCCTCCTGGTGTTTCACTTAAGATGGAATGACTTTCGCAGTCTTCCCATCAGTCAATGACAAAGGAAGTATATGCCAGGAAAAAGAAAACATAGTATCTTGGTGGAACTGTGAAAAGATATATAATTGTAGTACAATTAGTAAAGCAATTCAGGATGTTACCCCTCTAGCAGCTGCATTAAAATATGGATGTTGGTGTAGAGGATTCAAAAATGATTTACAATTGACTGACACATATAAGCCCAAGAGAGGAACAATATTTAGTTGTAGGAGATCTACAATTGAGAGCCCACGACACTTAGTTTGGGCAGTGAGTGATGGAACTTGGACCACCCATTTACCAGTGGATGGGAAGGTGAGACAAATTACTTTGGGAATGCCTACATCATGTCCAATCTGGAAGAAGGCTCCTTTTAAAAGAAGTTTGGAAAATTTTAAATTAGAACAAATGAAAAGATCACAAATTGATACTAATGCAGAATGGAATGAACCTTCAGCAGGAGCAGAAGTTGGATGGGCCTTGGAATCTTTACTGCCTCCCTTATCAAGGTATAGGAATAGGGCCTGGTTACATGGGTTAAACAGGTCAGGTAGAGAGATTGGCTAATGTAACAAAGAAAGGATTCAAAGAACTAATTTTGCAGTTACAAGCAACCTCAAGAATGACTCTGCAGAACAGGATGGCCTTAGATATGCTTTTATTGAAAGAACATGGAGTTTGCGGATATTTGAAGAGCAGGATAGGCCATTGCTGCATACATATCCCAAATGTAACTCAGGATGTTGAGCATGTCTTGGATTTATTAGGACAAATAGAAAAGGACACTCAAGAGATTCAACAAGATATGCAAGAGAATTGGCTTGACAAAATTTTCAGCAGATTAGGATGGAATCTGAGCTCCTGCATAAACTCATTAGTTGGTACTGTATTACTCTTATTAGTAGTATTTTTAATAATATTACTCATTTATTATTGTTTGAAGAAAGAAATCACTAGCAAAACTGCTTTTAATCAAATGATCATTCAGGCAGTAGCTAGACAACAAGATCCAAGCTATTCAATCACAAGGCTCCCACCATCATATAATGAACAATGGATGATATCTGATTGCAAATCAGTGCAAAAATTTTGTTAGAATGGAAGTTTTGGAATAATTTTCAAAACTTTCAAAGGGGAGAAATGTTGCAAAAATTGCCGAATTTGATTATAGCAGAAGTAGAATGTTTGAGTTTTGTGTAACCATAGAAACCTCACCAGGTAGTCACTGTGTTTGAGTTTTGTATTAAGAAACTAATAGAAACTTGATAAAACAATGAAGAATTGAACAGAGGAGGGTCGTTGAAACCTGTAACTATAGGAACCATATATGTTAATTATAGTTTCACAAAACTTAACAAAACACTAAGGAAACTTGCTGTAGAAACCTGTTATGCACCAGTAATGCTGCTTGGAAAGCCCCTTACCCTTCCCATCTTGATTTGAGTATCAAGAATTCCAATCAGTGGACATCAATAGAACCAATGATTATTTCGGGGTATGAATATTGGTAAAGTTATATAACCAAAGAAACCAATCAATGTAAAGGTTAAATTTAATAGCAAACATAGAATGCATTTTTATGTTAAACAATTTATGTAATAGTAACTTGATAGAAAAAGTGTGTAATGACTGGTGAATTCTAATGTAAAGGTGGACACGTGTTTGGCAGAGATATCCCCCATGCCTCCAGCGCTGAAATAAAGTGGTGCCTGCTCACCTACGCTGCGTAGATAAGTTTTTCTTGTACAGATTTGTAACACATAGATCTTTCAGGACTGAAGGAAAACAAGGATCAAGAATCCAGGGAGAACAGCAGAAAATTATCTGCATGGAAAAGGAGGGAAATGCAGGCAGAGAGTCTGAAATTAACTTCAGGCCACAGTCACAAATAAGGTTTTGATGCAGAACTCAAAGAAGGCTCAGATCTCCCTGTTGTAATGCCTCTTCCCTACTAAGAGGGTTGCTTTTCCTCCCAAAACACTACGTTGAAGTGGAAGACCCACCTGATCTTGTGTCAGTTCTTCTGCCTCCCAGTTGCTGCAACGCACATGAGGAGACTTGTCAAGTGGGCAGTTGAGGATTTTTTCAGCTAAAGACTTCAGGCTAAGGCAGCTGTGAAGTAGATCCTTCCTTCAGTTTAACAAAGAAAGTGAAACGAATATATTAAAAATGAAACTATACACCCATGCAAATTCAGATGGCCTCATACACCCTGAACCAGCCAGAACACAGTGCACATGATGCATGACTCCCACTCAAACAGCACACAGCTGCCTGTCAGCTTTACAGACCCTCTCCTTCCCCTCCACTAAAATGTCCTTTCTAGATTTAGTAATTATCTAGTGCCTGCAATATGCAAAACAGGCAAGGCTGGGAGTTGGTAACATTTAAGGCTGAAATGTTTGGCTCTGAACTACCTACTTCTGAACTAAAGAGGTCTATCATAGAGTGATGGACCACCTGCCCCAGGGATTCATGAGGAGCATAAGAGCCAGGAATGACTGAGAGGAATCCTGGCCACTAGAGACAAGAAATCCATCCTCAGTTGCTAAAAAGGCACCATCAGGTCAGAAAAGCCACACTCCAGATCACTAACAACACACCCAGACATATATATATATATACTGTATGTGAACAATATTCCCAAGTAAAACATTTTATTTTAGGAAGAATGAAGGATGAGAAAATGGTATCATAATTGTAACCTCTCAATGGAAGCATTGTTATTGAGAGAGAAAATTAGAGCTTTTTTTTTTTTAGTCATTTTTCAAGAAATACTGTAATTCAACAGTTCCACTTGTATGCCCTGGCACATTTTACGCCATACTTCTAGGCAGTGTACTCAAACATCTGTTGACATGGTGATCTCTCTCACTGAGTTACATCACTGTGCCTGGACTTCTTAAAAGCTGGAGCATGATATTCAGAAAAGCCCCTGCATGAGAAGACTAACAGACACAATTAGCATATGAAATCTTAATGAAGATTTCATTTCCATTAAAAACAAAATAGAAGCCTGACCTGTTCTTGGGCTGCAGCTGTCAATGCCCATCCTCTAAAACCACCCTCAGAACTCCAAACCTACCTGCCTGGTATCATTCAGCATATGCCACTTACTTCTAAAATAGTTCCAACTCAAATGATGCCTCAAACAGAGCTGCCTCTGTCTTCAGACACTCACCGCTGTCTCGTAGCTAAATACCGGAGATCCACGCTCCCTTTGACTGGAAGACCGTAATCGTGAAGTAACTTGCAAGCATCTTCCCAGCATCCTACCCCAACCTTCAACACAGCACTATCTGCCATGATGTCCAACAGGGTCTTTGGGATAGTCTGTCCACTGGCAACAAGCTTGGGCAACCGAACAAGAATGCAGAGGCCACTAGCAGAAGCCATCTGTAGGAGGGATACAGGATTTGCTTTTCCCTCCACAGATACCTGAAATACAGACAAAAATCAGAGTCTGGGTTACAGCATTATTAGCAATACTGGAGCTGGAACAAATTGCAAAAGAGGCAGCTGAATACAGGAAATACCTAACAGTTTATACAGTCAAGTATTGTTACACATCTCTAAAATTTTACTGCAAATTGTGTGGCGTGTTTCACAGTATTACTGTCCCCAAGCTACTTCTTGCCACACTACTACAAGAGAAACTTTTCCCCTTTCACCCTTCCCCCTCATAGCTGAGCTGGTGGAAGAAATCAGACACACTTCTTAATCCACATCAGCACAAAGCCACCCACCACATAAATGTTTAGGGCAAACACATTAACTGTGGCTTATACTAATGACTGGGGGGTGAATAAGTTTCCAGCCAAAATAATGGCAAAGCCAGGCTTTATAAATGACTCAAAGCTAGCTTTGAGAGTTCACACAGGTAAACGTACAAGCGGAAGAGGAACTTTGCTTTCTGGTAGCCCCAGCGAGTTATATCTACGTATCAGTATTATCCTCCTTTTTGTATTTATTCTTAAGAAATTGTTTCTTAAGATGTAGCTGGATTTAAAATAGTGTAAATCCAAGCTACTGCTAGTAAATCACCTTTAAAGAGACATTATACAAAACACATAATGCTGTATTTAGCCACACAATTATAACTACTAATTATAATCGACTAAGTATAGTCGATTTATCACAGGAGTTCAGTAAAGGAATACAACTATTGAATTAAAAACTTACAGTCAGCACACTTAAAGGTGAGAACAATCAAAATTAGCAGCTACTTGACTGCTGTCATGACAGACAATCACACAGGCAGTTTCAATAGTCAGTCCTGTTGTATCCATTTAAGCAAAGAAATCACTCCACCCTCAACAATTTCCCGTTGCAATCCGCAGTCTAAAGGAGAGATGCTTCTTGATCACTCACCCACTCACAATCAATTCCAAGCACTGGCCACTTCTCCAACTCCTTCTTCAGCAAAGGTTCAACACGATCCCACTCCTCCTGCTCTGAAACTATCACTATGTCTGCACCAAGGGTCCTCTCTACCCAGGAAAAGGTGGGAGATCTGAAGAAGGAAAGCACCTCCTTATCCTCTGCCTTAATCAGTTTCTCATCTCCCGAGTTTATAACTGCTTCCTCTTGCTGACTATTACAGCATGCTTTTCCTTTCCGACGCTGAGTTGCTTTCCACAAAACCAGGCCCCCCACTGCAACACCCAGCAGGGTCGCCAAAGTAATCGTCACTGCTGTTTGCTTGGGCATTTTTTTTATCCCCCTTTTCCCCCCTGCACTTTACCCACTCAAAACGGCACTGCAGGATTTTATCATGGCCTGCAAAGAAAAATGAGAGAGGTGGAAATTAAAGACAACTTAATGAAATGCATTTAGAGGTATTAAATACACCCACTGGTATCATAACAAGGCTCTAGCTACGACTCGCAATCCTGACCGAATAAGGACTGGGTCCTGTTTTGATAGACTGGGGGTCAGGGGACAGGCTGTTGCAGCGGTGGATTGGGTAGTAACAGGAGACTGAATGCTGCTGTTGATCACACCACCAAAAACCTGAAAGGGAACCCATTGATTTGTACTGGTGCAACTGGATGCTTCCACAAACTCTGATATTCCAAGAATAAACTAGTCAGGGCTATTATCAACATCTTTTAGCTCAGCTGGGAACCAGATCAACCTAAATGAGGACAAGACAAAATTACTGCAGAATAAGCATGTCCGTTCATGCATTAGTAAATAACAGGCATTGTCCATTACATGCACATCCATACCAAGGCCAAATGGCTCTTCAGCCATTGAAAAGCCCTAAAGAAGCAGCATCTATTTAGAACATCGTTTTTCCTCTACCATAGGAAAGCTTAGCTCCCCTTCAGTAAACTGAAATCAGTCCTGCCCCCGCATCCCCATCTCCCTAGCCCACCGGGTTATTTTTAAAGGTCTGCCCTTACACACTCTCCAACACAAGCGAAAGCCGCGGCGGTGTCGGTGCCACTACAGCCCTGCACAACCGCTGACAGCATTCAGAGCACGGGGCAGGACACCTGCCTGAACGCTTGCGAAGCAACAGGCTAATTTACTCTTCCCTTCTTTAACTGAGCGAGAAGACTGCAAGCAACGAGGGCCACCCGCACCCACGGCTGCTGCCTCTTTGGGAGCCGGGGCACGCAGCTGCAGACCGCGGCCCTGGCATCCCAGGCCGCCTGCTTGTGCTCAAACCGCCCCTGCTCAGCCCCGGCGCGGTGCGCGGGGAGGCCACCGGGCCGAGCGGAGGCGGCCGGCCGGCACCGAGGGGGACGCGCGGGGGCAGGCCGGGGAGCCGGGGCCAGGGCCGGGCCGCCGTAGGCCTCCCCCGGAGAGAGCAGAGAGCGCTCCTGTAGGCCGCGCCGCAGGCCCGGCGGGTGGGGGGCGAAGGTAGGGGCGGGCTGCAGCTCCCCTTAGCACCAGGGGGAAGGCGCTGCCCGTTTTTAGGCTTCGTCGGGGCTTTAACGGGAAGAGGCCCGGGCTCCGCCCCCGCGGGGAGCCAGCAGGCAGGCGGCGCCGAGGGCCCGGCCCGGGAGGCCGCGGGCCCACCGGCCTGCGCAGCCGGGGCACCTGCCGGCGCGGCCCGCCCCCGGGGCGGGGCGGG
>JAVKLA010000230.1:0-12672 GCA_034782735.1 Sagittarius serpentarius
ATCAGTAGTACACTATATAGGGGATTAATACTATGCATGTTAGATATATTGTTGGGTTGTGAGATTCATCTAGAGGAGAACTTTAATTTAGGGCCTACAGTTCAGGCCCCAGCACTTCAACGTCCCATCAGGCCAACTCCATCACACAGTAAGGGTAACAAACACACACTGTGGACTGAACCCCAAGTTCTTGCAACCCTACTTTGGGCACTTTCACAAGTGGAAGTGAAGAGCCCACAGTCCCCTAAAACAAGAGGAAAACCACAACCAAGTTATCTAAAACACAACTAGGAACGGCTAAAGCACCCAAGACTGAATTCACAGCCCTTCATTTTAGCTGCCTTCAAGTTAGGTGTCCAGCCTCAAGCTGGGTGTCCAGGTTTCACCTGTCCCTGACCCCGAGGTGTCACCGAGAGTCCTCAAACATCAAGGAGAACAATGGGGCTGGACCAGGCTGTGAAGTTGGGACTGCTCCGATCCTGACCATGCCATGCCTGAAGCCCCAGCAAAGTCTGCTGGTCTCAGCAATCCCAAGATGTCCGTGCATCCTCTCTGCCACCCAAGGGCACTCTCCCCTCTGGCAACTGGCAGCAAAGCATGAGCACTGCCAGCTCCTGCCAGCTGGATAGCAGCGTCTGGCCAGTAATGGTACAACTGGGGTAGCAGCTGTCCCTGGGACCTAGCTTGAACCGCAACAGGCAGCAGAGACTCTGGACCATCTCTGTGGCTCACCAGCACCTGCAAGGTGTGAAATGGAGAGTGTCAGTGCAGCGAGGCTCTGACTGATCCCTTTCTGCTTGTGTAGGCTACTGCTTGTTCATACGTGAATCTAAAATCTTAGCTTCCCAACTCTTCTGGTTAAGTGGGATATATACCCGCCATGTGCTGCTTTCTCCAATCCTTCAGAATTTCCTTTAGGACTTCTGATGAGCACTGGGAAGATTTCCCTATTATGGCTTTATTGTGGACCTTAACAGAAAGTATTCAGTTAGGTTTTTCACTAGTAAAATATTGAAAAGGAGTGCTTAGTCTGTGAAGTCAGTCAAGACTGACTCCTCACCCCTGGGATGCCAGGTGAGCTCCAGCGCAGGATCCATCCGAGAAGCTGGAGCCACATCTGCAACCCAACACCCATGAGAAGTTTGCATCATACATTGTGTTATACACCTTTGTAACTGAAAAGCAGAACATATGAGGGGATCACGTAATGACATGACATACACAGAACGCAGGTCTATATTCTCATACCTGCAAGAGATGCCTTGCTCACATTTGGGCTTTGAGCTGGAAGCTCTCAAAGGAAGGAAAAACCATGACATGCCCATGTGATCTCCCAGCGTGTCAGCTCTGGAACCCAGCCGGGAAGCTGGATAGCCATTGCCTACAGCCACGTCTGTAAACAACCAGAACAGAGCAGCTCCCGTGAAAAATTTCAATCTACTTCTTCAGATCTGAAGGGCAATGAATGCAGTTCAAACATGGGATTGCTCCATGGCACTCGTCTCTCCCTTCCACTCAGTAGCATCATGCAGACATTGGGTGCCTGGACCATGCTGATGCAAAAACAAATCATGCACGGAGCTGTCAGGAGAAAGGACTCCCTGGAGCTCACACAAGCTCTAAACTCAACCCCAGCAAGCCCGCTGGCTTTGCATCAGGCACTGGAAGCAACACAGGGTGGGAGAGGCTGGCAAAGACAGCTTTGCAAGGCCAAGCACCCCAGGACACGTCACTGAGCTTGACTCATTCCTTTTCTGCTCTTCTGCATGTCTTCTTTCTGCTAAGAAAAGACTAAGTAAAATTTCATATGAACAGAATAATAAAACCTAAATGCTTATTCACTCAAGTGACATACCCGTGGGATCACCCTGAGGCTCCTGGACAAGATCAGGCTGAGAAGTCGGGTGGACTTCACTACAGGCACAGCTGTAATCAAGCATGTTTCCATTAGAGGTTGTGAACTACTTCTTGCTCAGTGACCTGCAGTAACTGGAGGGGTGTCTGGTAAAGATGTGGGACTGAGGCGTGGGTGGAGATTTCCAAAGCAGCAGAGGGGCCTGGGTAACCTGTTAGCTGCCACCTGGAAGCTCTCCAAATACCGTTTCCAGGCCATGTGCAACACCCCTGAAGGACCAGATGGACAAACATATGCCCCTCGAGGATTTCTTACTGGGAGATCTCTACTGTGCACAAAAGAAGCCCATATGAAAGCACTGGTGGAAAAAAATGATTATTCACACATTTTGTGGAGAAGAGCCTGCATGTCAGCGAGAGGCTGCACCAGCAGCAGACTGCCCTGTCTGTTCCCCTGGGCTATGGGCTCGGGCTGTGTGTTGGGGACTGGGGTTGCCCAAAGAGAGTGCTGCAGGGCTAGAGCAGGGATGCTCCCATCTTCCTGAGTGGACATGTCCTGAGGACAAACATCCCTGAGACTGAAAGATGGGACACAGCCATGGAGTGGCAGAACCGTGACCCCAGGAACAGCTGTGACCAGCTTGGGGCAGAAGCGCTCCTATGGACTATTACCTGGCTCTGCCGTGTAGCTCTGTCCCCAATGCACAGGCTGGAGCAAGGCTGCCCCTGGACAGGGCAGCACAGGGCCGGCAGTGATCACCCATCTATACTCAGCCCTGGTGAGTCCGCACCTCAAGTACTGTGTTCAGTTTTGGGCCCCTCGCTACAAGAAAGACATTCAGGTGTTGGAGCATGTCCAAAGACGGGCAATGAAGCTGGTGAAGGGTCTGGAGCACAAGTCTTATGAGGAGTGGCTGAGGGAACTGGGGTTGTTTAGCCTGGAGAAAAGGAGGCTCAGGAGAGACCTTGTCACTCTGTACAACTACTTGAAAGGAGGCTGTAGAGAGGTGGGTGTCTGTATCTTCTCGCAGGTAACAAGTGATAGGACATAAAGAAATGACCTCAGGTTGCACGAGGGGAGATTTAGATTGGATATTAGGAAAAATTGCTTCACTGGAAGGGTTGTCAAGCACTGGAACCAGCTGCACAGGGAAGTGGTAGGGTCCCCATCTCTGGAAGTATTTAAAAGGTGTGTAGACACGGTGCTTAGGTACGTGGTTTAGTAGTGGACATGTCAGTGCTAGGTTTACAGTTTGACGAGATGTTCCTAAAGTTCTTTTCCAACTTACAGAATTGTATGATTCCTCCTGTTGTCTCCTACTCCACCTTCTAATCCCTCCTATGGCATCCTGTTTCCTCCTCCTCATATACCTCTGGTGTCCTGTTGTTTCCTCCTGTTGTCTGCTCTGATGTCTTACTCCTGTTGCCTTCTGTTACCTCAGGTGGCATCCTCTTGTCTCCTCCTTTTTCTCTTTTTGTTGCCTCCTCTTCCTTTACCTTCTGTGTCCTCCTGTTTCTCCAAATTTCCCCCCCCACCTACTGTTGTCTACACTTGCCTCTTCCTCCTCCTTTTTCCTACTCCTTCTCCTACTGCCTACCTTAGCTTCCTGGTGTATCTTCCTCCTATGCCACTATTGCCTTCTGTTGCCTCCACTTCCTCACCTTCCTCTTGTTGAGTGTTGCTTCCGCCTCCTCCTCCTTCGGTTGCCTTCCGTTCAGCCTTGTTGTGTCCTCCTCGTTCCCCTCATCCTCTTTCCACCTGTTGCTTCCTGTTTTTTTCCTCTTGCCTCCTCTTCCTCATGTTCCTTTCTTCTCTAGGAGGCAACAGGAGGTCAGAGGAGACTAAAGGAAGAGCAGGCAAGGAAAGGCAGCAGAAGTAAGAGGAAGAGGAGACAGGAGGCAAGAGGAGGAGGATGCAAATGGAGGCAAAAAAGAGGCAATAGGAGGCAACAGGAGTCAACATTAATGGAAGAATAAGAGGAGGCAAAAGCTGGGTGAGGTGGAGACAGGAACAGGAGGGATCCTAAGGCAACAAAATGATGAGGGAAAAGAAGGCCAAACGAGAAGAAAGAGGAGGAAGACGCAACAGGAGGTAACAGCATCCTGTTGCATCCTTCTCTTTTTGTTTGTGTTGCCACCAGTTACCTCCTATTTAATCCTCGTTTCCTCCTATTTCTCTTTTTGTTGCCTCTTGTTGCCTCCTCCTTTTGTGTCTTGTGTCCTACTGTGTTCTTCTGTGCCACTCTTCCTCCTCCTTTTCCCTCCTCTAACCTCACCTGGCATCCTATGGAACCCTCCTTTTTCTCTTTTTGTTGCCTCCTGTTGCCTCCTCTCCCTTTATCTTCTGTGTGCTGCTATGTCCACCCATTCACTCCATTTTGTTCTTCCTCCTGCTTCCTCCAATTATGTCTTGTGGTATCCTTTTCCCTTTCATTTCTCTTCCTCCTGTTGCATCCTCTTACCTCCGCCACTGTCTTTTCCTGCTACCTCATTTAGACTCATCTTTCTTTACCTTCTGGTCCTGCTGTGTCCTCCTGTTGACTCCACATTTTTCTCCCCTCTATTGCCTGTCCTCTTCCTGCTGTCTACTGCTTGTCCTGTTGCCTACACCTCCTCTTGCCAGCCTTTGCCTCCTGGTATCTCTTCCTATTAAGCCCCTTTTGCCTTCAGTACCCTCCTGTTGCCTCTCTCATCTTCCCTACCTCGTAGGTCTCCTCTCCTCAGCTGTTGCCTTCTGCTGTCTCATGTGACCTCCACTTGCTCCTGCTCTTCTTGTCTCATCTTGCTTCCTCCTCATCCATTGTCTACCTTCTCTTGATCCTTGTTGTGTCCTCTGCTTTGTTCCCTTTTTTCTCTTTCCTTCTCTTGCCTCCTGTAGCCTCCTGTCTTTTCCTATTGCCTCCTCCTATCAGTTTCCCTTCTCATCCAGTAGGCATTGGTGGTCACAGGAAAATGAAGGAAGAGCAGGAAAGGAAAGGCAACATAAGGCAAGAGAAGGAGGAAGGTGCAACTGGAGGCAAGAAGAGGAAGCAGGAGGCAACATCAGGAGGGTGAAGAGGAGGAGGCAAGAACAGGATGAGGTGGAGGAGGGAATGGGAGGCAAGAAGAAAGAACAGCAGGAGGTGGAAGAGGAGGCAAGAGGAGAAGGAGGAGGAAGCAAATGAAGATAACAGAGGACGGAGACAGAAAGCAACACAAGGAGGCAACAGGAGGCAGAATGAGGAAGAGGAAAGAGGAAACAGGAGAATGAGGCCAAATCTGGAGAAGGAGCAGGAGGAAAAAGGAGAAGGAGGAAGCAACAAGTGGCAACAGGAGGAGGAGGAGCAGGAAGAAAAAAAGAGGTAACTGGAGAAGGATAAAAAAGTAGACGACAGAAAGGAAGAGGAGGACAAAGCAAACAAGAGAAGAAGGCAAGAGGAGGCAGCAGAAGGCAAGAGCAGAAGACTGGAGCGAGTGGAGGAGGAGGCAACAAAAGGCAAGAGGAGGCCCGAGAGGGAAGAAGAGGCCTTTTCCTTTTGCCTGCTCTTGTCTCCAGTCACCTCCTCCCTCGTCATGTTTCCTATTTCTTCTGTTGCCTCCACTGACTCCTCCCTCCTCCTCCTTCTCTTCCTCTTCTATTTCCTCTTTCATCCTCTTTCCTCCTGATGCATCTTATGGCTTCCTGTTGCCTCCTCTTTTTGTTCCTGTTGCCTCATTTTGCCTCCTCCTTGCTTACCTCTGGTGTCCTACTATGTCCCCTGTTGCCTCC
The DNA here is from genome assembly GCA_034782735.1 of Sagittarius serpentarius. Taxonomy (NCBI): domain Eukaryota; kingdom Metazoa; phylum Chordata; class Aves; order Accipitriformes; family Sagittariidae; genus Sagittarius; species Sagittarius serpentarius. The sequence continues at coordinate 5,603 of JAVKLA010000230.1, forward strand.
TTTTTTTTTACTCCTATCGCCTCCTCTTGTGTCCTCTTGCCTCCTGTGGCATCTTCCTCCTGCTCTTCCTGTTGCTTCTTTATGTCTCCTCCTCCTTTACCTCCTGTGTCCTACTCTGTTTTCCTCTTGCCTCCTCTTTTGCTTCTTCCTGTTTCCTCCCATTGCCTCCTTCTCTACCTCATACTCCTCTTCTGGCCTCTGCTTTCACTCTGTTGCCCCCTCCTCTTCCTCTTGCCTCCCCTTGTGCAGGAGCAAAGTAACGGACTCAACGACAAATCAATATGATTATAGTTGAAGCCGTTTATTAATCTCACCCTAGTGGTTTATATACTTTTCATGCCTTATCACGCTCCTAAATGTTACACTTTTATTGGTTAAATACTGCTGTTCAAGCGCCCTAAGCTAACATCAGACTGACTACCTAAATATCAACACATTGCCGCCCTCATCCAGCTTATCTGGCAGGTCTTCTTCATTCCTCTGTTGTTTTCCTGCTTTTCTTCCTCACTTAACAGTCTCTTTTAGGAGTTATGCATGTTCAAGGCTGTACGCAGCCTACTCATACCATCTCTATGTAGTCTTTCTCAAAACAATGTCTGTTAGCTTCCAGAAAGTTTCCTACACCCTTGCCTCATGTTGCCTTTTCCTTCTCTTCCTCCCCATTCTCCTGTAGCCTGCTGTTCCCTCCTGTTGGCTCCTGTTGCCAACTTCTCCTCTTCCTCTTGCCTTTTCCATCTCATCCTCCTATTCCTCTGCCTCCTTCTGCCTCCTCCTCCTGTTGCCTCCTGTTGCAGCTTATAGCATCCTGTTGCCTCCTCCTCTTTTTGTGAGTGTTACCTCCACTTGCCTCCTCTGGCATCCTCCTATTGCCTCCTGTGGCCTCCTATTGCCTCTGCCTCCTCTTGCTGACCTTTGCCTCTTGGTATCTCTCCCTCCTCAGCCTTCCTTGCCTTCTATTGCCTCCTCTTACTGCTGTGGTTTTATTCTCCATCTTGTAGGCCTCCTCTCCTCAAACCTTGCCTTCTGCTGCCCTCTTTTGCCTCCACTTCCTCTTCCTCCTCTTGTCTCACCTCGCTTCCTCCTCCTTTGCCTGCCTTCTGTTGACCCATGGTGTGTCGTTCTTCCTCCTCCTTACCTCTCATCCTCTTTTCATTTCTTGCCTCCTCTTGCTATCTCTTTTCTCCTTGGCCTCTTCGTTCTCATGTTCCCTTCTTCTCCAGGAAGCAAGAGGACGTCACAGGAGAATGAGGGAAGAGCAGGCAAGGAAAGGCAGCAGAAGGCTAGAGGACATGGAGATAGGAGGCAAGAGAAGGATGTGGAGGGGGAAGAGAAGGATGAGAAGGAGGCACAGAAGCAAGTGGAAACAAGGGGCTACAATAGGTGAAAGGAAAAGGAGGAGGAAAAGAAAAGAAGAGGAGGCAAGAGAAGGCAAGAGAAGGTGGAGGACAATGCGGCAACAAGAACAGGAGGAGAAGGAAGCAACAGAAGGTAAGGGGAGGAGACAACAGGAGGCAACATGAGGAATAAGGAAGAGGAGGCTGGAGGAGGCTGAAGGAGGAAGAGGAAAGAGGCAAGAGGAGAAGAAGGAGGCAACAGGTGGCAAGAGGAGGAGGAGAAGGAATGAAAAAGGAGCCAACAGGAGGAGGAGAAAAAAGTAGGTGACAGAAAACAAGCTGAGGAGGAAGAGGAGAAGTTGAAGGCACGAGGAGGCCGCAGGAGGCAAGAGCAGATCACTGGAGCAAGTGGAAGAGGAGGCAATAAAAGGCAAGAGGAGGCCTGAGAAGGAGGAAGAGGCCTTTTCCTTTTGCCTGCTCTTGCTTGGTCTTGTGTCCAGTTGCCTCCTTCCTCGTCATGTTGCTTCCTGTTTCTCCTCTTGCATCTACTGACTCCTCCCTCCTCCTCCTCTTCCATTTCCTGTTTCGTCCTTTTTCTTTCTGAGGTGTCTTAGAGAATCCTCTTGCTTCTTCCTCTTTTCTTCCTGGTGCCTCCTTTTGCCTTCTCCTCGTTTACCTCTGGTGTCCTGTTGTGTCCCCTGTTGCCTCCTCTTTTTCTTACTCCTATTTCCTCCTCTTGCCTTCTGTGGCACTCTGTTGCCTCTTTCCCCTTCTTTTCCTGTTGGTTCTTCTTGTCTCTTCCTCCTTTACCTCCTGTGTCCCGCTTTGCCTTCCTGTTTCCTCCTCTTTTGTTTCTTCCTGTTTCCTCCCATTTCCTCCTGTTGCCTTCTTCTACTTCTTTGTCCTCTCAGTCGAGTCTGGCCAATAATCATCTCAGTACTCTAGAGTACCGTACCTTTAAATGCTTCATGGCTAATAACAGCCATTTAATGCAGAAATTTGGCAAAAAAACCCTCCCAAGAATTCTCTATTTTCTCTTCCTGCAGAGACAGATCAGACAACACAACCCCATCCCAATCATCACAGAGCCCAAGACTGCCACAGCACCTTCTATGCAGTACTTCTGGAAATCCAGCTGGTCCCCAGCATTTGTGTTTCTTTTGCCATCCACGCCTGGAGGAACAATTCCGCATGTTAGTGTGTCCTGTGCACTACTGGTAATCTCACAGGAGGTCTGATATTGCCAGGAAATGTTCTTTCTCACTTTGTTAGCACCTTCAAACAAGCGAACATCCTGGGGCTTTAACATTTCTTTGGTTTCAGTAGAAGCAAAGGAACCTCACAAAGCCATTGCAAATCAATGCACTCTGGAGCCTCTCTTTCTCCTCTCAGCTTTGCTTACACTCTGGGACAGCTGTAATCCAGTTTTCCCAGTGTCATGGGTTTGAACTCCCTTCTTGGACACACTTCACAATTGCACACAATTTGCTCACCTTCACTTTCCAAGGCTTGATAGTGTTGGTGCCTGGAGGCTCTCTCTGACCTTTCGGACAAGCCTTCCCACTGAACAGAACTCATGAGGCCATATGGAGAGCACATGAGGGAGTGCAGCTGTTTGACCAATTGCTTCTTTGAGCAACATGGACAAACACCATCAGGAAGTGCCAACCCCAGCTTGCCCCCCACAGCCCAGCACCCACACCCCAAGGGGATGGAGTCAGGCCCTCTCAGAAGGCACCTGAATCTCACTCTCCCCTTCTGCCTTTTGTCCAGCGTGGGCACTGCTTGCATGCCCCCAGTTTTCAGGACTTCTCTCCCAATTATGGCCCCCTGCAAGATTGCTCAGTACTTGGATTCTTTTGAAATATTTCATATATCCCGGCTTGTTGGGCTTCCCCGAGGCTGGACCACACTGCCAAGAAGCAGAGAAAGGTAAAGCCTCAGCGTGGCTCAGGCACAGAGGATGCGGAAGGGCAGTGCAGGTTCCCATTAAGCCCGTGCTGGATCTGTGAGTCTGTGCATCCCTTTGGACCTCAGTTCACAGGAGGGATCCCCCTTTTTTGTGCCTAGGGCCTCCCAGGGACTCATGGCAAGCTCTGGGGTGCAGGTACTGAGGGAATTACAGTTGATTAAGAGTCACATTTCACATCATCTTATGAGAGTGGTAGAGGTGGCCTTGTTCCCAAAATGGCAGAGTTCTGAAATTCCTGTGAATGGGGTGTGGTGGGAGGTGAGCATCTCACCACATCCAGAGAGGGTTAGCAGAGTCTCTCTGTCACACTGATGGGGATAACCTCCACACCCCAGAGATGACAGTCATCCTCAGAGAGCTGTTCCTGGGTTCATTTAGAACACTCATTCTGTGCTAATAGTTTGGCTGCTGACAGGACGTGCAGTAGCAGACACCAGGGGAAAAGCCTGCAGACACACAGTAATTTTGATTTATGACACTGGATGACCTAGGGGCAGTAATTACCTGGCACGCCTGTTGATTGAATTGCCCTTGTTTTTTCAGCAGACACTGGCAGTGCAGGACTGCCTCCTTCCTGAAGCACCTCCTTCTCCACAGTCTCAGGGTCCATCTCTTTAGAAAGAAAGTGGGTCAGTTTAGTTAGAAGGAACTGTTCCAACATGCTGTTGGTTGTGGGGGTTTTGTAACTTATGGTTTATGAAGAGTAAAAATACACATCTCTTCACAGAGTAGTCTGCATCTGTGTGTAGCCTTTCATTTTAAAGGCCAGACTTACATCTTCACGGCCCACTTCAATTAGTTCCATATTGACAGTTTGATGGAAGCACACACAAAAAATTAACTCCTTTGTTGACATTAATTTCAAAGAGCACTCACAAGTAGAGAAAGCATGATCTATATTCTAGCAGCTAATAACATGGGCAAAGAATTTCCTTTTACACAGTAATATAATTTGAGTCGACCTGAGCTTTTGTAGATTAAGTAACTATTAAAAAATGTGAAGTTTTCTATTTATTGGTAAGCTGTAGCCATAAGAAATTCAAGGATCCGCTTAGCTTGTTTCTCAAAATAACTCATACAGCTTACACAGACGGGGTTACTTCAGTCCCATGGCATAGAATCATAGGTTCAACTAGAAAACAGCAAAGCCTCTTCTGTGTAACCAAATCCGCTCTCAGCTGCTATGCAGAAGGATCTGAAGAAGGGCTGCCTTGCCCATCTCACCTTCCCTACTCAGTGGGTCCGGCTGCCTGTCATCCAAGACCGAGCTCTGACATAGTAAAGCTGTGTGGCCCTGGCTCAGACTTCCTGGGAAATTGCTAAGCTGGGAGAAACACCAAGGGTTGAACCTTGCAAGGTGAGAAAGGCAAAATGCAGAGACAGGTTGGATGGTTGTAACCTGCACAGTTAGGAACTCAAGACTTCAAGAGGAGACTATCAACATAAAAAGATGTAAAAACCCTAATGGACAAAATCAACAAGATGGAAGACAGTGACTCAGCAAGACTTCAGATCAGACCAGGGCACAGAGCAGCAGACCCCCACCCTTCACGTCCTGGCTGAAGCCTGCCTGGCCAGCCAAAGGCTCTGAAGTATCTCCTTCAGGCAGCATGCTAACACCTCACATAGTGCCTTGCTACTTTCTGCCATCTTTTGTGTAAAGCACGTTTTTTGGTTAAAAGTTGCGCACACCCTACTTGCGAAGCCTCTGCACATGGCAAAGATGGAACGGAGGTGCCCAGTAACGGAATGCAACAGCTGGTACCTAAAGTGACTTTTTTTCAAGAAGGCAAAATTGCCACTCAGCTTTTTCGTATTCAGCCACATCTCAATGTTCTTGCATTGTTTTCACTCACGTTCTGTTCAGCCCCAGCTTTTGGAGAGTTTACTCATTCAAGCTGATCAACATTTCTTTGCTGGAATTCTTACTAATAATAGCAAGAGACTGACTACGCTGCTGCTCCTCTGTATCAAATTGAACTGTCATCTGACACTGCACTAAAAAGACTAACAAACCTCCAAAAACAAAACCCCACACCACACCAGCACCAGGCCCTCTGAAAAACCCCAGTGCTCTCCATGGCACTAGGAAAAAAGGAGCCTCTTATTTCAGTTTACCTGCTAACTAGGTAACTTCCAGTATTTTTGCATACTCTTCCCTTGGATTTCTTTTTAAACCTTTCCTCCTGGTATTTGCATTGTAAAAAAGATCTTAGATCTACAGAGAAAAGATTATGACAGAAAAACCTTTAAAAAAACAATATTCTCTCACTAGATCTAAACCCATCTTCTTAATAGACACCGTAAAATTTTCCGAGAACATTTTAGCTTATGGAGGTTCAATGTTTGATCAGGAGCCCGACCCAATACCAGCAGCTGCCCTTCACACCCGGACAGCCAGATCGCCTGCCCAAGCACCCATGAGAGCCGGACCTGAATGCCAACAGCCACCACCTGTGCCTGGAAAACTGTCCTGCCTGCCATGGAGCACCCAGGGACTGGTCCCCGCCAGCCCGGAGAGCTACCTGGGCCATCTGCCCCCACCCACCCTGCCCCCCATGGCTATTTAACTCAGCCAGCTGGCGGTTGCAGGAACGGCCCAGCACCCTCCAGCCTCTGGAGGAACTGAAACTACCCCTCGCCCTGCAAGCCCATGGCACTGATCCTGTGCAAGGGCTTGAGGTGGCCCCAGCAGGGTACAGGCTGGGGGTGCAATGAGAGACTCCCCGTGAACAGCTTCAGGGGTTGACCATTTATTGCTGAATAACAGCATAGCAATAAATACAGAGCAGTAGCACAATTGTCCAGGTGATTAATGGCAGCAAACCCAGGAATTCACCAATTCTGGGCTGAACCTCATACTGGGGCACAGAGGCACATGGATGCTTGCAGGGTGTCAGCAGGCAGGGAGCTGGGCATGGGACATGCAGACCATAAAAAAGAGGGCTTGACCATGAAGAGGAGGCTTTCAATGTTAGAATCAAAGCTTTGGACCTTAAAAATGAAGCTTTGAGTCTTAAAAGAGGGGTTTGAACCCTAAAAATGAGGGTTTGGAAAATCAGGATGCAGCTTGGACCATAAAAAAACCTGGCTGGATCCTAAAAATGAGACTTTGGAGCCTGAAAATGAGCGTATGGACTGTAAAAATGCAGATTTGGACGCAAAAAAGGAGATTTTGTAAACTACAGCTGAGGCTTTGGATGATAAAACTGATGCCCTGGAGCCTAAAAAGAGATTTTGAACTATACAAATGAGGCTTTGGACCCCAAGATGAGGGTTTGCACCTTAAAAATATGGCTTTGGGCCTTAAACTTAGCCTTTGGACAACAAAATGAGGGTAGAGATCTTAAAATTGAGGCTTTGGGCAGTGAAAAGGAGAATTTCGGCTCTGTAATCAGTTATGGACCTTTAAAACTGAGACTTAGGACACTGGATATGAGGTATTCTACCATGAAATTGAGGATTTGAGACCTTACATGAAACTCTGGGCCTTAAAATTAAGGTTTGGATCCTAAAAATTATTCTTCAGACCTGAAAAATCAAGATTTGTGTCCTATGAATTTGGACCATAAAAATGAGGGTTCAGAGAGGATGAAAAAAATGAGAAGTGAGCATGGGAAAGAGGGTGGGGGACACTGCCTAGGATTGAAAAGGCTTGGCCCCAGTGTTGGTGGAGCCCCAAAAGGTCTGCCAAGGGAAGGTGAGGGCCAGCAACAGCTCTGGGTCCTGGCACCTCGCCTGTGGGAGCAGGGGCTGGATGTTTT
>JAVKLA010000231.1:0-12665 GCA_034782735.1 Sagittarius serpentarius
AGGTGTCCCTGCTCACCGCAGGGGGGTTGGACTAGATGACCTTTGATGGTCCCTTCCAACCCAAGCCATTCTATGATATGGTTCTATGATTCAATTAATAATAGTAAAGAAATATCTTTATATGATGGTTTTCCACTTGTCACCATTTTTCACGGGTGATTGCTAGATTCCCCCTGTAAAAATGGAGACACTGTGGTATAAGAGTTATGGCTTGCTTTAGGACGCTTGGTAGGGCAGGGGAACAAGGCAGATCTTGTGCACAGCAGTGTTTTAGGCATGGAATCAAAGTAATAAATCATTAGATACTGGTCTTTAATCCATTTCAGAGTTCAAAAAGGGTTAACAACTGTTAGGAGTTCACTGTCTGCTTCTGTGAGCTTTCAACAGGATTTAGGGATGCAAAGACATACATGTGGTCTCACAGACATTATTAAGGTTTTCTACTGTGTTTTACTGTGGGAGAGATTAATGTCATGAGTATGGTATGCTTGCTTATCTGCTGGAAGCAGAAGAAGGTTCCCTGTAATGACAGGACTCTATCACTGTCTAGGATGAGATTTATGAGCATCAACATAATATTTCCTTTCAAGGTTTTGTCTTGTGTGGACACCATTGTAAATATTTATACTATTACTATTACTTAGTCTATTATGTTATAATAGATATCCAAGATCAGAATTTTTTTCCACAAGAAGAATTAATTTAAATTTGTAAAAATTATCAGGAATGTAACAACTATATCTCCTGGAATATCTGGTTCCTGATTTTTATTGGTTTTCCTTATGAAGTATGTCAAAGTGTGTGTATTTTGTAAGATGTCTGAAAAGGTAAGTCACTGAAAAGTCTTTTTTGTACCAAGCTTTGCTTAGCAAGTTGGGGATCAAGTAAATGCTAATACTGCATATTTTGTTTTTAAGCATCTGGAAGGGTAGCTGTCCTCATAGTGGTGGTGGTGAAACAAGTAAGTCTAAGAATGATGAAATTTAAGTGTATTAACCCTGACCAGAAGACCACTGCACACCAAGGAGTCAGTGATCTGTAATACAGTCAACCTGCCCATGCCCAGGCCTGTGCTGAGCTCTGCTCCACATCCAGCATGGCCTTCAGGCTGGGCTGTGCTGCAAAAATTCCTTGGCTGCAGGATAAACTCAACCGGCTCGCTGTAACAGAGCAAGCCTGCAGGCAGCTCCCACTAGTACCAGCAAATACACCACCTGCATGGCCGTGCCTTTATCTAAAAGGGCAGCAAACAGTTCTCATGAGAAGACCGTTTCTGTTTTGACTGTAGAAATGATAAATAGAGTTGTTTCCTTGTAAGAAAATCCTGTAATAGCTCAAATGACCGAAAGCGGAGAGTCCCTGCTGTGAACAGGGTCTGCATGGTGTGCTGCCATGGATAAATGGATGATCTGAGATCTTAAACATTTAGCAGTGGTAGAAATTGGTAACATGTTACATACAGGCAGTAATACCAGGCAGACTGTTTGGGGTTTCAAAGAAATTAAGAGTAAATTAAGTATTTTCACTTTTCCTTTCTGAGATATCCTGGATTCCATGATTCCCATTATGGAAGTCAGAGGATTACAATACATGGAACTAAGTGTGTCACTGGAACAAATGTGCAAACTCATAGATGGGCAGATTTTGTCATTCAAAAAGGTGGTCTGAGATACTTTTTAAATTTAATAGTGCTCCAGTATTGCTAGAGGCAGTTAGCAGATAAAAATCAGGGTTTTTTTTATGAGAATGTTTTAAATCCAGCATAACAAATTGAAACTTTCCTTACAAAAAAGTAATGATAGGTTGTTCAATCAATGATAGTGTGCCTGAGGTTGCAGTTTTACAAGATGTTCTGATTCACAGCTAATTCATGCTTTCTGTCCAAATCCATTGCCTAATAGTGTAATGGTTGTAAAAGTCATCGTTTGTAGAGAAAGAGAGGAGGAAATTTCCACTTTAGGCCAAGACCCTTGCTCCTTTAACTGAGAAATAAAATTGACATTTTTGTCTTCTGCAATACTGTGAGCTTTTAGAAGAAGGGAAAATAGGTAAAGAGAATGACCATCACATTTTTCACAGAAATACGGACAGCAGGAGGGAAGAAACTGGCTACCAATCATGTAAATTTGTTGTCGACAATGAGCTTGCAATGAGTTGCAAGCTTTTCTTTTGACCACTGAATCATGCAAGAATTTTGAATGTTATTTAAACAGAGGGATTATTGTGAAAAGCTGGCTGTAAAAGGGGATCTTTCTTGTTGTTTGACACTGAATTTTGGAGAGTAAGGACCTTTATTCTGACGACTTTGAAATAATAATGCAGAGATTCAACTGAACATTGCCTCTCCTTCCATTTGTTAATGCTGGGCACTGGGTGGATTATCTGCTAAAAAATATATTGATGAATATGGACTAAATAAGAGAATGATATCTGCTGTCCCTCAGATTCATTTGACTCAACCAGCCTAGTGTGCTCTTTCAGAGCTACTCAAATAAGAAATGAAATTCTGGTAAGTTAGCAACTGGGTTGGGGAGGCAGGTAAAAGCTACTTAGGTTTTAGAGCTATGATGAACGTTAAGGATTGGCTATTATCTGCCCATATATAAATTAGATTGACCTTAGTAAGAATTGCCTGTTATACAAATAGTGGAATAATTAAAAATACAATATATGATTTATATTGTGATAGTGTGCTATACCATACTAGAATAGAACTGTTGGCATTACATAAGTAAAAGCTTATTAAAAATTAAATGCAATCTAAGATTATAAAATATGTCAAAATATACAGAAAATTTCTTATGTGCAGCTTCTGTATTGAATAAGATGTAATGTAGAGGGCATCGTATTCATATTCACCTTCAAAATTTTAACATATGATATAAAAGTAGTGGGCAATATAAACTACATATCAACAAAAAAAAAATAGATTGGTATGTTACCAAGTTCTGTCAGGCTCATTCAGGTTCATATTAAGGTTTCCTATGCTATTTCTGCTCAGATGTGAAAAGAAGATTTAATCTACAGTAGCTGAGCTTCATGCTGCTGGAGAAGTGTGAGAAAAAGCATTTTAAATGCTCAGAGGAGCTAAGTACTTCCTATAGTTCTTCCCTTATCAGTTCTAGTTAACTTTCTAAATGTTGATTTAAATACAACTGATACTTATGTGTTCATAAAGGAAAGAATCCAAGAAATACTGATTTTGCCTCATATTTGAGATTCAGTAAGATTTTAAAGAAAGTGAGTTTCTGTGCTTTGTACATATCCTTTAGTTTAAAATTTAATAGAGAATATTATATATTCTCATTAGTGCCATTGTATTAAGAGTACTATCTATAATATAAAGGTGTTATGAAAAAATGAACCATAAAATTGTGAGGGCAACTTAATTTTTCAAAGCATTTGTGAATTAATGAAAATTCTGTTGGCTGGCACAATTTCTATTACAATCATGCTTTTCCTAAGATATCATTGCCAGAAGGAGTCCCTTTCATAACAGGGTAAAAAAGTTGGCAGAATCTGGCCTGATTTGCAATACTTCATTGAGTAAAGGATAACCTTTCAGTAGGGCTAGTCACCTATGTGAATCATACATACAAATGTTTGCTGGTTAGGATCTGTCATTTCTACTGATGACAGCTGAACAGACAAGAACCTACTACCTATTAGATTTCCTTAGTGTGCATCCACTGGAGCTGATTTATTAATAGTCATAAAATGCTAGACAATTTCAGAATTTATATATACTGAAGCTGATATGCAGAATGTTCTTTAAAAGATGAAGCAGATTAAAAACATTTTACGGTACTCTGGCAGTTTGTTTCCCAGCACAAATATGTTTTCATGGACCTGTTTTCTAACTCCAGAATAGAAAAAAATGTTTACAGTTACTGTCTCTCTACAGAGAAGCTAGGATTTAAATTCTGTACCAATCTAAAATTTTGTGATTCTCTTTGAAAACTTGCATCGGGGGGGGAGGTGTATTTATTTGACACTGCCTTTTTGTTGGTTGTGATCCAGTTGCTGCTCTGCATGTGTTTTTCTTTTCAAAGATCTTTCTACAGTTTTACTTGTGTGCTTGGAAGAAAGTTTCAAAACAGTAACCTCCATCTCATTACATTATCTTTCCTGTTTCTGTTTTCCTGATACAAGTCCTTTCTGAATCAAAGTGTTTGTTTGAATTTTTTTATTATTTCAAAGATTTACTTTTGGACCACACAGGTGAAAAAATATTATTTCACCTGCTCAATATGTTAAAATCTCAGAGACTTTGTTTTGCATTATTTTTTCCTGTACTGGAACATCACCAAATTTGATGTGTTGTTAGCAAATGTTTACAACTTTTTGTATTTTTATTCACATATCAGAGCTCAGCAAAGAGTGGCATATCTAGCAACCTCTGTGAAATAGCTTTTTTTTTTTCCAAAAAGAAACTCTGAAATGGGTTATATCAACTGCCTCAGGAAGAGCATTGGAGAGGAATACTCCTCAGGTTCCAGCCTTTTGTGTCTCCTTGCTTTAGTATTGAATAACACAGGTAAATTTGGCTTACATGAATTGGTAAGTACAATGACTTGACATGCATAATACATTGCAAGATGTTCCACAGCATAAATCATTGTGATCCATAGTCAAGGAGTTGAACAGTGTCATAGCAAGGTTTTTCTGAGTTTGAGCGGTATTGAGAAAGAAGAAGAAATTCATAGTAATGGTACTGGCGATGTGGATGTTCCAGAGTCACAGCTGGTGGAGGAACTAGAATTATTTGGTTTGCTACATATCCAGCTTACACCTCCTGACAAGAAACAATGCACTGTGGCTAGCAAGTGCCTATACTGCAACATGCCATTGTGCTCTGGTGGTGTGGGGAACTGTTTCAATCTGGAAAAATCTAAAAATATTACAGTTTTTGTTGATTTGTAGATCCTGCACCTCAGAGCAATAACAACACTGGTATATGTAAGTACAACTGGTAGAAACTGTTATAACTTCACTGAAAACAAATGAAACTAAGACAATTTAGACCAGTTGAGGATTTACTTTCATATATCCAGGGATATTTCATAATATGGCTTGGTTGAATACTTTCATAAAAATAGGCAACAGATATTGCATCATGATCTTTTACGTTCAAGAAAGAAAAATGCAACAGTGCAGTACACTTGATATATAAATTAAAGTTATAATGGAAAGATTTGTGCACACTGCTAGATCTAGGAAATGACACAAAAATCTGCATAAGCTTCAAAACTCAGGTCAGGCCTTCCTGAGCTGAAAGCTGCATAAAAAACCATAAGCCAAACACAAAATTCTTGGTCATATCCCTTTGTCGGCCTTAAAAGAGCAACACTTAACAGGACAGAAAAAGAAAATAGTATTTTGAGATAGGTTACTGACAAAGATTTCCTGTCCAGTATCTCTCTTTTTCTTCAAGACAAGAAAGTTTGGCAAAATCTTTTCATTTTCTATACAGGTGTTACGCAATTTTCAAGATGCAACTAAAAGCAAAGTCTAAATATGAAATACACTTTATTTTAGAACTTTCAATTAATTATTTTTCTAACAACTGAAATTGTTTTCATCCATGTTACTGGTGTGTTTTAATCTTACAGGGTTTATAGTGTTCCCTCTCAGTCCACACTGTTCTTATGCATTGCTTTGGTTTATCAAGTTAATTTCAGTGAGTTAGTTCATTCATATCATTTGCCCTAGTGCCACCATGGAGAATTTTAGCAAAGCATTAGTGGAATTATTATAATAATAATTATAAGTATTGTTATTAAGGGAGACATCTGCCACAATGAATTAAGTTTCAGATTATGAATTTACTGGGTTTGTTAAATAAATGTTCTTTGTTGCCATGAGTCCCTGAATACTAGCAAATGAAAAAAATGAATAATATAGACAAGCAAGACCTTCTATAAAGTTAGTAAACTATCAGCCAATATTGATAATCCGACTACAGTCAGTGCATGTGTATTATTCATCATACTTCAGGCTCTCTACAGAAAATTAGAATTCATAAATCAACTACATTCTGTTTTAGCTGTAAGGTTTCAAAAAATCACTTAAAGATTTCAGAGAAAGTTATTAGTTGAAGGATAAATGCACTGATATTTCTATGTAACAAAAAAATTATTACCCTCTGGAGGTACAAATTTCAAATATTTGAATATACATCTAGGATATCTGCAGTTGCTTTTTCTATGAATTCTGTATTTACAGCGTACCTTGATACATGAATGTGATACCTATTTTATTCCCAGTTTAAGAGAGTTATTTGTGGTTCATGAGAGAAAATTGTATCAAAACCATAACTGATGTAATAGCAAATAATTCCTGATACTATATATTTCATTTTGATGAAATATTTTCTTGCAAGATTCTTCTGAAAGGTTCAAAGAGAATAGTTTTATCTTCTCCAGTGAAGAGAATCAATGAACTATGTAACAGTCTTAAGGAACAGGCTCTTACTCAGAAACAAAAAATGGCCAGGGCTCTTCAGGAAGAAATTACTGTCTTCCTCCTGAGAAAGCTGAGAAATGAATCATAACAGCTTGATTTTTGCGTGTTAGTAGTATCTGCTTTACAAAAAAGGAAAAAAAAAAAGAGCTAATTTTGTTGCTGGAGTTTGAGGTGGTTTAAATAACTACATCTTGCCTGCAGTTCTCTCTTGTGCCAGAAATGTGAAATAAAATAACTACTGTCATCACTTCTCTTTCTGTCAGATTAATTTTGGAGTTATGTATGAGACATAGCAGTAAAGAAGTGTCTTGTGTAAGTACAGATAAATATTGTTACATATCAAAAGCATTCCACTGATGTGGGTTGGTCTTGTCAATGTTATTTGTATAGGAGTCATTTGTTACCCACAACCTGCAGTTCCTTGAATGTTAGTTTTAACTCTATCTTTTAAAGTTAGCTCTTACTGATAAAATATCAACAGTTCAAACACCATAACCATCATGAAGATTATAAAGCTTGTGAGAGGTTCTCTGAAAAAATGTAATTATTTTTGTTTTCCAACTAATCAAATTAATTGTATGAAGAATATTTTAGATATTTGCCAGTAACAAAAGAAAAGAAATCAAGTTCTTCATCTTCCCCTGAACCCTAAAATGCTCCAAAACTCATTATGCTAAAGGATTCTTACTTGGCACTGAAAAATATAATAACAAAATGGAATACCGACAAAATAATCTGCTCCCTATTCGTATTTAGAACAATGACTTTCAACAGAGCTCTGATTATACACTGATATCTTCCACTGTATAAAACATGAAATAATGAGTTTCTTTAATTTATTTTGGCTGTAGTGAAAACTGCAGAAGCTCAGAATTTGGCAAGATGACCCAAAAAGAAAAAAATTAAAATCTCAGTCCTCAGGGAAAAATGTTTATGCTGTTACAAAAAGTGCAACAAAAATTGTCAGTGTTACTTTTCAATAGTTAAGAATAATTAAATGTCTTTAGAGTAAAAGAAATAGCTAGAAATCCTCTTCCACAACATAAAGTGCATTGCTGTGTTTGGATAATGCAGGACCCTAAATTGGGATCTCCCAGGTGAATGGTCAGAGGATGCATAGGTGGGAGATCCAGGTGAGGCTGATCAGGGTATTTATGGCCTACTGGTGCTTTCAGGGACCTGACAACCTCAATGAACAGAATAGAAAGATAATTCACAGTTTGCTACTCTACTGCTGATATACATTGAAGAGTGGAAAAACAATCACAACAGAATGTTCAAGGAATGTCAAAAGGAGAATAAGAAAGTAATTAGGATCCTAACTCATTTTCTAAATGTAATTAATGATGAAAGAAAGCATGCAGAGACCTCCTAGGAAAATAATGAAAATATTTTGAAGACTTATTTTTTATGCCTAATCTCCAACTAAAAATGATCTTGAAAAAAATGTTTCCCATTTCTAAAACTAAAAGCATTGCAAAATTTAGCCTAAAACTTTAAAATGGCATCTTGAATTTATTAGAAAAAAATGTTTTACAGAGTTGTTCATCAGTGTACATGCAGAAATCAACAAAGCCACTGTGATAAAATAAGTGGCAAATATATTTTTGTGAAAATAGGTTTTAAAAAATTCTGCACTGTCAGCAAATTTAAGCACTTCCACTCACTGTGACACAAAACTCACCCAAAGTAAGTAGAAATTGACTTCAATTAACTTCAGATTAGAATCATTATTAATTTTGTGTTTATCTTTTACCTGGAAGCTACATTAGCATTATAAAGAGAAATCAGATTTGCTAACATCAACTAATCTTCTCAGTTTTGCAATGGAAATTCCTTATTTTAGTTCAGAAAAAAATATTCTAGACCTTGGGTAGGCACAAGTGTCCAATTTGTCATGCCTGATGATAATTTCTGTACACTTACAAATCAAAGAGTATATCTGATGAAAGTGAAGCACTTTCACATTCACTTTATGAAAATACTTTGAAGAATGATGCTTCCCATTCCAGTGACAGTAATTTTAGATTGTGTACAAATCCTTATCATCAGAACAATCTTGGAAACAGTGAACAGTGCTGTTGCACATTAGATTTTTGATTACTGGTGTGGTGTGACATGATGCAGGAAGACAATAGTTTATTAACTGTACATGAGCAGAGAAGTTAGAGATCAATAAAGCAGAACTTAAGCTAGAAGAATACAAAAATCTTATTTTCCTTTGTGCCTACAGAAATGGCATCCATAAATAAAGTTTAGCACACTTTGGTTTATGCTGAAGATAATTCAGCAATAAAAATTACCTGTTCTTCTGCCTGAGATTAGATACCAGTTTTGTTTGGTTTGGTATTCATACTTTGACTTTATCACATTTCAATGACTTTCAAGATGCTTCAAAGGTGAGATATTCTATTATTGAAAGTATTTACCCTGATCACAAAGCAATTGCATTCTCTTAGTCTCGTATCTTTGTATCTTAATATAAAGCTGTGGTAAGAGAGACTGACCCAAACTTCTTTGTATATGGTACCTTTTTTTTTCTCTGAACAGAGGGTGATTATGAAGGAAGGTCTATCATACTGCATAACTTGTAAAAATTGCTCTACAGTGAAGCTGTAGATAAAGTGAAGCTGTTTTGTCATGGACCTTGCTATGGGTCATGACTACTTCAGATTCCTGTACACAACATAATATGCACAAGTGCAGAGGCTTCATGCTTCCCAGAACCATATACAGCGAACTGCCAAAATAAAATAATTTCTGGTTTATGTCATTCTGTCTTTTGTTTTTGCAGAATTTGCTGGGAAATAAAAAACTAGTGAAGTTCAAGTGTCCAGAGTTTGATAAGGAAGAGCATACAGAAAGAGGTTTTACATACAAGACATGTTTAAGGAGTAAACCTGGTAGAGTTTAAAAGTATGTGTAAGATTGAACTGTTAAAGACACAAATAATCACTGTTAGTAACACTGAGAACGAAAACAATTTTAGTTGATCCAGCTGTTTATTTTCTGTTATTAGAAAATGGTCATGATTGCTAACCAGTAGCACAGATATGGTGGATTGTGATTTTTATGTCTTGATGCAACAAGCTGCTCAGGTGCCTTGTGAGGGAAACAGCTTACCACAGTGTTGTCCTGGAAATGATTTTGGAGAATTGCTGGGTGATGACTCATGCTACAGGATATAGAATTTTATTTATGCTGAAATGTAATACTGTCTTAGACAGACAGATAAGAAACCTCTATCCTTTCACAAAGTGAATGTTTTAGGAGCCCAGCATACTTTCCACAGCTGTAGATCTCTGCGATTATGTCTGTCTCTACTGGGTAACACCAAGAGAAACCAATCAAAAGTCAAGATCTCTCTGTGGCTTTTCATCCAGCAAAAAAGTTCAGCTTTCAGTGTTGGAAAAGACAAAACACATTTTATTCAGAAAATCTTTCTAATGACACACATTTTATAGGCCCCAAAGGAAACCTGCTTTCTGGTAGATATGTTCTCCAATGCTAGTATCTTGGGAATGGAGTTGTACTAATTGATCGATTTTTGTAGCTGTTCTTGATGAGAAGTTGTTATGTAAATTGGTGAATGAGTCTTGTTCTTTTTTTTTTAATCTCAATCCTGATTTGGAGAAAATACAACTGAAGGAAATTAATATCATCTGTATGTCAAAGTAGCTGATACAGGTGATATTACAATATGCATATTACATCTTCAAATGTTCAGCAAGAGAGACTGCAACTCCTAGTTTGGTGTTTTATTCCATACATAAAGTGTAATAGGCAGACAGTTCTCATTGTCTCTCTCACAGACACTGCATATCTTCTGTTGTTTCTAATTTGAAATCACATTTATCTAGAATGAGAAATAATCTTTTATGTTCTTCAATATTCATGGGAATATATATGCTACTTCCCTGATAAATTTTTGTAACCTTCTATTTGTCTTTTAGCTGATAATGATACTTGTCTTGACAATATTTACATCAACACAGTCACCTCAGACACATCTCAAATGGTTCTTTCACCACAAAATGTCCTGTGGAGCAATTATTTTGTGCAAGGAATGATTTTGGATAATCTAGTGCAGTACAAACATTACTCAAGTAAATAGCTAGATTTATTCACAAAGGTACTTCAAAACAGTTAAAGAATGCTTTCTCATCTCTTTACAGCTGCTTATTTATTTGAAGGAATCTCTCATACTAAATTAACATTTTAATATTTTGAATTGTTACTAGTAAGGAAGTATTCTCATTTTCTTCTGCCTCCCACAGAGGACACAGAGCCGAGAAACAAACTTTTAACCTTTCTCCACCAGAAAGTAATTTAAATTCTTCAAAAGATGACAGTATTTGAATTGTATTTTATAAGAAGGCTTGTCTTAAGGTCAAAAAGGTGGCTGAATTATTTTTTGTCTGGAGCTTGAACAAAGTAATGCCAGGCTGTCACTTGTCACCTGCCTTCTTACAAACAGCCTTTATTCTGGGCCAAATTGTGCTCTGATATATGCAGTGCCAATTTCTATAGTTTTGTCTTTGTTGAAACAATACAGATTTAGATCAGAGAAAGTGAGAGCAATGGCAACCGCACATTTTTATAGCCATGCCCTTAACCCAAGATCCTTAACTATATTGTTTGAGTACTGTTTGAGTTTGACAAGTAGGCTCCACAGAATCAGTGGAGACAGCTTGGACTCTAGGAGGCAAATCAGAAACCTCAGATGGTGTGACTTATTCTTTGCTTACCCTAGATGAATTACTCACATCTATATCCTTAAAATCAAATGAAGATTTGAAGTGTTTATCCTCTATATCATTAATACTATGCCTATGTTGGCTGAAAACCAAGGAATTTGGTAGGATATGTAGAATGATTCGTATACATTCAGTATCCTAAGAAGATGAATGAGTTTTTATTTTGTAGTTTATGACCAAGATTGCACACATCTATTCAGTTCTAAATGTATTTAAATATGCACATAATTATTTATGATCCATAGATCATACACAGCTGAATTGACATTGTTGGAGGCCTAAAGTCCTCATTAGTTTCCGAAAGCTGCAAATGGCTTCCAATCTCAGTTCTTCATCCAGCATAAAAAATGAGTGCTCTCAAAACAAAAGCATTAAGTAAATATCAGAACGAAATTAAAAATAATTACTAATGTACACTAAGCATGTAGAACCAAGGGCGGAAATTTCTGAGTGTTTAGATCTGCCTCCTGTGTAAACTGAACAAGTATGGACATGAGTTAGAAGGACTTGTATCTGTAGGCATTGAGTTCCCTAAGGTAAATCAGTTCCTTGAATGGTTTCAACAGCCAGTGCAAGAGGTTTCTTTATGATGAATATTACTACATGCAGGAGTATGATCATGGACCTTACAGTCTTTCAGATTAAGGGAGTTCCCAGCTGTCCAAAACCTGTGCAAGGGGCTGTTAGCGGTCTCAGCCTAGATTCCCCTGGCCACAAGAAGCAACCAGTGGAGTGGTGAATGGGGAGGGAGAAGGGGGCTCCACTGTCCCAGGTCGGGCTCACTGTGCCAGCAGGTTTAGGGGAAAGAGGAACATCTCCCTTCATCCCTTTCCCTCAGGATGCCTGGTCCCTGCCCGCTGCAGCACATGCTGCCCTGGAGGTCCTCGCTGGAAGGATGTGTCCCTCTCCTCTAGCATGTGTGCTCATCCCAGGAAGGGAGCACACGGAGCGTTAACACTCCCCCATACCCCAGATCAGTTTACTGTAAGTTGTGCATCATTCCATTTCACTTCCTCTGCCAAAATTGGTAAAAAAGTCTGGTAAAAGATTCTCTTGTATGATATAATTAGTACATTTTAACTTTGAGTAGGAGAAGGAGCCTTTCTGGATCTTCTTGTGCAACATATCTAGGTGATGTAATTGGTACACCACACAATGGAAATTATTTCATATTTAGGATTCATCTCTGAAGGACTAAATCAATGTTTTCCCACGGGTTCATATTTATAAACAAATTAGGAAAAAATAGCTGTTTTGTTAGACAGTCCAACCAATCAAAACTTGAATTCAATTTCTTCCTTGAAAGTTGACTGCTGCTACCATGCAGAAAAGTGACTGTAATTTTGGCTTCAGGGATTTAGCTATAGGACTGTCCTGGTTTCGGCTGGGATAGAGTTAATTGTCTTCCTAGCAGCTGGTACAGCGCTGTGTTTTCAGTTCAGT
>JAVKLA010000232.1:0-12527 GCA_034782735.1 Sagittarius serpentarius
TCTGTTCTATTAAACTGTTCTTATCTCAACCCACGAGCTTTACTTTATTTTTTCCAATTCTCTCCCCCATCCCACTGAGTGGGGCGGGAGTGAGTGAGAGGCTGCGTGGTGCTGAGTTGCTGGCTGGGGTTAAACCATGACAGATGTCAGGCAACATCAGGGGTTTTGAAAGCAATAGACAGAGCTGAAGCAGAGAGTGGAATGAAAGCAGGAAAAAAATCACTATAATTTCTACTGTTGCAGGTGACAGGCACATAAGGACTTCAGTTTGAGAACTCTCCCTGCTGCAAGTAGCCTTACGCACATGATTATAGAATCAAGCCCACTACAGACTAAGGAATGTTTTGGCAATTGCAGCCATATTTCTCAAAGAAATCTCCAGCCACAATCTGGTAATTCAATAGTGAATCCAAGCAATTTTACACAGCCTGCTTATCATCCACATTTTAAATTCAACGATGGCCTATTTTGAATTATTCAGTTTAGGTAATTACTTTGCAAAATGCTAAGGCATAATGCTTTGGTTTGTCATTTACACCAAATTTGTCATTGGACGTACCCTAAGTGTTATCTGAGCCGGTTCACTAGGTACAGGTAAAACATCTGTGATAACTGTTCCTCAACCAGCTACTCAAGCCATTGTTCTCTTGGAAAGAACAGGACAGAGAACGCATTACCGAAATCTAATTCTGCACTAATAACAAGTTACCTCAACTACCTGCCTGTTATTAAGTCCATATCCTAAATCAGTTATATAGCTCATTGCACAATCAGTGTTTGGGCCATCCAGTCAAATGCATCTGGATAAACACACATCTACGTCTAAACTAGAGATGTGCCATAGAATTTAAGAAAGGGTAAATTCAGAGAACAGTCTCTTCAGTGATGAAATATAAAACTCTTATTCTTTTTTGTATTTTTTTTTTTTGCTTCACTTAGAAACAAAGTCATGTATACCTCTTAAAGAAAGGCTATAAAAAAGACACTACGGAAAGCATCTTCTACAGTGAATAATTTTTAGACTTTGGTGTTTGGAATACAAGGACTAGATCACTGTCCTGAATGGGTGCACTCCTGAGGAGAGAGTCTACATGTCTTAGGTAAAAAAAAAAATATATTAAAAAAAAAAATTGGAGAAGTAGTTCTCCATGGGTCTTTTTTCTGTCTTAGAAAGCCATTAAAACAAAACCTGCCCAATTAAACTGAATTATGTGATGCTATGTGCTTATTTGCTGTGGAAACTCTTCACTAGGTATGAGAATAAGAACAAACTTGATTTCATAACTATCCCATTCCCCCTAGATGAATTTAAATAGGAATTTAAAATATTGGAGGCAGGCAAATTGCAGTTAATTTTCCAAATAAATACTCCAGGGAGCATACTTCAGTATTATTACTCGCTGTTATGTGCATTATAACAGGATCTAGAAGCTTTACTTATGGACCTGGACCTCACCCATTGCTATATATGTTAATTCTGCACCACACTAATAATTAGAGACAGGTGAGAAGTAGAAATATTTGTGTTGATTTCCACAAGTGCTGAATTCTGCATTCCTAACAACAGTACTGTAGCCGTTCCAGTTCTGTTTAATAATGCTGCAGTTAAAAATAAACAACAGAAAATGTTAGCCTTTCTCCATTCTTAGTCTGGGGAATATACACTGACTGTTTTATGTTGTAGAAAATGTGTTTGCAAAGCTAAGAACCACCTTGCTGCATTTCACAAGGAATTTTTGTCAAGTTCGATAAATCAAACAATACAAGCAACAATTTGGTGCTCTGCATTCAGCAATTGTTTACGTTATCTCTTAGCTTATATCTGCCATGGTGAATTTTCACCCCAGCTTTTTTCTTTGACTCATTCAAATCACAAAATTCCTTCCCAAACTTTTCCCCCCAAAGCATTTGTTAAATGTGTACATCAGAATTATATGGGGAAAACCTACTAACGCTTTGACTGTGGCAGTCTCCAAAAAAAGCGTTATCTCCCTCCTCCTACTCTTTAGTCCCTTGCGTATTCATCCAGGAGCTGCATTCAGCCCTCTGGCACATTCTCTATCAGGATGTGGAGCGGTTTCCCCCTTTGACTCTTAGATAATTTTCAAGTCATTTCTTACAAGCGTACCATCCGCACTTCTACAGGTACCTGTTACTCTTTGATGGAGATTTTCACATTTCTCTGTTTTTAAAACCTCCATTTTTGTTTGAATGGAGTCTGGCTTACCATGTAGTACAGATACTTCTACGTGATGGGTCTCACACTGCTCTTCCACAAGTCCTTGTACCATTTACAGTCACATTTTGGGCAATATTTATCACTGACACCTTCACTGTTGAAAATGTTCAGTGTCAGGCTAGTCCTAATCCTCCCAGGACCTCTATTTCAAGACAACTTCCCATTGGCAGTAGCTCTCAACTGGCCCCTTCATTATCCATTTAGCATGAATTTTGTTAGTGCTCTAGAGTGCTAATGTTTTGATTGTAATATCAAACTTATAAAAGTTTCTTATGTTGCTGCTATTAACCAATTTTCTAACCTCAAAGAATGGAAATAGGACTTACTCTTCACAAAATTTTGTTGAAGGACTTAATGTCTGCTGTACCCGTAAGTTTTGGTTTTGTTGTCAGCCATTGCTTCTACCAACCTCCAATCTTCTCCCTTTAATTTCACTCGGGTCGGTTCTTCAGGCCCTTGCTCTTTTCAAATTGAAGTAAATTATTCTGTTTCTGTTTGAGTTTCTGTAATATATTAAAAGACCAAAGATTATCTCAAACAGTCTGGATTCAATTTATCAAAGCTGGCTGATACTGAAGATACCTATCTCTGGCTAATTGTGACTCACATCTCTCCTGGGTACTAGAAAACTGGAAAGTGTAGTATTATTCTGAAAACAAGTCACACAACTCTGTTATTTTGCAAACAAAGAGCAGAAATATTTATTGAACATATATGCTTTTTGCATCATTTATGAATAATTTTAGTATTCTTCATTCCTAATATACCTTCAAAAACTATTACCCTTACTTCTCCTGACATGAATTTTTGTCTGTATTTAGCTACACTTCTCTATATATTGCATTAAATAAATTCTAAATAATATCAGTTCCCCTCTATTTCTAGTTTTGAGTTTTTAATAAACATTTTATTATTTTTAATGTTATCATTTGCAATTGTTATCATTGGATCATATCCAAACCTCTCTTCTTTCCTTGGGAGCTGATAGCTTCCTGCCCTTCTACCAAAACCTTCCCCTCTGCATTTACCCTTCCATAGTTCATTCCTATTTAAAATGTTCCTTTATCATTTTTCTTACAAGACTTCTCAATAAAGAGAAAATTGATCTGGGATTAGTTAGCTAGTACCTCAATTCAAATACATTAGCGATGCTGACTTTCGGAGGTAATCAATAACTCTCAAAGAATTAAGTATGTTGGTACAGAATTCCATTCACCACCACTCTTCTGTTCTGTTCATGTAATAAAGTAATCAACAATGTTATTTTGATAAGTTTTACAGATCTGCATGATCTCTGTTGTTTTGGTTTTTATTCCCCTCCTGTCATTTTAAAAATAAGAATAAAAAATGATTAGCAAGGGGTGCTTTAGACTGCCTAGAATATTTACACAGTGATAACATTTCAAGAGAGCCACTCAAAGGACTGCAGAATAAAAATGGTATTTTTCATTTTTTGAAGACTATAAGTGGTTGAACATACTTGCATCTTCATTATTCTGGCACATGATCAATATTGAAAGAAGCATGAAAAAAATCTACATCATGAAAATTATAGACTGAACTTGGTTTAACTATGTTTGCACCCTTATAACTGCAGACATTTGCATCACGAACGACTTGACAACTGAAAAAGACTTTTAAAGAGAAATCTGTATTTCTTCCAAAGCAGTCATTATTTCTTCCAAATGTGTCCCCACAGAAGAGACTCACGTTAGGTTAAGAGCTCTCGGCACAGAGTCTAAAAGAGAGAAAACATCTTTTAATAACTGGACATAATCAGCAAGACTCTGGCATGCAGGTCAAAACTAAGAAGCACACCTGGGTGCCAAAGGTCCACAAAGATTTGTTGCAATATATTCACATTTAAGAATTTACACAGGCATCCCAGATGTGCTTTACAGCTCAATGGAAGAAAAATGCGCGCGTGCATGCTGCTGACTGTGCCGAACAGCATTAAGTGGGAAGAATATTATTCTGTATTGAACTGGTAATTTAACCCATCAGTGAGAAGCCTTGCTGCGGCTCCCAGCTGGAGGAACTGATATGCAGACAACTGACAGAATAAGAGAGAAGCTACTTGGCTGCATTCTTCACAGCCAGGACTGAGCTTTGCACTTTGCACTGCCGCAAGTTGTGTGTGTGATCATTAGTGGACGGGATGGCGTGCACCCCTAGCACATGGAAAAACAGAAAATGTCTTTGAGACATTTTAAGAAAATGTATTGAATGGGGGATATGTCACCAGAAAAGTGTTCCTCCAGATCCAAGAGATTATTAACTACATTAATGCAGTTCATCATTGAAGAAAAGCAACTGCCTTCTTTAGTAGGACTGGTATATTTTACCCATTGTAATGTAACATGGGTATAATTCTAAAATGGCTCCCACAGAAACATCTAGTCCTGAGCTTTAAAGGCAACATAAATGTTGCCCGCCAACAGCAGTCCTTTACCTGTCTGTGACTACAGAGAAACTTTGAATGTGACCCTACCCAGCAGTATAAAAATAATACAGTTTTCCTAGTAATTATAACATGTATGGAACAGAAATGAGAAAGTTGGAAAAACTTTAGAAGTTTATCATCCTGTTGCCTGCCTTTGTCTTTTTTCTTCTTTGCAAGCTACACTCATCCTCCCTGTGAAAAAGTCAAATTCTCTATCAATTTAATGGAGTTCTCCTCCTGATCATAAAACTTCAATCATCCAGTCACTGAACAAAAAAAACCCCTGTCATTTAAGTGCCTGTTCATGAAGTTGTAATGCTACAGTCTAGCCAGCTACCAGTCCTAACAGCTAATGTACTTCATGAGTTATGGACTGAAAAATGACCATCCAAAAGAGCTCCAAATTGTACTGAATAAGCAATTAATACATGGATCTTAGTTGTTTTTTTTTTTTCAGGGAAGATAGCAAAACTGTCCCTAACCGGGGGTTCTTTCTGCTCCTCAGAGGAGATTCTTCTGTGTTCGTGTGGTGAATAAAAGGCTCTCCTTTTCTCACTGACTACTTGCAGAGACATCCCCTAAGATTTCTGAAAAGAGTGGTCAAAACTGATTGGAAAGGGGAAAACAGAAGCTCTGGTTGACTGGGGATAGAGAATGGGGGAAAAAATCAGAGAGGAAGAAAATGGCGGAGACTTTAGTTAGCTTTTTCTCCTCCTCCCAGCCCTCTGAGAGGACAGGAGGGCTGGAGAGGATCCTCCTGCCTTGGAGGGGGCCACCCTCCTCAGGAGTTGTCACTGCACCAAACTCAACAGCTTCTTCCCATGCACCAAGAGGAGTGGCCAGTCTGGCTTCCCAGGGCTCTCCCTTGGCAAAGGAGCTATGATCATTTGATTGCTTCCTCCCAGGTGCCTATTGCTTTGGGCAAATTTCTACCTTACCTGTCACTAAGGCAGACCCTCGTTATGAGTTTGTCATGCTGGAGGAAAGTATTCCCATCTTTCTGCCATCCCACACTCATGCATTTCACTCATTGAATCTCCTTGAAGACAACACATCCAGTTCTGGATCAGTTCTTGCAGTCTAATCCCAGTGGGAATTGGCAACTATTTTAATGCACCTAAAATCTATTCTACTCTGAACTACAAAACAACCTTCCTAACTATGCCATCTAAAATGCAGCCTGTATGGTAACCCTCACAAAAACACTGAAAACAGCCAGTGCCTGATGGTTTCCTGGACCACCCACTCATTTTGTAGCCAGTGCACCTGAGTTCATCCCCATGTCTGTATTTTAGATAAGCTGCTTAGCATGGGATGGCCTCCTATAAATTCTGCCCAGAGTAAATGGAGAGAATTAGGCCTCCCCAGAAGACAATTGACCCCACTCTATAAGCATCGAAAATAACCACTTGAGAGGGAATTTAGACAACCAGCTTAAACTATACACCTGATTCGTTTAGGCAGCAAAAAAAGGCTAAATGACTTCTATTCCTAGTACTTTTTCTGCTTTGTTCTCCCATCCACAAAACGGAAGTAATCATGTGCCCACAGAAGAGTTTTGTATGCTAACAGTTAATGATTGTGAAGCACTTCAATGGAGAGGAACATGATAAAACTGATTGGAAACAATCATTCTGAACTGCCTAAGAATTAGAGTTCTCCAATTAAATTTCCAACAAGATTGCTACCTAATGATAAGGTTACTTGATAGCATAGTTTTTGGTAGGGGGAATTGAAGAATTAGTAAAAGAACAAAAACTTAAAAGGGTGATTATATTTCTATATGTCAGTGCACAACAGCAACCATGAATGACGATGAAAGATTTTTATAACAGAGAGTTTCCAGAAGCAAAAGTTCTACCACAGGTGAAAATTAAGAACCCAGCGTCTTAATATTTGGCTCATTCTTTAGTTTTTCTCTCTAAATACCCTTGACTTTTTTGATGAATGCTTGGTTCTTCTCCAGACCACATCTCTAGCTTGCTGGAGTCACTGTCTTAGTTTACAAGTTCTTTTGTCTATGTAAAATGTAGGACTGAAGGCAGGTGGAGGTGCCATCCAGATTCTGGACCAGAAACTCTTCAATTACCAAGTTAAATTAAATGCCTGTTGTAGTTACCAATAGCTCAGACTCAGAGGGGACAGTGTTGACCGAGGCTCTTCTTTGGTCATATTCCTTGTGCTGGCAGGACAGGAACATGGTGCTACAGATGATGATTTATTAGGTTCATAGCAGGAATAAAACTACCTTCAGAATTTAGTTAAAGTTTTTTTGCAGCTATTTGGCACTGCTGTTTTTCTTAAAAGTAGAAGTAATATACAAAGAATCAATATTAACAACATTTTAGGGCTTTGAAACATTATACATAGATACCATACTGTAGGACCAAAGAAACTCTCATTTTGTAATGAAAGTCATATAGAGAGAATGACATTTAGGTAAGTACCTATTAGATCTGGCATTAATTATTCATATAAATAAGCTTAACTGTGGGACAGAGATTAAAATTTTGGCCCTTACTCTAAGATGTGCTGTTTGCAATTCTTCTTAAAAGGACAAATGAACTTTCATTTCTTACAAGTAATTTATCATGCATAAGATCATTATTATTTTAATCTGTTACTGCTTATTCGACAATTTTTATTTTTCAATATTATAAAAATTAATTACTTTTGACAGCCAAGACTTCTGAGAAGTAGTATTCCATCTTGGTTTTTACTGTGCTTCTCTCATTTCCAGTGAGTAAATAACTGAATCTTAGTTTTAATCTGAACATCATGACAAATCTGGATTGCGTTACAATATTACCAAAGAAAAGGTCATAATTAAAAGGAAGACAAACTATGTGGAAACTGGTATAAAATAGGCTTCACAATCTCTCTGCTCATTCATTCTTCAAGCTTGTCATGTACATTACTGTTATATTACAAACACATCTATAAGGGGTCATATTTCATTTCCATTTGGCATTCTAATAATCTGTTGGCATAGTAATATGAACAGAGTGAAAGACAAAATGAATTTTCAGAAATCATAAATATGCAGGGTCTAGAAGACATTTCAGATAATAAAAGCAACAACCTTATAAAAGGGATTTGTTAACCTGGTCTGCAAATAATATCAATATGCTAAAATACATTCATAAAGCATCACGTCCTTTTAGATTCTAGCTCCGGTAAGAAAATTCCTCAGAATTGTATTTGTACAGTGTGAAGAGCCTCAAAATTTAATCTGCTGCTTTCAAAGTCATTCTTTAGTCCTCCTAAAAACAGTCAAATATTAGTAACTGTAAGGCTCACTGTACTACTGGATAATGGTCCTCATTCATGGGCAAAGCTGGACAACTGGACAAAACTACTACATAGTAGGTAGGTATTACATAAAATGACTTTCAGCATGTAGAGAGCTGATTAGCCGGATTTCATCCATCCTGCAGCTATGAAGAGACGGGGAAAGAAGTCACCTTGCTTGCTCTCCTGGCCCTTCGCTCTGCAGGGCTGTCCATCTTCAACTGAAAGGATGCAGAGATTGAACTGACGGTTCTGTTCTCCAAGGCTGATGAGGTTTCCCCATTAAATTGCTGCAAGCTTGCATTGAACTCCAAAGCTTCTGCTCACCCATGGGCAGTTTCAGGCCTAACATTGTCTTTTGGTCCGTCTTAGCTGTGTCCAGAGGGGTGCTCTGCAGCCCAGTCTCATGTGCCTTTCCCATTTAGTGCACAGGACAAAAAGTGCCTAACTCAACACTGTGAACTATTCTGGCATCTGGCACCAAGATGCACAATACCAGGGGCAAGTCTCTTTTTGGGTAAAGTCCCTAACCTCAGTGGTTTCAACTTCTCAAATACTAAACCTAGGCTCCAAAGCACTTTTGAATTGACATACAGTGTTCCTAGCCATGTTAGAAACTTTTACTTTCCGTATGTTTTATAAAACCTGTATATTATTTTTATATAAAGGCTTCTTCTGGGCTGTTTCATACTACACAAGGTTCCCTAGTCAGATGTTTAAATTATATAGTTATTGTTGAAGAATAGTTTGATCACTGGCACAGGTTGCCCAGAGAGGTGGTAGAAGCCCCATCCCTGGAAACACTCAAGGCCAGGCTGGATGGGGCTCTGAGCAACCCGATCTAGTTGAAGGTGTCCCTGCTCACTGCAGAGGGGTTGGACTTGATGATCTTTCATGGTCCCTTCCAGCCCAAGCCATTCTATGATTCTATGATTCTATGATCCTTTCAGAGCACTCAATAAAGCTTTTTCTCTTTGTGTCTGTCTTCCAGTGCAAGAAGGTCCTACCGACATCTTCCTCTGTGTACAAAACGACAAGTCTCTGCTCACGTTGCAGAAGGCTCTGAGAAACTTCCTTTTATCTTCAGTGGCAGATAAGGAAATAAAATCTCACCATGCTTCACTCCTTGGTAACACGGAGAATATTCTGGTCAACACAAAGCTCTTTGGCAAATAATTCTGTCCACTCTGCTTGACTGGAGACTTAAGGATATGAATAACCAAGCCCCTGTTCAGGTAAAACAAAGTGAGGGAGAGAAAGTGGTGTAGTGTTTGTGCTGCTGCCTGGCATCTCGATGAGCTTGCTATTCAATGTGGCTTTGTGAGAACTTGGCAAGAGGTTTAAATTTGTCTCTGCCCTGCCTTTCTGTCCACTTCCATTACCAGGCTGAAAAAAGCAAAGCCTACCTTTCAGTCGTTTCCTGAGGGGCAGTAGACAGGAGAGCACAAGGGGTGCAGGCACTGCAGTTAACAGAGACCATCTATCTGCAGTCGAGAAGCAGCGCTTTGCTGAGGGGAAAGGCCAGGTTTTGCTGAATCAGCGCCTTGAGAACCTGCTTAAGTCTCATTTGCTTACGTGCTAAAGTGCTCTGCTGAGTTATTGCGTGTGGCAACCAGCTGCCAGCCCTCCACTTCTGGATAAAAAACAAAAAAAATTTTCTGGAAGCTGTTCACATGCTATCAGCAGTGCCACCCGAGGTCTACCCTCTTCCTGATTATTCCTCTGTGCCTACCCAACAAAACTCCATCCAGAGTGACAGGACTGCTTTAGTTTGAACAAGAACTGGAACGAACTGTATTTTCTAATTATGTGCCAATTTCTTTTCTCTTGCTTATCTCATCCAAGGAAATAGTGCAGCTCTTAGCAAATATCCTGAGGCAGTACAATTAAATAGGACTCCCTGTTGATTTCAACGCGCTTTCAAAGCGTTTCAAAGGTTGATGGCACAACATGGCCCAAGGGTGCTTTTTACTAATGTGTTGTCTGGCACAAAGAGAGATAAAGGAAAATCTGACTGCTTCTTGAACCATCAGCACTGGCATCACTAGACAAAATAAAATAACCTTTTCTTACTAAATTAAAATTTTTGAGTCCTGGAAATGCCATTTATGACACAGAGTAAAACTCCAACCACATCTGAGAAAAGGAAGTATCTCTATTCTTAAATAAATTGGAAAGTCGATGAAAAACGGTCCAGGCAGTACCTACCAGGAAGAATGGAGCTGAAATATCAAAATGCTTAATAGTCCCTCAGAAGCCATGTGATGTTTGCCAGTGCAATCCCCAGTGCAATCTCTTACATCAGGTTGAGATACCTGAATAGTTTCAGATGCAAACACATGGCAGCAAAGCCACCAGAGGAAGGGAGGGGTGGCGCACAGTTTTCCAGGAGGAGACAATGCCTTCCTCAAGACTGCCTTTTCTCAAGGCAGAAATGGTATTTCAAGACAGAACCGTGGCCAGCTTGAGAAGATAAAGGTAAATCCTTTTATATCAGCAATCACACTGGCCAAGCACACCATCTGCTATCAGCTCTGGATTCAGAGAAATTTCATATAAACTAATCACCCTTTGCTGAACACACTAAGAGGGAGAAAAAGGATTTAACAACAAAAGGATTTTGTGGTTCTAACACTTTAATTCTTCCCTTATAGGTTTTTTAAGTAAGTAAGTGAAGCATCACTATTTAACTCTTCAGATACAGTTTAGGTGACCTCACTATGGAACAGAGTCTCACTAATATCTATGAAAATTTATTTCCCAAGTTTCAAAAGTGACTCCTGGTTTTATGTGCCCACTATTTGGAGCATCCTATTTCATTTAGAAAGTGCTGCTTTTTACAAAACTGTCCCTACTCTTACTCTTTAAAGGTCAAGGACATTCATTTGGCTATTCCAATTAATGGCAAAAAGAACTGCTACTAAACATAGCTGCTGTTTAACTGAGAGAAGTAGCATCCTGTCTAGATGCAGTTTTCAGTATCATCCTGATGATTTTGAGCACATGGCCTTAATATATACATGTGGCAACCATGCAATCTGCGGATTTAGGAATCCCTATGTACTCATTAACTTAGTAGACAATTACACTGTATTATGTACGATTTAAAAACACAACTTTCTAAGAAATCCTTATTTACACATCTACACGACAGACTCTGTTAAGTAAATAATGGGGTCCAGAAAGTGTTTACATTTGTGTATTTGTCTTAATACATTGCTAAAGTTCTGATTTGCATTGGTACCATAATGCAATCAACTGAGCAACTTGTGTCATTTTTGTATAGGTTCATTTATCTTACAAATATTTGTAGTAACCCTGAACTTCAACAAGATTCTATTTTCGTTTTTTTTTTTTAAACTTTGAATAAATTACTTCTGTTTTGGATATCAATATATTTTCAAATATGAGGTTTAAACATGTAACACTTGATTCTCTTGAAGTACTTCTTAAACATTTTTCTTGGCCTCACCCAAAATGGCACTTGTGAAAATCCTGCCTAAATATTTAAAGTAGTATCTGTGGGCTTGAATCAAGTCCTCTTATCTGAACCCTGTAGACATGAGTGGGGAATATTTTTGGTATCTTATCTCCTATTCAAAATTTCATAATTGTGTTTAATAGGGTACAAAATCCTTGGTCCTAATTCAGCCAAAGTTTAGATGGATGATAATCCTTCATCTTAATGTTATGTCTGTATCCTAAAAATGTGTTTTTCATTTTGGAAGAGTGCCATGGAGAATCAACAAAATCTATTCATTCTCTACCCTTGCTTAACTTCCTGTTTTTGAAAAAGAAAGGTAGTGAAGAGGGATCCTAGTCTTTTACTCCTTAAAGTGTATCTCATTTTGTGTGACATGTTAGTGCATGAGACACAGCCTAAGGTTAAATATGGATAAAATCTTGTGCACAGACCTTTCTATCAGTTAATCAAGTCCCCGTGTAAGTCAAGCTGTGTAAGCAAATTCATCAGTTCAATGGCACAGGAAATCTGAGCAATAACAGTGTTACATGCAAAATTATAAGTACTTGCTCTTAGTATGTGACCAGAAAACCTGCATTATAATCAACTAGGTGATACAACTTCTTATGTGAGAAAATTTTATAAGCAACAAAGGCATTGGCTAGACCCAGATCTGCTAGACTCCTACTGTAAGGAAGGTAGAATAAGTTTGTCTTATTCTGAAGCACAACAAAATCCAGAACATCTCAAAATATTCTGCAAAAGGAGCATCTGACTGTGTTTTTCTTCTTAGCTTTACATTGAAAAAAATTAGTGTTTTCTTCTGGAACTGTCAAGAAGGGATATTTCTATGTTAACTGACCTTTTTTTCCAAATTTCTCTAAAAGGGAGTGGATAAAAATCAACACAAGGGCAAAATAATTACTGATTGGTAGAATTTCATACTTGTCCTGGTTTCAGCTGGGATAAAGTCTTCCTAGTAGCTGGTACAGCGCTGTGTTTGGCTTAGTATGGGAAGAATGTTGATAACACCCTGATGGTTTCAGTTGTTGCTCAGTCGTGTTTAGACTAAGTCAAGGACTTTTCAGCTT
>JAVKLA010000233.1:0-12506 GCA_034782735.1 Sagittarius serpentarius
CTGGACGGGGCTCTGAGCAGCCTGATCTAGTTGAAGGTGTCCCTGCTCACCGCAGGGGGGTTGGACTAGATGGCCTTGGACGGTCCCTTCCAGCCCAAGCCATTCTGAGATTCTGTGATTACCCTGTGTTAGTGTTTCTACACTTACAATTTAGAAACAACTAAAATTTGACACTTTTCACTCACTGTTACTCTATAGTTGCCTTCAAGCACCATAAGCCAACTTTAATGTTCTGTCTTTCAACTTTTTTTGCCAGTCCTTCCTGCACTTCTGATACACACATACCACTTTTCAACATCACACAAGCAATCGCTAGTCACACCGGTCACAAGACGTAGCTGTAAGACTGTCACTTAAAAAGTCATTGCTTTAGAGCTTGCTTATCTAAAAGACTGCATCTAGTTGATACATCCAGGTACTAAGAATTTCATAAAATGCATCATGGAAGAGGTTCAAATGAGAAATGTAAGTCTTCCCAACAAAACACAAGACTGTGGAAGCACCAACAAGAGTAGCTGTAAATGTAGAAAACCAAAAGCATATGTTTTAAAGTTTCAGATTGAAAAAGCATTTAAAGTAACAGTAACTACAATCTAGATAGCTGACGATGGACTAAAACACACTGCTAGAAGAGCAGCAAAATAAAGTTTTGGAGGAAAAACAGGGACGTTACAAACAAATGTGACTTCTGCAAGACTTGATGAGCAGCATCAAGGGCCAGGTTTAAAAGCCCACGTCATGCTGAACTGGCACAATCATCTTGTCATTTCGAATAGCTCCTTCCATATCTTACCTTAGCAGAAAAACTACCCAAGAGTCTTCTGCCTCATACCTTGCAGAAGGCTGTTACACTCTTTCCTTTTTTTCCTCCTTTTCTGGGCTTTATGACTTGCATTCCAATGCCAGAAGCTGTCACCTTCTATCTTGGTGATCACTTACCCTTGGACAACATAGCTTTACAGAAGAAGTCTGTGCCAACTAATAACATACACAAGAAGGACAAGGGACATACTTGGGGGAATTGTTTTCATATCAGGCTTTAGTTACCAGGTTTCCAGAAATATACTTTCAGAATCAGACACAAAAAAGAATACTAACACACAATGATATTGAGCATAGAAATGTCTAACTCTTGGACTTCTGTCATTACAAAGTACAAGGTTTTCCAAATTACCCTGTTAAGTTCCCTGCACAATTCATCAAAAGTGCACCGAGCTTAAGAAAAAAAAAATTTAAAACTCCAACATCTAAAATATTCCTGCCCTCTCCCTGCCTCAGTATGCTGATTAAGTCAGCCAAATGAAACACCTAAGAGAGGGATATGCCTGAAATCTTACCCTTTCCCAGGACTTTGGGCTGCAAGTGAGGTGCCATTGTAAAAAAACACATAGAAAACTAATAAGAACAGAAAGAGATGACAGGTCCATGGCCCTGATGGAGATACCTACTTGAGTTGATAGAGATGTTAGCTCTAACTGTGTTTATGTGATGGGTTTGGCATTAAACCTAATGTAAAATTTGCAGCACTAAAACACACCGTTAAATCCAAAGAGCCTCAGATATGAGTGACATCTGCTAAGGTCTGCCAAAATGAATGTTTCTGGACATGAATAACAATAAAGACCTGGACACTAGGTGCTTATGATGTTCTACTGACCTAGGAGGATAGGAGAGAATGCATATCTCAGTCTTTAGCATCTAAGTTCATCCCACATAAAATGTGGACCTTAGTTTTGTTTGCTGAAAGTCAGAGAGTCAATGCTTAGTGTTGAGGTCTCTGAGCAAGAAACCAACAGCTGTAAAATATCTGTTATCAGGAAAGCATTGAACAACTGCAGAAAGCCAAGGATTTCAAAATAAAAACGTAGTTTTGTTTGTCCTGGGCAGAGATCACCAGAAAATCTCTACAACATGTGTAGAGATTCTTTTTGTTTCTATAAAAAGCTGTGTTGTAACAAAGAAGAGTATACCAGCAGTTTTATACTGCATATATGCAAGACAAACATAAAATTCACAACTAAGAAATAAATAAACAAATATCAACATTCTGGAATTAACACTTGAAGAGCAATTGTGGTTTGACAAGATACCAAGAACCATACGACTAGTTGATTACATATTTTTTCCCTACTTTAGTTCATCACACATTTGCCTAAATCATGACTAAATGCTTCAAAATAGTGACCTCTTATTACTCCACATCATGCTATCAAAGCTAAGTATTGCAGTTAAAAAATTCAAGTTGGGTTCTGATTACTACAACCCGTGTACTTCGTTCAGTAAACTGACCTGTGACACAGCTTGAACAGGAGGGAACAGCATTTGCTAACTGACACGTCCAGATTAAGGCAGAGTGACTTCTAAATTTTCATATAACTTGACTAACCCTGTGTTTTAAGGCACATATTGTCTGGAAGCTACTGCCTAACTTCATAAAAGCCCACAGAAAACCGATATATGACATGGTTCCCAAAAGACTGATGGTGAAGCAATAATTTATAAAGCTGTCTTTGATAGCTTAAGTGGCCAACTGTCACAGTACATCTGCACTTAAAAGATAACAAGCGCTATATGGATGATTCACACAATCAATACTGTGGTTTGCTCAGCGATTCATGAAGGTTTAAAGATCTTTTATTGATGCCTTTTCTGAATATACCAAATTATGTAAGGGATTAGATAATTCTACTTCCTAGATTACAATGGATTTACAATTGCTTTACAGACCAGTGAGCACAGATGATTCCAGCTAAGAGCAAGAGAGGTTGTGGTTGACATACATTTATGGAGGAAAGCCCCCAGGCTTTTAAGAGCAGAATGTAAGCTTGAAACCTCATCATGCTAGAATCCATCTAAAATTTCAACAATGCACCTGCTTCCATGTCTCTGTATAATCCTGAGGTTTTACAAATCCTATCTGTGGCAAGTGCTCTTTCTCTTCCTGTCAAATCAAAGAGTCAGTCACCAGAAACTGGAGTTGCTTCACAGAAGTAATAGTAAAACTAAGTTCAGAAGTGCTTTTCTAAAAGCAAAAAAGCACAACACTAACAATCAGATGGAGTAAAGTTAGGCACTACTTGAAAAACAGGCAGTTGCTCAGTTTTCCAATAATTATTTGGGGGTTTAACTATCACTTCAAGTTTGTCAGAACAGAATACTAGTGTCACAAACACTTGTAGTATTTTTAAAGTATGTTACAGTAGCCATTTTTTTAGTATCCACGTATTATTACTTCCATATTGTATGTCTACTTATTAGAGTGAGTAGACTAGAGATTAAAGACAACTTAGAAAATTTTAGATATAAATGACTACATAAAATGATCTTTGTAACAGCTCTTCAGAATCTTACAAGCATAATTGTTTTAATCTGACTAGCTTATTTTCATGCAGAAAAATGGCACCTTTTCCTGCCATCTCAGTTAGAGTACCCAGATCCTTTGGTATCCAACACTGCTGCACCCTCTTAAAAGATGTTACTGTTACTTCCTCTGTAGTCAGTCATTAGTTATGCTTAGTAAACCATAACTCACTGTTGTCTTTTTTACCATTTAAAGCAGAGCACTCTACAGTATTTTGGAATAAATCCCTGCTAGCCAAGATCAGTATACATTAACATGATCATTCCCCTCCTCTCCAAGGAAAATTCTTCTTGTCATCAGCTCTGAGTTTGCTAGTTGTTACCAGTTTACTTTAAGTTTTCTGCAGGTGACAAGGCAGTGACTATGCCCTATAGCTCAGCAATAAAACAATAAAAGCATACCTGTTCCTTTTGCTTTGATTTTCTTTAGAGATTTTAGTCTTATCTTGATCTTCTTGCTAAAAACCAAACTAACACCAAACACCAGACAATAACCACAGATACTCAAAAGACAGATTTGTTGAGGCAACTGAGTTCAATTGAAGTGGCAAGCTGTTCTCCCCAGAATGTGCACAAGCTTATAGACACAGGGATTAACTTACCTTCCTCCACAGTCAGTAGCAAAAGGTAAATTTCCTGTCAAGGATAATGCAGAGCAGACATCTCTTTTCAGCTATATAGCATAACTTTTCTGTCTGAAGCCAGTGCTTGCAAATAAAATGCTTGTCTTAGTTTCATCCTGTAGTCTAACACAACAAGCATTTAATCAACACACCAGTACTGTGAAATAAATTCTCTGCAAGTTGTTCCAGGAATCAGATTGCTAACTGTTTTGGGTTTTTTTTTGCAGTCATTTATAAAGGAATGTTTAACCCTATTAAAAGCCAAACCTCACCCTCTTCTATAGGTGTACAGTTCAACAAAATACCAATTCTTACATACTTGTCTTTTATGACCACTGGATACTTGTCAGAGTTACATCTCCTTTTCCCAGTGTAAAATGTCATGTTCTACTCAGCCTGATAATGCTGGCACTGATAGAAAGGTAGTGTCTACGCTTTGTCCATTTTTGGATAGGTTACAATGATTTCCATGGGATCAAACACAATGTATTCTAAAGACACAACACTTCCTTCACTGTTAGGGGAAAGAAGCTGGAGCAAAAGCCTTTAAAAGCTCAGGGAAATTCAAATAAACTCTAAGACCTGAGGAGTCAGTGGACTAGTCTAGCTATCAGGAATGAGAAAAGTCAAGCATTCCCATCTTTAACAAGGATACATTCTTATATTCTCTAAACTACACCAGTCTCCCAGTTCCAGTAGCAAAACAGACTGGGGAGTTAAAAAAACTTTGTAGAAGTTCTCTATGTTCTTGCAAAAAATTAAAAAAAAAAAAAAATTACAGCCTCATTTAGGATATACTTTAACTGTCCAAATGAGTATCAGAAGAGCTTTAAAAACATTCCTTTGTTTCATTGTGACAAATGCAACACAGACTGTCCTGTATTTGTATGTATTTCGAGCATTTTATCTCTGTTTTTCACTCTGATATTGCTGAAAGAAACCACTAGATTCTCCAGATCATATCAAGGATAAAACATACTCTGCTTTTTGCCATGCGAATGCTTGGATTTATTTCAGAAGCCTGAAAAATTAATCCACCTTTCTCAGTCAACAAACCCAACTCTGCAACCTCTCTGTGAACAACTCTGCAGGCTACCACAAGTTAGAGTAAATGTGTTACGCACGTATCATGAAAGATACACCACCATTCACCCTGTACTTCTGTAGGCTGCTTACATTAATACAATCAGATCACAGGCTAGCAGTGGTTTTCCCCATGGGAACAGAGAAAAGGGAATATGATCGTTATGGTAGACAGGGAGTTTTATATGTCAGTGCAACACGGGACGTCATATGCAGCTGAAGCCTGTGAAACACAAGACTGGGTATCAGCACTTCAGTGCTTTTCTCTAGAACGCAAACTGCAGGCACACTCACTATTCACTTCACGTACTTTTTGGGGGATAGAAAGCACATATTTCACTGTGGTTGGCTTTGGATTTTTTTGAGTTGTGTTTTTATTTTTCATCCTTCATTGCTTTAAATTAACTGGCTTTACAGAACATGGCTCTGCAAAGCTTTTTGTCAGTTTGTAGAAGGTTTGACAGGGTCACACTTTCATATGCCACAAACACCCATCAAGTTAACATGACTATCATTAGTATCACACAGCAGATTAAAAGCCCCCACCTGTTTATTTGCACCTAAGCATAGCACTAAGCATTCACACAGAAATACTAAGAAAAAAATGAAAGAACCACAAAAAGAAAACAAGCATGTGCTCTCACTTGAGGAAGCAGCTTTTCAGGGCTTCAAAAAGTATTTGGTTTTCTCCTTTCCAAAATATTTTCATTAAAACTTCTTTTTGTATACCTAACTAACTTAAAATGTGAAACGCAAAGAAGGAACAAAATCCAGAATTTGCATTTACAGCTGTAACACAGTTTCACACATCCTCACTGAAGCAGATAATCAGAAGCCAGCTCTGTGTCAGTACATAATCTGCAAGAAAACAGGGCCTTAGGTTTGGTATTTGTTCAGGTCCGGAAAGCCCACACACTCCAAGCAACTCAGCAAGCAAGCTCAGCACAGACAGTAACAAGGGGGATGACACATCTCCCCATTCATGGCTGCTCCAGGCCTTGCAAACATCATATGCAAGTGACTGTAAGCAGTGCCATCATTTATGTTGAGAGAGACAGCTATTTTACATGCAACTATATTATAAATCATTGTCTCTTTCTGTTGCCTAGGCTGTTCCTAGCAAATTTGTTTTGTTCCAGTGCTAACTGAATGGTCATACAAAATCTTTACTTGCTTCTGTTGAAGCCAGTACAGGCTATGTTTTAAAACTCTGTCATCATGTTTAAGTTCACCATCAAGTGAGAGCTGCATTAGAGCACGGGAGCATAACAATACCACTCCGGTTTTTATGGTAATGGATTCTATCAGTCTTGAACAGACCTCGAAGAATATCATTCTCTGCAACTGTCCTTCTGAGAAAGATAACTAACTGCTTTGGTCAATTACAAAATTACACTGTACAATTCTCTGGTCAATTACAACACAAATACTACAAAGTATATGTGTTTATTTAACAACAGCCATGGTTTGAGTACTATCCACATACATGTGGTAAACAAATACAAGATTTTTGATACAGAAAATCAAGACATTTCCTACTTACTTAGAGAAGAACATTTGCTCTGTTACTGTAGTTAAAATTTTTGGAAAGTTCATCTTGAAACATTACGTATTGCTCAGTGGAACATATCGAATAATACAGACAAAGCATGAAAACACATGGATACATACACATAATTTGGAAACCAAGTATGTTTGTATCTGTGTGTACATATGTTTATATTGCATATGCTTGGGCTGAATTGTTCTGTGTTTTGTACAGAAATGGCAACACTGGAGACCTGTAGCATTAAAGTAGTAATTTCAGTCTCTCTCTCACAAACACAAATAATCTGAATCTACTTATACTTAGCTATATTAAATTTTCAAAGTTAAAAGAATCACAAAAGCAAGATACTTTTAAAGGTCACTTGTAATTCTCATCTAACTAATGCTAACTACATTTTCAAAACAACAAAAAAAATACACAAAACTTGCAGTTTCTCTTGTTGCTTCTATTTCAAACCCTCCTAGTCATGTGACTGATAGCAGATAATGCTTCAAATAGTCCAACTACTACGTCATGTTTTCTCCAAATAAGAATCAGGATCTTGGGATCATGAAAATTATCATCAACAGACCCATGATTCATGTAATTCAGTATCCTGTCTTTCAGTTAGACATTAGACATTCTAGACAGTTCAGAATAAGGTCCAGAAGTCCTGAAACATACACATTAAACACATGCAGACAAAGGAAGTATCTTCATTGCCTGGGCAATCAAAGCCAATTTATGCTATAGATGATAAGGTTTTAGAGTATTTTTTTTAATTATCCTTAATGTAAACGTAGATGTTATTCATCCATAAAACTTTTCTTTTTTTCCTAAGTTCTTGACAGTGGTCTCCCACAGACTTGTGTTTCTGCACTTACACAGACACTGCACTGAGAAGTCCCCTTATTATTTTTAAATTTGATAGTTCTCAATTTCACTGTGCCCTCTACCTGAAAACATCAGTTTAAAATAAAAATCAACATTCCATTCATGCTTTATTATTTTGTCTATACACTTATCTCCAAATTGAGTAGTACTGACTGCTGAGTGGTCAGTGGCAATCTTTTTTTTCCATGTCTAAGTAAGAAAAAATCTCAGTAAGAATTTTTTACTATGTAAAGTTTTTTAAGTCTTTCTTGACTTTCAGCTACAATTTCTTTTGCAAGTTATAGCTGATAGGCACTTTCACTGGGCCTGTCAAGGGATGCAGGTACCTTCTGATATAACACTCTGGTTTTGGATTTTCCATCTCGTTTTTTAGCAACAGTAAAGTTTTTTCCTGTTGTAGTCCTAAAGCTGGTGCTGCCCATTCACAATGGTAAGACAGGTAAGAAGCTTCCCAACCTTGGCCCATCCAGTAGTTGCAGTACATTTAAAACACAAAAATGTAACTTGCGCCTTCCAGTAAAAATTACCGTAACATTTTGCACAAGAGCTGTGCCTGCCAAAAGACTTTGGGATCAGTGGAAGCTCTGGGTTGTTTTACAAATGACAAACAAGGAAAATAAGTTTCAGACTGAATGTTGTACCTTGTTTGATTGAAAGTCTTATTTTTGAATGCTATGTATTTTTACATAAAGCTGAAATTAGTTTCCAAATACACAGTCATTTGGGAACTCAAGAAACAGAAATGTCACAACTTTCTATTTTGGAGCAGAAGGTATCTCTCCCACTAGCTCCATGAATTTAGTGAAACTGATGTGAACTTACCACCCCAAAAAAATCATACACTTTTTTATGCCCCAGAGGCTGTACACCTGTGGCTAAGCTACTTGACTGAAAACAAAAAACCACATGCCCAGTTCCGACATGCTGAAGATATCTAGACACTTTTCAGTTCTTCAGAGCCTGCTGTTGTGAGAGACTGAAAGAGTGAACGTCTCAAACACTGTGGTGGGGGCAAGTTCCGCCTGACGACCAGCCGGGCTTTAGCAACGAACCCTGCACAGCACCCAGCGGCAGCTGAGAGGCCCGTCAGCAGCCAGCAGCAGGGTGCGGAGCGCCGGAGGGCGCGCAGCTCCTTGCTCTCCCTGCTGAGAGGGGCAGCTCACCAGCAAAGAAGGGTTATGCCTGCAGGGAGGGAGAAGTTTCTCCACAAATGACCCCCCCGGCCCACCGACCCATTTCCCGAAGGTTCTGGAAGCACAAACTGCGCATGACACCTGATTAGCCTAAAGTGTTCGAGTGCCCGCCCGAAGGGGAGGCAAAGAGATCATAAACGGGCACGAACTGAAGGTTCGGGTGGTGCGGGCACCCCTCCGGGACAGGACGTCTAGGCTGGCTGGACCCACACTGGACCCGGGAATGGTGAGATCTTTTTCTCTCTCTTTCTCTCCTCCCTCCACCCGCGCCCCCGCTTTGCTTTCCGTAATCCCTACACCTCATCCTTTAGACATTAAACCGCTGACCAAGCCTGGGACGCAGAGTGGCTCTAGCCGCCCCTAGGCTCCTCTCTGAGAGAAGCCTAGAACGCAAGAGGGTCCCGCTCCGAACCTCGTGCCTCAGCGGGAGGGCTCTCCCCATCCTCTGCCCTGAATCCATCCCCAAACAAGCAAGGCTTGTAGGACATCTTTGGTGACCCCGTGTTATCGTGCCAACTCCTGTTGTAAGAAACCACGCCACCTAATGTTAACCTTTTTGAGCTCAAGTTGCTTTTGACTGATCGTTTGGTGTCGCTTCACCTTAATTTAGCCCGAGGGAATTTCAAACTCTCTACAGCCCCTCCCTGGTCTGTCGGGGTCCGGTCCTTCAGGATTCTCGGAAAACAGAAAGTACCTAATCAACATGTGACTGCCTGAGAGTGAAAAAGGGGAAAACTAGGTAGTAATATTGAGGTGTGACTCTCTCAGGACTATACAGCCCCTTTTGTGTGTTAGAAGAGTGGCTGCCCACAAGGCAGCTGATGCCCATTGTGGTGGCTAATGACCAAATAAAGTGGTTTTGGCACTTGAGCCGGTTCAAGTCTTAATTCTGTTTCCGAGAATCAAAAGAAAACCTGGTCATGATAAAACACTTAACTGGATATCACTTAGGAGTTAAGCCTAGCCGCCCCTAGCCACCCACAATTATATGACGTCAGCTGAAAAGCAAGGGGGTTTAACTTCTGCTAAATTACTCCACCTGATACTGGCTCGTGACAGCTGTCCTCTGCTTTTGAATAAATAGATCAGGAAAGGTCTGCTGAAGTTTCTATATCATAATAATCCAAGTCAATCAGTTCCTGCAATTTGATTTTTCTTCATGTGTCCAAAATATAAGTATCCCACAGACCCATTGCTGTATTGAAAACATGACTTGTGCGTTAGACACTTTAAGTCATACCACTGTGATCTAATACAAAATACAAAAACATCTCCCACTAACTGCTAATGAAATACGAGCTGATAAATGTTGCTGGGGAAAAGCAGAGTCTAGTCAGCCAGCAATTGCTATGACTCCAACTGCAGGCATACCAAGTATTACTCCCAGTTTCCCACATGCGCTTCCAATTGACCAAATTGAGACTTCCTTAAAATGGACACATAATGGATCAAAGCATTTTTCTCTGCAACTGCAGAATCGTGGTTGTTGGAAAAAAAAACCCAAAACCCAAAACACTCCCAACACTATTTACATGCCACTTGACAGGGGGGCAAATCTTTCTCACCATGTTAAAAAACTTCATACATGCAAGACTCACAACTTCCAAAACTCAAGGGGAGGGAAAATCCTGGGAGTCGTCCAAGGCTGGAAAACGGCAGTGTTTCCCTGAGGCTTAACCAGGGAAGGCAGTAGCCACTCCTGGCTCACCATGTAGTGAAGTTAAGAGTATGGAGAACCATGCAGGGGCTCCCCCACGGAGACCATCCCCTCACCTGTCATGCAGCAGCACCCCAGCACAGGTGCCTGTTTGCAGTGAGCAACTGCAAGTCGCAGCTCAAAAGCCAATGAACACTTAAAATAATTTAAAAAATACAACTTTTTTCCCTAGACTGAACGTCCTTCCCTTTGCTATTCTTCCACTTGCAGTACTTGCATAGACTACCCACTATCAAACCCAGACTTGAAACCCAGATAAACGTTGGTTTCATTGCTCAGAGCTGCCCATAAAACAGGGCCTAAGACATTCTTTAAGATCAGTACAAACACTCGCGCTATGCTCATGAATCATCTGACATGGAAGCACCCTAGCAACTGGAGGTCGTGATATCCAGATACCCCTGGGATTTCCCTCATGTGACACAAAGCAGCAGGAATGATGCATTTGGCTCCAAGTCCGACCATCCTGCAAACAAGCATGCACAATAGACCTTCCTGAAGTACGTAATTAAAAAGTCCATCCAAACAAACTGGTAGCCACCAGTGAACGACAGGGCTGACTTCTGTAGTGTGTGTGTGTGTCTATGTCAGGGAAACCCACAATTAAAAAGATTCATGTATTGGTATTGCATTATACTACTACTCCCTTGTGCTCTCTTAAATTTGTAGTAATGCGCCCTGCAACTAACACAAGCTCCAAAGTGAGAGCCCAAACACGCTGGCAGTAGGTGGAATTATAGAATGGCTGTGCTTTGGAAGGACAAAGTTTCAGTGAAGGGGAATATATTTAGTCTTCACAGAAACAACCTAATACTATTGTTTGAACTCCCTAACAGAGTATTAAGGCTGACACTATCACAATTTTATCAGCATCAGGAAAAGTTGTAATATGATCTTTTGTACAATGGCAGATCAGGAAACTATCTGAATCTTGATTTCTCTTGCTGTATATAGTCACGTCTCTATATAGATATTATCTAATAGAGATCTAGTTTTCATTAAATACATCAGCTGCCTAGGCAAGTGGTTAAAATGCTTTGGTTTTCCTCTTTCTGGGCACAATTTTAGATCTTACTTTGAATCACTTCACACAGCTGTTTTCAGATTGTGATTGTGATTCAGTGATGCATTTCATTAAGTTTTCATCAGTTACACTTCCCATGTAGGTATTCAGCAACTGTAAAGAGATCACTTGATTTTTTTTTCTTTTTATTCATGGATATGAATGAGATAGAAATGCTAACAAACTACAGAAATTACATCATTCTTCCCACTGAAAAAATTTCTGCAATATCAAGCAAAATCAGCCTTATTCCAGAGGTAAACTTCTAAACCTGATACTGGCTTTTCCAACTGAAGACCATGTGAATCAGGATTATAATGATTATACGAACACCACTAATTTAGCTCACAGTCCTCTAAAAGACACATGCCTTGAAAAGAAATGACCTTTAAGTGTGACTCAGTTCCAAAAGAAGACTCTAGAAAAAGCATTTGGGTGTTCACTATTTATCTTGTCTCACAGAGTCCATGCAAGATTTGCTCAGGTGGTAGCCAAAAAGCTTTCCTGACTGGAAGTACTGCACATTTAGACTAGGCTCAGAGCCAAGACTGATGCTTTCTGTCTTGGGAATTGCCATAAATAATAAAATCTGTTACCCATCCAGCAACTTTTATGAAATTCACTCAGATCTGCTGGGTCAAAAATTTATTTCTCCCAGCAAAAACAAGGCCCTTAA
This sequence comes from Sagittarius serpentarius, assembly GCA_034782735.1. Taxonomy (NCBI): domain Eukaryota; kingdom Metazoa; phylum Chordata; class Aves; order Accipitriformes; family Sagittariidae; genus Sagittarius; species Sagittarius serpentarius. Next base: position 12,138 of record JAVKLA010000233.1, read on the forward strand.
AATCAGTGTCTCATTCTCCATCCTGACATAGCTTCCAGAGTTTTCAGCTGAGTTTTCAGGCTATGTGGTATTCTTTATCCTTTCAGTCAGACACAGTTGCTGTGTTAGAGACGACTGGCATTAGTGGATCCAGTTCCCAGCTCCTACACCAATGCCTTTGAGGTTCTGTCCTGATTCAAAGCAGAAAAATGGAGATCGTAGGAGGGGCATGTGCAACCCAAAAATAACACTTAGTCACAACAGTATTCATCAGAAATAACTGAGCGACTGGGTCTAACTCCCAACTTCTGACTGTCATTCACCCTGCTTAACTTTAGGATCATGAACAAATGCAAGTAACATGTCTGACGACACACAAAGAGCCACGGT
>JAVKLA010000234.1:0-12493 GCA_034782735.1 Sagittarius serpentarius
GAGGGGAGCCGCCGCGCCCGGGCGGTCGGGACGGGACGGGCCGCGAAGGCACGGCGGGCCTTACCGCGCACCCCGGTTGGACATCGGGCCCGGGCTGGCGGGAGGATGGTGGCCGGGGTGGGCTCACGCCCTGTCCGGAGCCGGGCGAAGCCAGGCGCTCCAGAGTTCTCCGAAGGCCGGCGGGGTCATCTCACCTCCTCAGATGCGTTTTCTGCCTTCCCTCCCTGAGGGAGATGGCGCGCCCCCGGGGCCGTTAACGCAAATGGCTGACCGTTCGTTAGCCGGCCGCCCAACATTTGGTGCTGTCACGGCAGAGGCCTTGAAGAGTTGTGGGAAGCGGGTGACGAAAGCTGGTGTGGTTGGGGTCAGACCTCCAGGAAAAGAGAAGGGGCTCTGGCGTCAGATCCCTGGCTGCTGACAGCAGCAAACCCCTCTGCACGTTGGTAAACTTCCCTGTCCTACCTCCCACCCCGCCCCCGGCAGCGTCCCTGACAGCGGTGTGGACCTGACCTTGGAGGGAGGTGATGGCTCTCGTCAGGGGCGCTCCACACCCGTAGCTGATTTACTGATTCAAAACAGCTATGGCGCCGCTGCGACTCTTGCAGGGAGCTCTCTCCATCCCGCCGGAGCATATTTTGTCTTTTAAGAAGAAAAAAGGGGGGAAAAACCGAAAGGTGGCAAGCACAGCTCAAGTACGAAACATGACGAACGTGCGAGATCAGGCGTTTCTCGCTGGGTGGTAACGTACGGCTGGCAGCTCTCCCCAGTGACACCTTGGTGCTGTCGAGCTGCAGTTCTCTGCACAGAGAGAGGCTGCCATCCTCCCCCGTCTCGCCTGTGCTCTACTTGTCCTGGTTTTGCACATCATCCGTGTTTCAGCGGCTTGGCTTAAAATGGAAAGCGTGGCAGTGCTAATGAGTTGCCAGCAAGCTGAATTTGGATGTTATCACAGGCAGAGGGGCTGGAGAGACCAGCGGTAGAGTGGAGAATTTCCTGGTCTATACCTAAATCCACAAACTGTTACAAAACAGTCTGAAAAGGGTACCAAGCATATAAAAAAAATCATTCAAAACCTTTTGATCTCTTAGTCTGTATGAATCCCTGACATTTACACTTATTAACAATATAGATTTCTTGTCGTTAATAAGACACCATGGTTGGTTTTTGTTAGTTTTCCAGACTCTTTTTTTTTTTTTTTTACAATTTTGGACATTTTTCTAAGAGGTCTTCACTTGTGCCCACTGAGGTACCAGATGTGGTTATGTCTCATCTGCCTTCAGAAGGACACAGTGTGAGGGGTGTCTGCATCAGGGACGCTCCGCCACTGATCTCCCCTTGCACAGTGGGGGCACTGAAAACCAGCCCCTCCCAGCGGTGTTTCAGCTGTGCATGTTTAGATGATGAACACCCTCACCTGATGCCTGCAAACAACAGCTGTGATGGTTGCTTCCATTCTGCTTAAGCTTCTCATTACTGTTAATAGACTTTACTTCACACAAACCCTGCGATGTAGAGAAAGTATTATTATCCCCACTTTCCAGATGAGAAATTGCAGCGTAAAGCGGCAGTATAGCTTGCCTCAGGTCATACATATAGTATGTGGTAAAACCAGAAACTTAATCCAGAGTTTGGGTAGAGATCCAGTCAGTCTAACCACAAGTTCATTTTCTTTCTCAAGCTCTGTTTCTCAGGTCTCCATTCCTGAAAAATTCTTGGGAGAAGGAGCAAAGCAATATTGAAGAAGACAAACAGAAATTCTGTTGAGCTCATGCAAAAGACCATGTCATTAAATGCAAATGTTTCAGCTAGGCATATTTACACAGAAAACTTCTGCAGAAACATTATTCTGGTTTGGTAAGTGTACAAACCAAGAAGGGGAACACCATGCGATATGTCGCTTCACCAACATTGTGCATTTAAGACATGTGATGTAAGTAAGAACTTCCAGCTTTTATTGGCCAAATTTCATGCGGGAGCTGGTGAATCACAGGAACATCGCAGGAATCTTAGGCCAAAGCTGCTAACACATTAACGATTCCCATGAAGGGCTGTCCACATTAGGCGTACCACTGTATTCTAAAGAGTTGTGGCATTGTCATCAGACGGTGTGCTAACACATGGTTTGAACTGTTCCCCAGAGCAATTCCTCTCAAGGAACAATGACATGTCAAGTGCATGCATCCAGTCATCTGTGTTAGATGGTTCTGGGACATCTGCAGAGTTTCGGGCATCTTCCCCGCCCCGTGTCCCAACAGACACGAGAGTGCCCAAAGGCATATCGTGTAGCCCAGTGGCATAAACCTGTAAGAAGCCAACCTCTCCAGTTCCAGCAGTGGAGTCAGCAGATTCATCTACATTATCAAAGCACGTGCCAAATATTTGTCAGAAGACGGTCACGTGCCAGGCTGCTTCTGGCAGCAATGGTATGTATTCAGCTGCCGCAGTTACTAACAAAGTACTAACCATGTTGTGTGTGAGAACAAACTGTGTATAGAGCCAGCCATGCTTGCAAATAAACTCAATTAAGCCTTCAACAGATTGAATTGAGTTGGACAGATGTGCTCTGACCAACAGTTTGTGCTCTGCTTTATTACGGTAAGTTCCTCAAAAGCGCAGTCACGCTGTCTTTACCTCTTTCCAAGAATCTCTCTTGTGTCCTTCTGACTAAATAACGACCATTCTCCTGATTTGTTTCCTCAGTGACAGTCTTGCCTATATTACTGACTACTTTTACTAATTACTTCTTCAATATCCAAAGGTAGGCAAGAACTTTATCTTTCAAAAACTTTTTCCTCTCCTGCGGTCATTATGGCCTCATGCCAAAGCATGAAAAAATGCTCAGGCAGAAATAACTCAAAATTTATATGAACTTTTGATGATCAATTATATTCTTCCCACCCTGTGGGCCAGAGTGCTTGCTAGTTAGCATACCAAACACAACACATAGAAATCCATCATTGCTGGCTTTGATGGTGTCTGTGAAAAAAAAGATCACTTTTTAAAAGGGAAAAATTACTTTATAATTTTAAGTCTAACAATGTCTTGTTCCCTTTTTTAAATGAACAATGAAATGAACACGTTAGCTGTGACTGAATAGCAGCGTGTGGGTATAACACTCATGAATGCCACTGAATTCCTCTATTTCTAGTGTAGCCATATACAAGTCAGTGAAGGTGTGGGCCAGCAATTACAAGTGGTTAAGGTAGCTATTCACCGAGCTGACCGTAACTGCATTCCTTACCTGTGGCAACTGTGTGCCTTCATGACGGCAGCCTAGGCAAGTGTGCTTTGTTTTGCAGTTGCCACAGGCAAGGAACCAGGAGTACGGTCCGTTAATGCGGCTCAGCTAACAAGAGGCAACATGTTAACGCTGTGCCCGTTCAGTCCTGTGCAAGGAAGGGTCTGTTCATGACCAGTGCTGAAGGTGAGTCCAGTCATCACCGTCAGCTTTAAGAGGAGGTCAGCCCAATGAGTGGGGGTGATGGGGGTGGAGAAGAAAGGCTAGCTTCTTGCTTGTCTTCTCTGCTCAAAGAAGCAGCTACTGGGGATGTTCACTTTCCAGTGTTTTCTCTAAATGGTTCTTCCCTGTGAACAAGTCTGGGTAAGGGAAAAACTTGCTTTTTCCAGATGAGGCAGAAGTTTCACCTAATGTCCCAGCAAACTCTCTGAATCTGCATGCGTTTTGGATACAAGCCCCTCTGCATGGCCTGATAACTGTCCATGTGCAAGCTGATGCACCATACCTGCTCCCTTACAGCTGTATAGGTAGCATATGTCTTTTTCTGAATTAGATCCAGAGACCTGAAACACAAGCTGAGGTGCTCTTTCACCAAGTAGCGTGAGGCAGATTTACCACTCACCGAGAAAGTGTGGGGAGAATGGAAAAGAATGTGTGTCCTCTTGACTCAGTCACTTCTCACTCAACATGTAAAGACCTGAACTTGGCAAAGTAGCTTAGAGCTTTTCTGCATAATAAAAAGAAGATCCTTGAACAAAAGAAGCTCACCAGGTGAAAATCCAAAGGGATTTTCTCAGATAGTGCTAATAATAGTCAGAAAGAATAATTTTCTGACAGAAATGCAACCCCACAAACAATAGTGTTTTTTACACTTGCAAGAACCAGGGCTGGTAGTTAGGTTTCTAATATATTTTCTGTAACTTCCCTTAGTTTTGATTCTGTGCATGTACATGGCTTTGGAAAGTCATAATTATTTAACATGCATCTCTCTTTCCTCTCTCACCGTCTGGCTGTCTGGTCTGTTTAGGTTGCGTATTTCCCTTATGTTTGTGCTATGTTTGCACATTGCCTGGTATTAAGCAACTCCCAGTTTGTTTGGCTTCTCTACTTGCTATTGTGATACAAATAATAAATAATTCTACACTTCTAAAATTCATTATTATTTCAGAAGCTCTAGGGATTAACTTCATTTTCCTGTTTATGAAAATACAGTTTTATTGGTTTTACCAGAGATCAGGGGCATTCCATTAGGGACTGTTAAAAGCAGGCTCTGTGTTTTACAGGCTTTGCAACATGCTACTATGAAACTGGGTAGAATGGTCCAGGAATGGAAGGAAACCCCACGGAATCCTCTGTGACGTCTAATTTTTCTCACCTTTGCTGTTAATATTCCTAGGTGCCTTGCTAATAGCACGGAGAGTTTTACAGACTTATCTCATTTGTGCTGCTGGCTAGGTTCAAGTATTTCCCTAGGAAGCTTTTATTCATCTGGGAAAAAGTCCTCTGAAGTCAACAGGAGCTGTGGGTAAGTGACTTATTAGGTCTCTGAACCATTTGCAATCATCCTTCCTAGCATCCAGCCAGCACTTTGAAAGCTGACATTACTCCCTTGTTTTTGTTCTGTAAGTTAATTTTCTTTTTCTTTCTGATGTTTTAATTGCCACTGCCATTAAAGATTTATACTTACTGTTTTTTTGAATGCGACCGTACCAGCCCTGTTCTGAACTGCAAACCACGTGGACTCACATTGTCACTCCTATTAACCTGCCTGTCCCTGCAGCAGAACCAGCTCAATTTAACTGAGCAACAGTGACTAGATGGCAACTCTTCATCTGGTAACAATATAAATCCCCATTGCTTCTTCTTACTTTAAGCTGTTCAAATCCATTTGCCCCCACTCCCCCCAATAAAAAAAGGACCATGAAAAGGAAACCAGCATTCCTAATACTCTCAGAATAATTGTATTTCTGACTTAAAAAAAATACAACAGGATTTTGTATCTGGTGTCAGGGGTATTTTGTGCTTCTAAGGTGAATTCTATCCTCTCATGAAAGGTTCTCTTGGTTCCTAAACACAGGGAAGTACCCTGATCTGATGCTGACCTTAGAACTTGAATGACTTAGTGGAAGACATGTCACTGTCTTCATTGAGACCAGTTTTTTGCCTTGTATGCTCAGCTTCCTATACACAGTGCTTTGTGTGTCTGGGTCTTTTTTTTATACAAGGAGCTTTCATATTCAGTTCCACCCTACAAATTTCAGTGTATCTTTTCCATTGTTTTGGGTTTGTTTTTTTCTGTTTTTTTTTCCCCATACACTGTACAGTGTTCATTGTAGCTAGTGTAATTTCATTATTTAACAATCTTACTCAGCTGATGGGTAGGTAGTACTAAAAGCCTGCTTGCAGCAGTATTTGGCTGTGCCATCAACCGCTCCATTAAGATGCCTTCCTTGTTTATGTAACTGGCAGTAAGTTGCATCAACTCATGTATTGTTGGTATTTTTGATCGCTTGCCAACCTGCTAGTTTAATGTGGAATTGCTTTCAGTCCTAGGCCACCAAAGATTGATGACATTTGTTTTGAACAGGACATTCATATTCATGAGAAAAAAACAACCGCCCTCAGCATCTGAACAGTGACTCTGTGCCCTGAAGCATATGCTCTCTGAACTTGCAACTGGGATTTCAGACAGTATTACCATTAAGTACTGGTGTTTATTTTGTGTCCATAGTACCAGTAAAAAGAGGTGGGGCTCACAGCAGAACTAGATGATGTGCTAGGAAAAACGTACTGAGATGTTTGCTAGAACAGGAATCCCACCAACTGCTAGCAGTGTTGGGAGAATTTCAGAAAACTCCCAGGTCAAGTTAGATGCAGGATATATGTAAGTTGCCTCAAAAATTAAACTCAAATGCTATCCATGCCACAGAAAATGTGTGTGTGAGGTTACATAGGGGGGTTTTATCACTACGCCACCAGCCTCACTGATTCGTTCTTGGGGATGGTGCAGTTTTGCACATCCAGCTGCACTGCCAGACAGAGTTTGCCACAACAGGATACGGGTGTCTGCACAGGGCTGGGCCCAAACACCTGCTTTTTTATTCCTGAATTAAACAAGTCCACTGATGTAGCAAATAACATTGACAATGGGGTACAAGTCACATGAATGTTGCCCATAGTATTAGGTAGGAGAATGTTTTCCTGAAGTGTAAATGGATAACATCCATTCCAAACGCTAGTCTCAGATTTGCAAAGGGAAGTGAAATCTTTATCTGTGCCAAAACTAGAAAAGAAGAGGAAAAAAGTATGTGTCTAGGTTGAAATATGACTAAGATGCACCAACAGTAAGAGAATAGTATGAAGTTCCATGAATGCTGGAACCCATAAATTCTAGTTTCTTAGGGTTTCTATCCTGTGATTGATTCCCTGGTGTCTTGTAAAAAGTCAAATGACCAAAGTTTTTCTTGCAGTGGAGACGTTCACAAAGTCTCTACTGTGTGATTTCTCCACAGTCTAACAAAGGGAAATAACATTCTGTAGTCTTCCATCTCCTGGGCAGGGTTTCTCTTATCTGTTGGGCTACCTCTTTTAATGAAACTTTTAGGGACTTACAAAGCTGGGACTTTATCTTTTATGACAAACACACAGACATACACAGCACGCACAACTTGAACTAAGGTAAGAAAAACCTTTACTTACAAAGACACCAAAAAAGAGAAACTCTAGCACAAAACTGAAAAAGACAGCAAATGGAGTAACAAAAAAATAGCTTTAGAGAAATCTTAGATTTTCACATTTAAGTATCTGGGAGAATTGGCCTTGAAAATGGGGCTCTCCGATTACCCAACTGACATGATGAAAATCATAGCTCCCATAGGCAGCCAGAATACATTTTTTTCCAGCTTTATGCCTTTAGCAATATAAGGTGGCAGTAAGTTATGCCAGCTAATTGCACCGTAAATCCAAATATTCTCTGAAACTCTATTTCCTCTCTGTCTTGAGTGACTGCCTTTTCTCCCCTATGGCACAAAATTGAGAAAGCAGCATTTAATCAACCATTTTTTTTCCCCTTTATTAGTCTATATTTAATCTTAATTTATTTCCTTTCCTCGTGAAACCATGTGAAACATGGGAAGCTTTCCTCAGATGTAACTGTTGAGCTCTCCATAGCAACATTACTATCTAACATACCAGAGCATCAGGATATCTAACCTGAATTAAATACAATCCTGCTGTATCCAAAGATGAAAGTAAATAGACATGTATTTCTACAATAAGAGGACTTAATGCCTTGGAAGTCGCGCTGAAAAGAAAAAAAATAGTTCACCTGTAGGAACTAATTGGTAAGTTGCAAACTAAAAGATTATCAAGTATGGCTTTCTGAGAAGTGTCAGGAGAAGTGGGTTCCAGAGGTATGAGCCCTCCGTGGAAGGAGCATGGCGCCGTGCCTTCAGGGTTTTACCTGGCAGCCAGCAGCAGGAGCAGTGCAGTAGGTTGGTGCTGGTGTAGAGAGGGTGAGATGGGCAACGCTTCCTTCCCGCTGCAGTGGCATTTGTATCCAGCCTCCATCCAGTGAGACAAGACCTTAGATGGACTTTATGATGATAACCAGCACTTTGAATGGCACTGAAAGTAGTTTTAACTAAGGTTTATTGCTCTGTGTTGTATTTTACGTATTCCTGGAACCTCTGTTTTTGTGGGACACAGCCACGGTAGCACAGCAGGAGGTGACTGCAGTGCAGAGAAACATCTTCCCTCGCAAAAACATCTTCCCTTGCAATCATTCAGAGAAATCTTGGGCTGTTCAGAATTCACCACTTGTACCCAAGTCTTACCTCCATCATGTTATGGAACAGTTTAAAGAAAATATTTGAGGTGAAAGTAATAAAACGACCATGCTAATTCATATAAGTAAGTTTCTGTGAAAAATTGCAGGAATGCACACCTGATTTTCCCCTGTAAACAGAAGCATTCAGCTGCTGCTAATTGGCATACCCATGTCCTGCAATTTTAGTAGAGTTTGGTAGATCCTGAGTGATTGCAAAGAAAAAGCAGGCACTGCATGATGAAACTGGGTGGACAAACTTAAAAACAATCTAGGCTTTAAATGGATTCTAAATGTAATTCAAGTTCCAAATTAGGAGCCAGATCTTGGAGGTGCTCCAGATGTTGAACTCCTATTGAAATTTATAGCAACTTCAGCAACATCTCTTATGAAAAAGCAATAGGACTTCTATTGTACCTGAGTAGATTTCAGCTATTCATTCCAGAACAATTCATTCTGTAAACAAAGCACGCTGGTGCAGGTACTATTCATAAGCAAAACAAGTATGCTACCAGACCAGGTTCAGGAGTTTGACAGGCTACTCCTTGCTAAATAATATAAGTTACTTTTCTGACATCCCAAAAATAGTCCAAACAAAATGTTGATGAATTGTTTTTCCACTTTGAAAATCCCTGACAAAGAGACAGATTACAGTGTGCATAAACAAAATTAAAAAAAAAGTTACAGTGAAAATATGGAGGATAGCAGCAGGGAACAACTATATAAAATGTCCCACCCATTTATATATTTCGGAAAACATTCCAAGGATTCATATGCTGTATACCTCACTGAAACTATAAAGGGTCTTTTCCTCAGACAGCCCACAGCTGAGCTGCACATGGCAATGATACTTAAATAGGACTGTGCTCTGGAGGATATAAGGATGTATAATTTTGAAAAAGCAGTATGTACTTTGGTACTTTGTGTCCACCACGTGGCTGCTTCCCTTTTGGTTTCTGTATTTTTAGCCCTGTTGGTCCAAAGGCACATTTGGAAGCAGGTTAACCACCACTTGTTTCACTGAGACCGTATGTAGCCTACCTGTGTGACAAAACCAGAACCAGCTGAGATGTCCTGGGTGTTAACACACTACATTCCCCTACCCAGGGAGCGAGGAATTCAAAACAGGGAGTAACGTCAGTGTATCACACAAGCCATTGTTACGGGCTGTATTTTGGTAGCTTTATCGGGTAGAAGAGGGTCTGTAGGACACCAAAAGCAAGTGACTTGCTTCGGTACATGGAGGACTGGGAATGACATTCTGCTTCACAATTCCCCCAAATGTTTACAGTTTTCTGGTTATATATAGTAGTTCTATTTTGAGCCCCTGTCCCAAAGGCACTTCAAGCGCTGATAGCCAGATCTGGGCTTAAACCAAAATCTTGCTGGAAAACAGCTAGCACAATTTATCCATGCAATGTGGGATCATGTTTAAAAACCATTTAAATCCACTCAAGCACTAAGCTTTTGTTGAAAGGTATTTTTTAACCTACACGTTGCCAGCACTAGTGCAACCAGTAATGTTGCGAACAAGTGGGAACAGCAGCAAAGACATGCTGCTGGCAACCAATGCTGCTCAAACCTGTTCCACATAGCTGTCAGAGCTTTCCCTGAAATGTTGCACCAGCAGATTCCCACCACTCAGGAATGGTTGGAAATTTTTGATAAAAAGCTTTTGGTAGGCTTTAGCAAAAGTTTACAGATTGGTATTGTAAGGTACTTTATAAGATATTTGTAGTGGCAAACTGGGTTTAATGTGTAGCCATAGGTCAATGGGGGTTTAAAGAAAAAAATGTACTGACTCATTTGGATCATAGGACAGACTTGGAGTGGTCTTCCAGGTTTTTTCCCCAATCCATTCTAGATTTGGAAAAAAATGAGAGATTTCCTGGGAAGTGAAACTCTTCACCTATCTCCCATGCTACTTCCTCAAGAATGCAGAGGTACTTATGATGACATAATCTGACAGAAAAGGAAATAAATAATAATGCAAGAATGTATCCTAGAGGCCTATTTCTGTTCTCAGTGAAATCAATTTAAAAACTCCCACTGACTTCAATGGAAGCTGGATTAAGCTCAGTTAGTTTTAGAGGAACTTTAATAGGAGAATAGATGTCTGCCCTGGGCAAAAAAAGAATGAGGGACTTTCAAAGTATCAAATTAGAGACATGGGGCTCATGTTCCATTTATTATGCCCAGACAGTCTAGTGTGGGAACAGAACAATTAAATATGCTCTGATCTTCCTTCACAAATTTCCTCCTACTACTTCTCTCAAATGAGACTTAAAAAGAACACACATACACACATGCACACACACACACACAAATAACCACCTCCACCCCCACCCCTGCTCTTAAAGCTATAAAATTCCTCCCTCCCTCCCCAAAACTCCCTCTGTATCAAGCAGTTCTTTCACACATGCACATTTATAACCCAGGAACAGGCCAGATTTCTGTTTCAGAAAGTGCCTCAGCTTTGCTGAGAATTTCGTGTTTACCTGCCATCATCAATTACATGCACTTCACCATATATTACTAATTAGGTCGTGATTGTCTTTCCAGTGTTTCAATCTAGCAGTGCACACTTATGCCAGGATAGAGTTGGGATACAGGGATATGGGAACACACCATACCTGCGTCTTTTTCCTGCTTGTACCTTGCTTGTTAACACAGAGCAAACCAGGATTAGCAGCCCATTGGGGACTTGCAGTGTGCTCCCACAGGTCCCATGTTCAGCATGTTGGTGGACCAGAACATGGGACATGCCACAAAGCACACTTACCCCACAGTGAAGATACAGCCTGTTTGTCCCCGACTAATGTTAGAAAACCTCACAACTGTCAAGTTTCAGTTCAAATTTTATAACTACTGATACATATGTGCCTCAGTAAGATACCAGTTTCTCTGGCTTTTCTGTCCATTTGGTTCACCCATATATGACCGCTGCATCTACAGTTTTTACAAGCATAACAAACTGAATCTACAGATGCAGAAAATGGCTATGTATTCTTTCATTTCCCAAGGTGGTCAACTGCTTTGAAAACAGGGAGTGGGACCGGGAGCGGGAGCAGACTAAAAATATAATGGAAGCTCAAGATATTAAATATGATCACTGTCAGTTTTTTTGTTGTTTACTGTTTGCCTTGGGCCAGCATCCAAAAACCCCACTACATCATATTTAAAACCAAAACAAGAAAGTTTTCACATATGTAGAAACAAATCCTACTTGGAGGATCATGAAGGAGGATGTGAGGATGGTTAAATGGGTTGGGTGGCCTTGGTACCACTCTGATAGTTCCAGGCTACCCACTGAAAGACAAATCTTTGTCCCCAGGTTTTTATCAGAACGGTCTGTTTCAACCCAATTTGACACTGAAAAAAAAAAGCCTTTGCTGATGCTCAGTTCATGCAGAACTGTAATCCAAAGGAAGAAAAAAGAAATAAAATTTGGCTACAGGCATATCTTCTAGCAGTTTCTTTTTTGCAATTGTCTCTTTTGCTTATAATCATTTTTCCTCTAAAGTACTGAGGATTCAGGAATTTCCAGTTAGTTCACACCTACATTTGTCTTCCAAAACTTCCAAAATGTGTGTAATGTAGACATGGGCTCCTCTGCACTGAGTGCTTTGCTCTGCTGCACTGCTGCCACTGCTCCATGCTACTTGCTCATGTAGAAAACTGTCTTTCTGAACTATTTCAGATACAGAGTAAGCGCATCACACAGCAGACTGTAGCAACCCATGGACAAAACCTGGCCGGAGTGTGTTAGGCTTTCTGTCTCTTCTAAGCAGCCCTGACATACTGTGTACCCTATTATAATGCCTAAGCATGGCTCTACATATGTAACTTTGTCATCAATGTTTGAAAGGGATTTCTAATCTGGCTCAGAACTCAGGACCGTTGGCTTCCCAGCTTATACTCAGGACATCCTACTGTCCCACTCTGCACATAGGATGTTTATTTATTTTCTGTTTTTGAAAAAGGTAAGTGCTGGATCCTCATTTGGCAATACAGAAAAGAAAACTGCATTCATACGTATTTGTTTATTATATATATTAAGTTTCAGGTAAACCTGTTGTGACACAGAGACCTCAAAATGTAGAAGTGCTCTAAAAATTAACTTAGACCCACTGAATTCACTGAGGTACAACAAAAGATGTAAATTGAACAGCTGGGCATAGCACGTTTCACTTCCATGTTGTTCAAAAATTAGACTGTCAGACCCTGGCCATTCAAGGGCAGTTTGATTGTCGTACTTGTATTCTCTGCAGACAATTAATAAATATTTACATCAAATACACATGCATGCATGCATGGTTGACAGAGAGACAGAACCAGTTCCATGAGGCTCCAACAACCGCACAGTCCTGTGAGGGCATAAAAAATTGAGAAGTGCCTTACAAACTGAGTCACTGGTGCAGACTAGCAAG
>JAVKLA010000235.1:0-12447 GCA_034782735.1 Sagittarius serpentarius
CGGGCTGCAGGCGGAGATCTGCTCCAGCGTGGGCCTCCCTGGGCTGCAGGGGCACAGCCTGCCTCACCGGGGTCTTCACCACAGTTACAGCTGATCATCAATTATTTAACTCCATTTACCTCTGCCACAGCTATACTATTTACATATGTGTTTTATATCCCTTTTACACTGTCATGCTTTCTATTACCCCTGTTCTGCACAGCAGAAAAACAATATACTTTTCTATACAAATGTTAAGAGGTGAACCAGAATACTACTGTTTCAGCCTTTCTATAAACATCTATTTCCATTTTGACTTTCTGGTTTCAGACCTAACTATTCTTACAACTGAAAACATACTGTGGGTTTTTTGCAATGCCTTTGCACATAAGGCATTGCATGTAAGGGTTTTCTGGTTTGCATATAAGGATTTTTTTCATTAGAAGGGGCAGCACAGGGCACCTCCCCTGTTCCTGCTTAGGTTTTCTTCATTTCATAAATGTCAAAGGCTTACTTTAGCCTTTCTTACTCTCCTTTGATTTCTCTGCTACAGGGATACACATTTTCTGTATTCACATGATTCACACTGATGTTAAATAAGCCATTAAAAATCCTGGGAGTAATCTTAAATAATCTCTCTCTTTTCCTCGTACCTGAAACTAAGCTATTGTTTTCCTCTCATAAAAGAGAAACAGCATTCCAACACAAATGCTCAAAAAAATCCTAGGGATTTAATTTTAGTCCCAGTGAAGTTGAAGTCAATTGAAAATTCTCAGTCAAGTCAGGCTTTCATTGTAAAAATAATTAGTTTAAATTTTGTCACAAATGTTGACAGCTTTTCAAGTTGTAACATTCATAGCATAGTTATTACCATAACTATAAAAATTCATGTAGAAGGACATCTTTCAGGATTCTACAAAGTTTTTTTAGATTAAATCCATCTGAATCACTTTGTCAACTGACATCAAGACTCCACAAACTATGCTGGTTTTCATAACTCATTAACAATTACTTCAAGTTCCTGAACAAGTAAAGGGTACATTATCAAATTATAAACACAAGCAACTTCATCATTTAGAAATTAAAGTGATATTAAAAAAAAAAATCCAAGTTGTATCATTTGAAATTTGACTATTTTCAAGACAATCTCAGAATAGGGAGGGACCAAGGGTCTAATTAAATACTAAATACTTCAGGTTAGAACAATCAAAATACTTGCTAAAAAAGAATGAAGAAACAATCACACAAAAAAGCAGCTTTAGTAATTCTGTAAAAAAAGGGTGAAAATTGAACATAAAACCGAAAACTAGACAGATAATACAGGAACCTTTTAAAATGTTATAGTTGAGATACAGAATAGATTTCTTTGGACATGTTCCAAGCAAAGTTATGAAAGAGAAACAAGGAAAAAAACCCAACAAAAACCCACTAAACATACTGAGTAATCTACTTTAAGATATGCAGAAAATCCACATCAGTAGCCCACTTCATTGCTTGTTTTCCTGATTGTGCTACTTTTTTGAGTAATTAATAAATGCAATCTGGATTTTTTTATCTCTGAAATCTGATTATAGAAGCATGGAAATGCTGATCTTGTTCATTTTTCTGCTCTCACAAGTGGGTTTTTTTGTGCTTGTTTGTTTGAGACTGTAAACTTAGTAAAAAAAAAAAAAAAACACAACAAACTTACAGGAAAACACTAGGGCAGAAACACAGAAGGATTAAGGTTGGAAGGGGCTTCTGGAGATCACCTAGTCCACCCCTCTGCTCAAATCATGGTCAACTACTGCAGGTTGCTCAGGATCATGTGCAGCCAGGTTTTGAGTATTTCCAAGGATGGAGACTCCACCACCTATCTGTGACCTGTTCCATCCAGTGTTTGACCATCCTCATGGTAAAAAAAAACCCAAACAAACCCAAAACCTATCCTCTGTCAACATAATTTCCTGTATTCCAATTTGTGCCCATTGCCTCTTTCAGTGGGCACTACTGAGAACAGTCTGGCTCAGTCTTCCTTGCTTCCTGCCAGTCAGGAATTTATCCACATTGGTAAGACTTGCCTGAGCCTTCGTTTCTTCAGGCAGAACAGTCACAGCTCTCTCAGCCTCTCCCCATACATTAGATGCTCTAGTTCCTTAATCTTTGTGGCCCTTTGATGGACTTACGCCAGCATGTCCATATCTCTCTTGTAACGGGCAGCCCAGAACTGGACACAGCACTCCAGATGCTGCCTCGCTATGCAGTGCTGAGTGGAGGGGAAGGATCACCTTCCTCGGCTTGCTGGCAATGCTCTGCCTAAAGCAGCTCAGAAGGTTGTTGGCCTTCTTAGCCCCAAGGCTGCACTGCTGGCTCATATTCAACTTGGTGTCCACCAGGACCCCCAGGTCCTTTTCTGCAAAGTTGCTTTCCAGCCAGTCAGCCTCCAGCCTCTATTCGTGCCTGGAGTTATTCCCCGCCAGGTGCAGGACTCTGCATTTCCCTGTCTTGAACTTCACATCAGCCCACTTCTCCAGCCAGTGCAGGTTCTGCTGAAAGGCAGCACAGTCATCTGGTTTTATCAGCCACTCCTCCCAGTTTTGTATCACCTGCAAACTTGCTGAGGGTTTTCTCTGTCCCATCATCCAGGTCATTACTGAAGATGGTAAACAGTACTGGACTCATTGATTCCCTCAGTACACCAGAAATGACCAGTCTCAAACTGGACTTCATGCCACTGATCACAATTCTTTGAGTCTGGCTGTTCAGGCAGTTTTCAATCCATCTCTGTTCAGCTAGTCCATACTTCATCAATTTGTCTATGAGGGTATGACGGGAGACAGTGTCAAAAGCCTTGCTACAGTCAGGATAAACAACCACCACTCCTAACCCGCCATCCACCAAGCCAATGACCTCATTATGGAAGGCTGTGAGGTTGGTGAGTAAACTCAGTGCTGCGTACTCCTAATCACCTTCTTGTCCATCATATGTGTGGAAATGGATTACAAGTGAATTTGCTCTATCCTCTTTCCAAGGATCTTGCCAAGGATCCAAGGATCCAAGTTTCTTGCTCTTCTTAAGACAGGCTTTCCTTCAGTCTGCAAGAGCCTCTCCCAGTTGCCATGACCTTTTGAAAATTATAAAGAGAGGCCTCGCGGCAACATCAGCCAGCTCTCTCAGCAGTTGTGAATACATCCCATGAGGTCCCATGCATTTGTGTATGTCCCGTTTAGGTGTTCCATAACCTGGTCCTCCTCCACCGAGGGAAAGTTTTCCTTGCTCCAGATTTTCCCACTGGTATTGGGCACCTGGGATTGCAAAAGCATTAAAGACCATTAGAGGCAAAGGCGGCCTTTTGCATGTCCTACATCAGATTCTTTGTCCCATTCAGCAGTATCCCTTTGCTGCTGAGGTACCTGTAGAATCCTTTCTTGTTGCCCTTCATGCCCGCATCAGATTCGACTCCAGGTTTGGCTTTCATAACCAATCCCTACATGACCATACAGTGCTCTACATTCCTCCCAGAACATCTGTCCCTGCTTCCACTTCTTGTATGCTTCCTTTTTGCATTTGAGTTCAGTGAGAAGCTCCTTGTTCATCTCTGCAGGCCTCCTGCTGCCTTTGCTTGTCGGGATGGACTGTTCTTGAGCTTGGAGGAGGTGATCCTTGAAAGTCAATGAGGCGTCTCTCCTGGACCCGTCTTCCCTCCAGGGCCCCTGTTCTCTCCAGGACTGTATGTATCCCATGAGATTCTTTCAAGCCGATCCCTGAACAGGCCAAAGTCTGCTTGCCAGAACCCTGAAGTTAGGATCCTGCTTTTCACCTTTTTCTCTCCTCTGAGGACCTTGAACTCCCATCATCTTATGGTTAAGTAGGAGAAAATAAAGTGACTGAGAGTATCATCATCAGATATTGAGACACTACAAATGTTTCTTAAAACTATCTTAAAACTTAAAGGCAAATCCCGATTATCATCTGGAAACAGCCAGCTGATGAAGAATTGACAGGAGTTCTTGCATTTGGAAAAACTATGATCTTCTAAAATTTTTAAGTTTAAATTTAAAGTTATTTATATTATGCACTGCTATGGCTGAAAAGGTAAATCATGTGAAATGATGCAACTGATTTAATAAATCCAAAACAATCTATTAAATTGAAACAGCCACATGAAAGGCTGTGAAAAAATATTTATTCTCTTAAAGGTTTACTGGTCTAATTTAAAGAATAGTCTGCAACATAAAAGTGGTATAGAGATCATGCAAATATATAGGCAGTAGAGTGGATAATAAAGTGTAATTTTCCAAGGTCTGATCCTTTACTTAATACATACTCCCATTTTGGGGGAAAATCCTTTCCCTAAAAATTCTCTGTGAAAATGGTGTTTTCCACTCTGGTGAAAATTTAAGGATCTTGTGGAGATAGGTCCTGCTACATGGGAACAAGTCAGTCAGATAAAGTCAAACTGGGAGAATACTACAATTGTGGACGCAAATATATGACTTGAGAGATCATCTTATTGTATCATTCATATAATTGTGGAAGAGAAACTAGACATACTGAAGTCCTGGCTACAAAAAGAAAAAGAGGAAAAAAATGTCTGCATAGAATTACTTTCTTTCCCTGCTGAAGCCTCAGAGCAGTTCCTAACTAGTTTGGTTATACCACAATTTTGAAATACCAGTATCTACAAATTCAAAATAAGCACCAACTCTTGCCATTCTTCTTCAGGAAATAAGCAATGAACATATTGATATGAGTAGTCCTACTGTTTCAATAAAAGAGACTATAACATTTCCAATACATGCACATATATATATATATATAAAAACCCACACGTGTGTGTGTATCTACTTTTTTCCACATAAAAGTACACATATATGGTATATACTGTGGGTAAAGTAGCTAAGCTTTATATGATCTTGTGAGGATAGTGAAAAAAGATTAGCTCTTACAAGATGATGAGCTGCACAGACCAGTTTACCCTGTTGAAAATTTTGTCCACTGAGAGCACCACGCTGCTATGACTAGACTACGTTACTCACTTCAGCTCTGCATGTATGGACCTTTGTCTAACTACATACGAGGACAGAAATTCCCATGTTTGAATCAGTCCTGCAGACTCTTGTGGATTTTTTTAAAGCCTTATATTTCAGTTTCCCTGTTCTTACATGAAGACAATGCATGCATTAGAGAACTGTTTTAAATTCTTTTGAAATTACTCAAAAATATTCAAAATATGGTACAGCTGTAAGAGTTTGTTTTCAATTTTATTTCTAAAAGCCACTTCTAAGTCTGTAAGTGAAAGGCAGGTTTTCCTCCATGTTATACTACTGTATAATTGTGCAGAATTCTTGCTTTCTTCCAAGGGTCATAAAACTGGCTCCTATCATACAGAAGATAATGGATAAGATGGATAATTGGCCCTCTCTGAAATGGCCTCAATATACGCTCCTGCGAGCTGAAGAATAAACCAACTGGCAAAACAGAAGCCTGAATAGTCTTTTTTACACTAAGTAATAGTTAGGACTGTCAGGTAAAATGAAGGATATAGCAAGCCAAGAATAAGCTATTACTCAATTGGACCCAATAGTTAAATCCTGAAAGATCCTGGTGGAGCCTTGGTTTGTGCTAAGCAGCCTAACTCCTACTGACCGTTCCCCTACCTCATCAGCAGGAAGACAGCACTCTAGACTACACACAGATTTTTCATGTAGAGTATACAATTAAGTAAGCGAACAAAAGAGGACTTTCAGGAGTCAGGTAATAATAGAAATCTGTTCAAGTTAACTTAGGGTAAAATTCTGAAAAAAAAAACCTTCAAGGAAGAGGAAGGAGACTCCGACTGCCTAGTTGCTCTGACACACTAGCAAAAACTAGCTAGTCTGCTCTCAGTTTTTCAACGAGATGTCTCTAGTTTGAGGACAGACCGTATGGAAGCAAGCCCTGTGCCATAAGGATATTCTCTCACCCATTAACAATCAGGGTTTGTAAACTCTGGCTTGAGGGAGAACATAGAACAGCTTATTTTACTGTTAGGCAGCAGCTTTAAAACAGCTGACGGATAAAATCGCAGGTTCCCAGGCTACAAAGATGCACCAAAATGGCATTCATACTGTCAGTGGCATCTACATAATGAACTACTTACACTTCTGACAGACATTTATTTACATTTTTTAAAAAGGGCTTTCAGCATAAATATTTGGTTAAAGATGGGAGCTGTGGTAAGAGTTAGAAATTATTAAAAAGATCTAGGAACATTTTCATAAGTACATATCTTATAAAATGCAGTTCTTAGTTAAATAAGATATTACTGAATTGCAGTTACAAAATTAATTTTTAATTTTCCATTATGTGTGTTCAACATCTCTTAGGACTGGAACAGTTAATGGTTTGTGAACAACTTCAGTGCCTTTTACAGTCAAAAGCAGTACAAACAAATCTTACGGAGTTCGAAAAGGGATGGAGGTAGAAAAGGGATTACTAATCATCCTGCTAAGTGGATTTACTGACTGTACATTGTATGCAGTAACTGGAACCTTAACTATGGACCAAAAGCCCTTGTTCTGTCTGTACAGAAGGTACTAAGGTAACAGCCCAAATTCATCACATCAAATTCTACGTATTTTGCTGAAATCTCTAAGACAAGAACATATTTTTATTAACCTCCCTGAGATTTCAGTGAACAAATATAGCAATCTCCAAAGGATGCGGAGATTAACCACCTTCTGAAGACGACTCTCATTCAGCTAAAGATAGACCCCAAAGCAGTAACCCAACAGAGAAATGCTGTAACAGAAATTTTGGGTAAACACTTTCCAAACATTAAAGAGCTGAACTTTAGGGAAGGTCTTTTTTTTAAATGAGCCCATTCAAAAACAAAACTTCAGAAAATATCATTTAACAATATACAGTTGTGAGGAAAACAGAAGTTGTCATTATGATCTGATGACAGGCAAAGGCAAGCGTCATTACCAAGCAAGAGGAAACAGGTAAGACAGCAACAGGCACTGAACAAAGAGAAAAGTGGTCTGTGTTTGACACGGTACAAAAAGGCAGAAACTGCAAAGAATAGAAAAGGGAAGAAAAAAGCAATGGTGTCTCAATGCCTGTTCATAAATCACAGGCCTCCTTAGGTGAACCACTATGTGTCCTCTTCACATAACATCCATCTACCTTGTCTGTCACGGCTGAACATTCCTAATTGTGAAGATCAGGTACAGAGGACAACAAATGGTTTTCACTTTCTGCAGACATGTTAAAGTCACGCTTACTGTGTAGGGGAACTTCGCCGGGTAGAAGATGAGCTGCAAATCCTGTTGTAACTCCAGTTAAACCAATACAACAAAGCCAGGTCTACCAGCAGCACATTTTCTCCAAGCATATGTATTCTGTGGTAACCCTCTCATCATTCAGGGAAGTATCCCCGAAAAACTTTAGCTGGAGGCAGTGAAATGCAAGTGAAAGCTTGAAGACTCAGTATTGTCCCAGCTGTGACATCTGTGCCACCACCAGTGTCATAAACATAGTATGCTAACACATACAAAAAAACAGGTTTTAAAACTATGAAAATTAGTAAGTAGACCACATATCTTCAGTTAAGTTACATACACATTTAACTAGCCACTGGCTACCATAAATGTAGCTTACATTTTTACCAGTAAAGGTTTATCTATACTTAAAGTGCAGGTGTCCAAAGAGTTTCTCAAAAACTAGCTACCAATTAAAACATCACATAATTCTAATTTTGATACTAAATTTGCTTATACATCTTCCCAACTGAATGATTATCGAAAGATGTAAAAGTGATGGAGTCAGATGCCATAAGCTGTGCTAAATAAATAAAAATGAGCATTCCTCAAAATATAAATTCTCTCTTAGATGAAATTTTCTTTGGTTTATACTCAGAAAAGCAGCAAGTTTCCACCTTGACAATGTCCAATAATATATTCTTTCCTGCTTTTCCTAACATCTCCCTACCAAAGCCTTTCTTTCATTATAAAAGAAGGTGTCTGCATAGTTAACTACACTTACTCCAATGTAAGCTGCCTCTGTTTTGTTTTGTTTTTTTTCAAATTATCACAAAATGTCATTGTCCTTATTGCATAGGGTTGGTTTCCTTTTTTGGTAGACTTCTTTCCATAGTCTGTAAAAGCAAAGTTGTTTAAGAAAGGATACAGTTATTTGCCTTTCAATATGTTGATACTTCTGACTCAGCCCTCTCCATGTTAAATTAGAGATAATTTGTATTTCAGAAGTATGAAAAGTGCATGTTTTTTTAATCGGGACATTATTTTTGGGAATTGTGTCTTGTTTACACCTGAAAAGCATCCCAAATTATTATGTAGGCAGAAATAAAAGTATGAGCATTCTTCTGAATATTTAAATTTGTCATGCATGAATTCAGAAACAAGTCTTCCTAATACAGTTTGTGTTATTCACATAATTGGCACTGAATTCCAGAACAGGAGTGCCAAATTAGCATATAAGCAGACATGCTCCTAATTCCCCCTGCACCATAATGCTGAGCTCCTGGCATCACTCTCTGCGGTACTCACATTGCCTTGTTGTGGTTTAACCCCAGGCAGCATCTAAGCACCACGCAGCTGCTCGCTCACTTCCCCCCCACCCAGTGGGATGGGGGAGAGAATCTGAAAAAAGTAAAACTCATGGGTTGAGATAAGAACAGTTTAACAGGACAGAAAGGAAGAAAATAATAATGATAGTAATAATAATAAAAGGGGTACACAAGTGATGCACAATGCAATTGCTCACCACTCGCTGACCGATGAACAGTTAGTTCCTGAGCAGCAATCCAACCCCCCACCCCTGGGCCAACTCCCCCAGTTTATATCGTGGGCATGACGTCCCATGGTATGGAATACCCCTTTGGCCACTTTGGGTC
Organism: Sagittarius serpentarius; assembly: GCA_034782735.1. NCBI lineage: Eukaryota > Metazoa > Chordata > Aves > Accipitriformes > Sagittariidae > Sagittarius > Sagittarius serpentarius. The sequence continues at coordinate 8,858 of JAVKLA010000235.1, forward strand.
AGCTGTCCTGGCTGACTCCCCTCCCAGCTTCCCTGTGCCCCTCCAGCCTTCTTGCTGGCTGGGCAGGAGAAGCTGAGAAGTCCTTGATTCGTCTAAACACGACTTAGCAACAACTGAAAACATCAGGGTGTTATCAACTTTCTTCTGATAATAAACCCAAAACCCAGCACTGTACCAGCTACTGGGAAGGCAATCAACTCTATCCCAGCTGAAACCAGGACATGCCTCAAGATGGATATTTTCTTACGGATTTTGTTTGTTTCTTCCAAGGAAAACAATATATTTTTGTATGCTTGAGATCTTTCTATAGCTTTGTTTTCATACATCTTGAGATAGAAGTAGTTTGGCAACAAAAAGAAATAAGCAAAAACAGAGCCAGAGAAAAGAGAACGTCATCCCTATTGAAACAATAACACAGCCTACAACCAGGGGAGACTCACTTCTTCACAGACAAGGAATGGACAGAATGCTTTTTGGAATATACTGATGACACAGCAATGGGGTCTCCACTCTAAGAAAGAGTTAACCCTCCTTAAGTTGGCAAACTCACCCTTGCAACACAGCCACAGGGAAGTACAGATCATATCTACTTGGAATGAGTAAGTTTAAGCTGCTTCTTTTGAAGATATTTGTGTGAGGGGAAAAAATAAGATCATAATATGCAACATATATGTAGACATGAATTGTGTTCTCTTAGGCTACGTGATTTTGAATGTGAAATTCACTAGTGCCAAAACACTTCTTATATCTGAGACTGGAACAGATTTAGAACACTGAAAAATATTCTGTGCTCTGCAGCCTGTTCTCAGATATTAAGAAGGTCACTGAAGACCAGCAGTAAGGTTTGGCCCTTTACATCTGTGTGAGTTTCACATTTTCTGTTCTAGACTAACACTGCTTTCCAAAGTGAGACATGAGGACAGCATTTGATGAAATGGGTAGACAGGCTGCTTAGCTTAATGACTTCTCAGACACATTATTATGCATGACCCCTCATTCCTACCTGGTAGGATGGCCAACATCACCTGAGAAACATGTAATTAGAGCATCTGCAAGCACACAGCCAAAATTCATGAAAACAAAGCTAACAGCTCTCTGCTGCTTTCGTTAATTACCTATTCCTTTTTTTTTCTGTCTGGATCCACTTTGCTAGTTAAATTGCAGTAGTGTCTATGGCAGAAACCCGTAGCACTAAGGAACTGATTATGAATATCACTCTGGAAGAACTCCTCTTGTTTGTACAATAACATTTAAGTATTCATTATTTAATAGCCATCTTTCTAACCTATAAGAAATGTATCATTATACATAGAGTGAACACTTTTTTCCTCCTCTTTTGCTACAGTTGAAAGTCTCTATACACAGCAAAATTCAGCAAGCCTATTTTTTCTAAAATGCTCCCAGTCACCAGCAGAGAATTTACTGTATTTAAAATTACTCTAAAAATTAATTATCAAGAAATTATGTTATTACTAAAAGGCACTACACACTATTCAGGTTTTAAAACATCAGTATCCTATATCAAAATATGGTGGGATAGCCAGATTGTTTACTGGGGAAAAAGAAACAAGTTGTGAGTCATTCCCGTACACAATAGAAATAGGACATCAGTTTATTTAATTTTTCTTCTTAGTGTTCCAACACTGCAATACTTAAAAAAAAACCCAAACCAAACATCATCATCATGTAAACGTGATTAAAACTGCCTTGCATCAGTGACCGCTGCCTACCCAGGTAAAAAGGATCTACCTTTCAATACTTCCTTTGTGCCTTCAGAATCACCAACTATTGATAATAAAGATTTCATAAGGCATATAACAATGATTAAAGGACCAGGGGAGATTATCTAAGATGCTGTAACTTCTGTATGAAACAAGGAATAGATAGCATGGACAGAAACGTAGAAAATGCAATTAAAATTAAGGGTAGTTTCTAACATTCCAATATACCTTTCATTTTAGTTTCCACTTTAAGTGATGTGCAGAGAATTTGAATTACACTCCAATATGCAATTCCCACATTTAGCCCCACTGTCTGCCAACACCTCCATAACTACTTTTAGACTGCATTTAGGTAGCCAACAAGCTAGCAAGTAGCACCAAGCTAAAAACTTACTTGTTCACACACTGCAACTTTTTCTGGCAAAGCAGGGAACACAGGATAGACTGCACGTGAATTCACAAACTGAAACGTATGGTTTTAGAACGGGGAGAAGAAAGCCACCTCAGATCACCTACATGCTCCATTCTCAGTCCCTATATACCCACTTCCACAGTGTAAAGCACGTCAGTGTAACTGATACCTCTCTACCACAGCTTCATTCCTGCGACAAAACTTTATAGGTCTTCATCGGGTACTGAACCAAAGCTCAGATCTGATGTGCAAAAAGACAGCATACATGCTGCCTGGATATCTCAATTTTGCAAAGCAATCTCATGGATTTATTTCAGTAGTTTAATTATAACGGTAGCTTACTGGGGTGGGTCAGACTGGAGGTCAGATTGAGTATGTGTTGACAAATGTATTTTAAATCGTATTAGGGTATTACTTTAAAAACAAAGTGAGCATTACAAATTTTATGTAACACTAACCTTAGGCCAGGTTTTGCAGTCAAGTAGAAAACTTTCCATACTCAAAAGCAGACAAATTTATCAAAGCAGAGTAATTAATTCAGTTCTCATGTGGATACATCTAAGATGCAGAGCCTGTCACTGTCCTAAAAACACAACAATTTGAGTGTATTTACATTGAATGGGAAACTAATGCATTAGGTATACCCAACTTTTGCAGAAAAATTATGACCTGTCAGTACCTCAAAACTCAGTCAAGAGTTCACTTGGCAAACCACTTAAGTACATACTCAGGATTTAACAAGAGTATTGCTGAAGTCTAGTCCTGCTACTGCAATCAACAGGTTACTGCAGGCAACAGCAGGCCACCTGTGCCCAGCTAGAGATGCCACATCAGGGAACTCACACCTCGGTGTCACTGTGGGACCTCACGGGGACTTCTGTACTGGGATAAGCCCCAGCAGGCTGTGGGGAATGGCAGGGGTACATGCAGAGCTGGAGCACCTACACTTCCAGCCAGAGATGTAAATGTGTTGTGTGTAAAATAAGGGCTGTTTAGAAATTTGTGGGTCTCAACATTTTGGTAAGTGTTCACTACTGTGGTTTATCTGTTGTATTGCTGATACTGATTCTGAACAGGCAGCATACCAATCATCAGTTAATTATGTATCATTAATAAACAAACTGCTTTGTTCTTGCTTTCATTTAAACAATGCAAATGAGAGGTTTTTTCCTGAAACACCTCTCTAAGCTCAATCTCTGCCAGCTCCTTGTCTCAGACATACCGATCCTGAAAGGGTAAGGACAGCCAAAAAGGAGCAGACCGTGTTGCTTGCTCACACACTCAGGAGTGTATTGGGTCTGGCTGAGATGGAGTTAATTCTCCCCCCATAGCAGCCTTCATAGTGCTATGCTCTCTACTGCTAGCTAGAAAGGTGTTGACAACAGATCAGTGTTTTGGCTACTGCTGAGCAGGGCTCGCACAGCACCAAGGCTGTCTCTCCAACATTTCCCCCCACC
>JAVKLA010000236.1:0-12445 GCA_034782735.1 Sagittarius serpentarius
AGGCCCTCTATAGACAGATAGGAACAGCCTCATATTTGCAGGCCCTGGTCGTCATGGGGGACTTGAACCACCCCAATATCTACTGGAGGAACTACACAGCAGGACACAAGAGATCCAAGAGGTTCCTGGAGTACATTGAGTACACATTTTCCAAGTGACAGAGGAGCCCACGGGGAGAGATGGTCTGCTGGACCTCAGAATCACCAAGTATGGAGTCACCGGGGATGTGAAGATCAAAGGCAGCCTTTGCTGCAGTGACCATGAGATGGTGGAGTTCAGGATCCTTAGAGCAGGGAGGAGAGTGAAAAGCAAGGTCACAACACTGAGCTTCAGGAGACTGGAATTTGGCCTTGTCAAAGTCTGCTCAGAGTCCCATGGGATAAGGCCCTGGAGGGCAGGGAGGCACAGGAAAGCTGATTAATATTCAAGGATCATCTCCTCCATGCTCAAGAGAGTTCAGTTCCAATAAACATAGGCAAAAATACCAGGACGATAGAGGATGGGTGAACAGGTAGCTCCTAGACAAACTCAGATGCAAAAAGGAGTCACACAGGGGGTGGGAACAAAGACTGGTAACCTGGGAGGAATGCAGAAACATTGTCCAAGCAACCAGGAATGAAGCTGGGAAAGCTAAAGCCTAAATGGAATCAAATCTGGCCAAGGGTGTCAAGGACAACACAAAGGGGTTCTACAAGTACACAGAGAATAAAAGGAAGACGGGGCACATGTGGGCCCATTGCTCAATGATATGGGGGACCTGGTTACAAAGGACATGGGAAAGGCTGAGGTACTGAATGTCTTCTTTGTGCCAGTCTTTACTAGCAAGACTGCCCAGAGACCAGGGGGAAAGCCTGGGTAAGGAAGATGTACCCTTGGTGGATGAGGATCGGGTCAGGGAATACGTAAGGGAACTGAACATATGTAAGCCCATGGGCCATGATGGGATGCACCCATCAGTGCTGAGGGAGCTGTGTGATGGAATTGAGAGGCCACTTGATCTGTGATCTGTCATGACAATCATGGTACTGGGAGAAGTGCCTGAAGATTGGAGGAAAGCAAATATAACTTCTGTCCTCAAGAAGTGCAAGAAGGAGGACACAGGGAATAACAGGCCAGTCAGCTTCACCTTGATCACTGGGAAGGTGGTGGAGCAACCAAATGTGTGAACAATTTCCAGACAACTCACCAAGAGTAGTCAGCATGGATTCAAGGGGAAGTCATGCTTGAGCAACCTGATAAACATCTATGATGAAATGACTGGCCTGGTAGACAAGTGGAGAGCGGTGGATATTGTCTACCTGGACTTCAGTAAGGCCTTTGACACTGTCTCCCATAAGATCCTCATAGACTAGCTGTTGACGTACGGGCTGGATAAGCAGACAGTGAGGTGCGTTGAAAACTGGCTGAAAGGCTAGGCCCAGGGGGTTGTGCTCAGCAGAACAAAGTCTAGTTGGAGGCTAGTCACTGCTTTTATATCTCGGAGGTCAATACTAGGTCTGATGTTATTTAACATCTTCATTAATGGTCTGTGTGATGGGGCAGAATGTACCCCCGGCAAGTTTGCTCATGATACAGAACTGGGAGGAGTGGCTGATAAGGTCATGCTGCCATCCAGATGGCCTTCAACAGGCTGGAGAAATGGGCTGTCAGGAACCTCGTGATGCTCAACAAGGTGAAGTGCAAAGTCCTGCACCTCAGGAGGAGCAACCCTTGAGGGGCCAGCCAGCTGGAAAGCAGCTTGGAAGAAAAGACCCTCAGGGTTCTGGTGGACAACACGTTAAATATGAGTCAGCAATGTGACTTTGCCACAAAGAAGGCTAATGGGATCCTGGGATGCACCAGAGAAAATATTGGCAACAGGTCAAGGGAGGTGATACCCTTTATTCAGCACTGGTGAGGCCATACCTGGAGTACTGTGTCCAGTTCTGCACTCCCCAGCACAAAAGAGGTATGGAGCTACTGGAGACTGGCCAATAAAGGACCACAAAGGTGATAGGTTGGAGCATTTCTCCTACGAAGAAAGGCTGAGAGATCTGAGACTATTTAGCCTGGAGAAGGCTCAGCTGGGATCTTATTAACATGTATAAATACCTGAAAGGAGGGTGTAAAGCCAGGCTGTTTTCAGCCACACCCAGAGGCAATGGGCACAAACTGAAACACTTTTTCACAGTGAAGGTAACAGAGCACTAGCACAGGTTGCCCAGAGAGGTTGTGGAGTCTCCATCCCTGGAGATATTCAAAAGCTGTCTGGGCACAGTCCTGGGCCACTGGCTATAGGTGGCCCTGCCTGAGCAGAGGGATTGGACCAGATCACTTCCAGTGGTTCCTTCCAGTCTCAACCATTCTGTGATTCTGTGATGCCAATAGTTTCACACAGTGCCCCGTTGTGATTACTGGGAGATGTAGGAATGCGTTCTTGTCATCAGCATTTAGCTCATGCATGTGGGACTTGTCTCCTAAAGCATGTTTCCTAATACACAGTGGAATTATTTTTGTTACCCGCTCCATACTCTGCATGTGTCTGTCTGTTTTCAGCATATCGTGAATACTGTGTCCACATGTAGGCTGCCAGTGAGGCTCACGAGCTTGTCAGAAGAACTGCTGTTTCTTTACTGGGTTGTCTGATGAAGAAATCTTTTTTTGAAGGGTATAAAGGAATCCTCTCTAACATCTCTTGTTGCTTTTTCTCTCCCTTAATTTCCCTTGTAATTATTGTAATTATTTCTCAGCCCTGAAATCTGTTGGCTGGCGTCCTCTGTGAGACAAAATGGTCTTTCTTCCAATAAACGGTACAGTCCCAAGTTGTTTCATGATGAAGCTTGCTTGCAAAATCATTGTATTTTGCTGGAGTTTAAAGGACTGCAATGAAATTTTCCAGATTCACTCTTCTCTAGGAACTGTGAGGAAAAATGTTCATCTAAATGACAGCAATATATAATGTGCTTAATTCATAAAATTAAAGGGCAGCATGTTATCCTCAGCCTATAGCTCTATCAAATACAGGAGAAAGCTGAATTACTACTCAGATTATTTGGTTTTCAGAACCTCTTGCTTATCTAGAGTGCTGGAATCTGGTTTTCTGCTTGATCCAGCCCTCAGTAATTTTAAAAATAAGTTGTCCTGGAGTTGTAACTGGTAATCAGGAACAAGAGGGTTTTGTATCATACTTGAACTTTTTCACAGACTGTCTCTGAGCCTATTTCAGAGCTCCTACTAAATTTCCACAGTGATATCATGACATTTTTTATTGTTTAAAGGAAACAATAATTCATAAGCCTGTTCTCAAGAGTGTGACTTGGCACTCAGCGAATCAGCCACCTGAAGTAAAACATTCCCTGCAGAAGCTTAGGAGGGAAAAAAAAAAAAAGAAAAAAGAAAGTCTAAATATTCCTCAGCCCCCGGTCTCTGATGAGCCAGAAGTACACTTCCATTGGAGTATGCATATATTGCACGGCTACACATGGCAGAACATCATCCACAGCAAAATTATTTATATTTGTAATGGGAAGTTGTAGTCTAGAAATGTCAGGAGAGTGGTAGTTGAAGAGATATTAAAGCTAATCATATCCTATTCCTCAACAGATCAATAGAACAGATGGTAACTTTGTACATTTTGCATGCTGGGAGTGCCTGAAGCCATAGCAACATCCACCTCATGCTGGAAATCTATTTCTATCTCCCCCTGCTATTTTATCTTCTCTGAAAACTGTCAACTCAGTGTCCAGAATCCACACCTCAGAAAACCTGGAGACTTACTCGTTGCAGAGTATTAACCTCTTTTATACCTCTGTCACAGGCACATGTAACTTCACCAAAATCAACAGACATAAAGTGAACTGCATTTGTCAAGGCAAAAAAATACTCCTGTCATATTTGGACAGTCTGAAGACAAGAATTCTTGTCAAATATTTTCAAAACATAACAGATTTATGATTAAGGATCACAACTCACTAGTAGTGAACTGAGAAATTAGTGAATTGTGATCACTAGTAATTACAGTTACTAGTGATTTAGTCACTAGCAATCAACTGACAAATGGTTTTGGTGCCTTAACTTGTTGGTGATCAAATTGAGAGCATTGAAAGAGGCTGACTTTCCACACAGAAGAAATGAGCACTCTTTAAAAATCAGAAAGGTGTTCTTAAAGATAAGATCTCACATCCTTTTCATTCCACCTGTTTGACTTTAAATCCAGTATAGATCAGTTATCTTTGAAAATAATCAAGTATTTTCTTTATTGAAATGTTCATGAAGATGATTCATAGTGCTCTTCTGAGGGTCCAGAGAGTTCATGTGTGTATTTCCATTTATTTGACTGAGTTTTATAACATTTCAGTTTGCTGAGTTTTGCAAAGGGTATAGTGGGACCTCTTCTTTGCTGAGATCAGTCTGACAATCAATTGAAGATTTCAGGAGTTGTGAGTTTCCCTGCTGTTTTCTGAAATTCATATTCGGAACAAATAGCGACTTATCAGTGCAATTGAATATTACATATTTTTTAGAAAGCTGACGGTTGTCACTAGACACTGATAAATATATTTTTGACATTGATGGAGGTACTAATGTCCTACATCCATTTAACATTAATATCTGAAAATTTTAAGGCAGAGCAGAATAAAATTTCTTTGATATTAATTTTTTGTGTCCAGGTGGTAAACTTCAAATCAATTGGCAAAACCCCAGTCTTACCCTTGTCAACTCTCTTTAAGGGGAAACAATGCAAAAACAAAAGTGAATGAACGACATTGTTTTAAATACATGCTTACCTTAAACTGCATTTTATCAAGAGTCCACTTTCTTTTTTGAACTGAAGTGATTTGAACTACATTGTGTTGACTGTCTGCTTTAATTATTGTTTGCTCAAATGCACTCTTTTGGAATCTTTTTTTCTAATACCTTAGTTCCTACATAAAAATAATGATTTTCACACAGAAATTAGAAGTTGTTTGAAGTCTATTTCCTTTAAAATATGTTAATTTATCACAATTGAAGCTAATTGTTAAACAATGAGAGAAAAAGAGGAAAACAATTCCAGATTTATTTTTACTTTTTTCTTCAAATGGGCTAGCCAAGTGTTGTGGATAAAAAAAATAATTGTCTTACGTAATTACAGTTGCAGTTGATATCTTTTAAGTTTGCTTTAAAAGACTTCTGAAGTAACAAGTACACAGTCTTCTAGATATTTAAAGCTTTATTTTTATTAACTGTCTTGGTTCTGGTAGAATCATCATAGAATCATAGAATGGCTTGGATTGGAAGGGACCTTAAAGATCATCAAATCCCACCCCTCTTTCCATTGGCAGGGACATCTTCCACTAGACAGGTTGCTCAAAGCCCCATCCAGCCTGGCCTTGAACACTTGCAGGGAGGGGACATCCACAGCTTCTCTGGGCAACCTAGCTCTTGAGAAGTTTCAGTCAGATACTGCTATTCTCCACTGCACTGTGGTAAAACTGTCAAAGTGCAAAATTGCTCTTTAAAACGTTGGAAAAAAATGGAAATTGGAAAATTCTTTCATTTTGGGGGCTTTTTTTGTAGTGATTTCTGTGCTTTTAAAAGGTAATTTAGATAACTAATTGCTTTATGTGCTCTTTATTTTTTATCTATTTACACAATATTATTTATATAAGACGCAAAAAAGGAGTTCTTCTCATGTGAAATTTACAATCTGTCCTTCCTGATGGGTCTTCCCCCCTACCCCGCCTTTGTTTTTCTCTTTTATATTTTGAAACAGTAACCTGCTCCTTTCCAAAAGATTATCTTTCTCAGAATGGTAGAAACACTGATTTTCTTTGCCCTTTTTTGGGAGACCTTCACATTTGTGAAATATCTTGTCTAAAGTTTCTACCAAAAATTAATCTGCATTGATAAACCCCTTTTCAGAACCAACATCCATTGCAATATTTATATATGATGATTTAATGTCATGCTTGCCATGTTGTCACGGCATTTTTTATTTCCAACATATTTTATTCAAGTATTTTTTGAATCAGTGTTGTCTTTTTACACACCTAGTACCTTTGCCATAACTGCGCAAGAAATTCAGATAAACAGCTGTGAGGACTGGAAACAACAGATGTAAAAGTCAATAATGTAGTCTACAATATTATTTAGAGCGTATTCTTGTCTAGAAATAAAATAACAGTAATAGGGTATTATTAAACATCATATCACTGCTACAAGCAGCCAAATCTTCAATGATCACTATACTGTGATAACTTTGCTATTAGGTAGAGTCTAGTAAATGTCACTTTTAAAGGTAGACTTTTCAGTTAACTTTTGCATGGTATGAAATGTCTACATTCCTAATGTTTAATTATGGCTGTAGTTTGCAATTTTATAAAAGCTGCTTTTTATTAAAGGAAATGTATCTGATAATCTTTTCTTTATAAAAAAAGGTAGTATTTCCTTCATCATGCAGATTTTATAGGTTAATTAAACTGCTGTATCAAAGTAGTATTATTATATGTCTAAAAGTATAAAGCACAGGAAAAAATACCTTGATCAAAGTCCACAATAATCGATTCGCTTCACAAAACTGTAGTGAAAAGTAAAATAAAGAAATTGTGATGAACCTGTTTGATTGTACCATGGCAATATGTCCATTTAGTGATATCTGATATGTATAGCGGCTCTGATGCTTGTACTTCTGCCAGTAAAATTGGGAATGCTTATGTGCAGTGTACTTTTAAAAGCATTAGTAATTCTGTAGCTTGTTTTGAAATAAGAAAGTCGGCTTGCTAAATCCTCATTTTGTAAATACACATGAAATTGAACTAGCGTATCCTTACAGTATAATGGAAAACTACCAAAATAATCTGTCTGATTTTCTCACATATTTACTGAGGGAACAATTACAAGTATTTTTGATATTAGAAAAAAAGTAAAGTATACATACAACATACCCATATAGTGTTAACCCATTTCTCCAGTACAGTGCTTCTTACTTCATATTATCACAGGGGTTTTTATTTTTATTTTGTTTGAAGGAGAGCAACATGGTGAAAAGTCTAAATGAGTTAGCCTGTTAAGTTCCTCTGAGTCACTGGTAAAGTGTTCTCTGTCAGTGGAAGGGATTTAGGGACCCCTAAAAATCAGTGGTTGGAAGGAAGGAAAGCTGTAGTCATGGTTGACCAAGGCTGTCTTAGACCACAGTCGCTGTTCTGGAAAGTATAGGGGAAACAGCTGAGATTAGGAATGAATTTCAAAGAGGTGGAAGAGAAGGTACACCTCATTATGTCTACTAGTGTGTCTACTAGTGTGAATACAAACCAGGGGAGAAATGGAGTGTGCCAGGGCAGATGTTACTGAAGTCTTGTGAAGAGGAGGATAAGGAGGAAGAGGAGAAGGAGGAGGAGGTGTGTGTGAGAGAGAGGGTGTTTTTTACCCAGGTGGGGCAGAGCAGAGAGGGGAGAGTTGGATGTGATGGAAACTACAGAGTTGTAAATGTTAAGGAGACAGAAAATACTGGATTTCTATGTGAATTATTGAAAACTCACTCTTAGAAAATCACATCTACAGAAAAATCTCCCACATACAGTTTTTCACCGTGCTGTAGAATAACTGATGTAGATACCTAGTTCTAAGGAATCCAGTCACTTCACTCTACCAAAGCATCCAACAGTCCGCACAAATTCTGAAAAGTTTTAATAAATGTTTGGTTTTAAAAGATATAAACTTACCCCTTTGTTTCATCCTTTGCAGCTGCTCTTATCTAGTAAATCTATCAGGGACAGGAATATACAAGTCCATTTAACTGAAAAAAAAAAAAGAAAGAAAACCCCAAGATTTTCTAGGACTTGAACCCAATAGCTGGGCCCAAATCTCTAAAAGGTTTCATTTGCCTAGCTTCACAGGTTCCAAGGTATTTAAGTAATTTCTCAAGTGAAGTGATAATCTCTTTTGTTTCTTGTAACTTGAAATTCCTATATCTTATACTAATGCTTTAGCCTTCAAAATCAGAAGTCGGTTTGTCATTTCTTAGCTGAAAAAAAAAAATCTAGGAATCTACAAGAATCCTGAATTTTTGACTATTCTAAAGGGATTTGTAGTGAGATTTAAGAGTTTTAACTAAAATCAGATTAATGTCAGGTAAACTGCAATACTTATATTCTCTATACCTCTCTCCAAAACCTTCTAATAGACGATAGTGTAGATCAAATTTGGCAGTGACTTTCTTGGAGCAGGGTTTAAACAAGGATATGTTTCAGTGGTTTACAGTAGATCTGGAGACTGTGTTGAGATGATCGCCCTTCACAATTGATTTGAATACTAACTCTTTCTACTTCCACATGTCTGCAATTCCAGTATTGCACCTCAAATTGAGTACCACATTGGTTGCATATGAATATTAAATGTGTATTGAATGTGGCCTTTTTGTTCCTCCCTGGCAATTTAAATTTACATATTGGTATCACTTTCTATAAACAGGAAATATAGTTAAATCCTAGTTAGTAAAAAGTTTTCTCAGGTAAAGTGTCTGAATTTTTACTTAGGAAAGACCCAAATCTTTGACTGTGAGTTGTAAAAGAAGCATAAGCAGGTTATAAGTTATGATTTTATTTGAAAATCATCCCAGAATGAAAAATGTGCAAAATATTAAATTAGGCATAATGCTGCAATTACACTTAAGAGCTGGGTGATAGAGAAAAATTATGAGCTAGCAGTATCATCAGCAGGAAACTTTAGCCAATTAAACTGAATTCTAGATACAGGCTTTCTAATAAGAGCTATTGTCCAGTATGAGCTGAACTGTGACCTTTTTTAGATATGGGCACCAACAGTATCATTTTATATAAGTACAATAAGTACACTTATTAACAGCTTTAACTGTAAGCAAATAGTTTATGATCAGTGTCCACACTAACAGAAGCAGGAGCTTGTCACAGGGCAGATAAACCATAATTTGATCCCTGAAGTGATTCATAAAAATATGCTTAGGGTCAGAGATGATTTAAAACATACAAAAGTCTGCAGGTTTCTGGAAGACAGAGGGTTTTTTTATTTAATGGTATATACTTTATCAAGTAGCAAAATTTATACTATCTCTACCACATGAAACTCTTGACTATATATTCTCCATTACTATGTAGAAGAATAAATGAATCCTAACATATACTAACAAAAGGAGGATGAGACTAAGATTTGAATGTTCGGTTCTAAAAAATGGAGTTGGAAACTGTTTTGTTTCACTGGCAATATTTAACAGCAGTTGATGGAGCTTCCCAGTGTGTTTCAGCATTTGCGCGTCCCCTTAGAGATTACAGTGAACCTAGGTCCAGTATTTAAACATATCATAAACATATAATTAAGAATATAACAACAAAGTATTCCCCTTAAAATTCCGGCTACTGCCATGACCAAATTGTATTTACTTCCTTTACTTCCTTCTTTAGACTGCAGAATATAAGATTAAGCCCTGATTCTGTGTTGAAGTACTGCTGTTACTACAAGACGCTGCAGAAAGCAATGGAGAAAATGTTAAGCAGGTTCTGCACGGGTATCAAGTCTATTTCCTTGAATGGGAAAAGCAGAAAATAACTATTAATTACTTAAACAAATTATATAATTAACTAAAATGGTAGTCATGGTCATATCCTTAGAAGACTGGCATGCAGCCAGACTAGGAGAGGCCATTTACAAATGCACCTGGTACAGCCAAGCACCCTTTTCTGATGAGTGTGGAGAAGAGAGGGGAGATTATGATGCACCAGTTGTGGCATCCTTCCCATACAGTTCTTGGGCACTGAAAAATCTTCCGTCCCCAGAAGAAGGACTGTGCCAAAACAGTGCTGAACCCTCAGTAATGCTTAAACCATAGCCTAATACTAAACAAATACTGAAAAACCACTTAACATGAACATAGATTTTTAAATGGAAGTATATGTTTAAGTGATTTTGAGATTTATTCAGGCCTTTATTAGCAGTTTATTGTTGAGTACCTTTTTTTAGTTAATCAAAAAGTTCTAAAGATGGTTTTATAAACCAAATTTTAAACCTCCACATTGAAGATTCTATGCCCTTATTTATAATACTTAAATAAATCCCTCATGGATCATAAATAAGCTCTTTCATATATTGCCATCTTATACATAGCAGAAGATGTCCTTTGGCTACAAACAGTAGCTCTATGATTCTTTATTTTTTTAAATCATATTACTCTTGGATAATGGATTTAAACCACAAGAATAAAATATTTTCAAATTCTGACTGGTAAGGTTTTGTTAAATGAGAAAGAAATAGTTGCAGAAATGCTCAGATCTTACCCATCCTTGCATCACTGATTTATACAAGTATAAATATATTTCTACTTATTTCTTAGAAGTATAAAATTGGTGGCACATGCCTGATGTATGTGAACTAAATTTTTATAAAATTATTTTAATAAAAATTTAGAGGAACTAAACCCAGCAATTCACAAAAATCAATTTCAAACTCAATTTCATTTTTTAAAAGCAAGATACATGAAAAACCAAATTAAATGAAACCTGCAGGCGATGCAGACTGGATATGTCAATTTCTCCTACTTTAAACAGCACCCTTTTGGATGTTTGTTTTTCAAAGAAAGAAGGATTCTTCTTGGGCTGGATTTTCCAGTGGGTTCAGCATCCAGCAGCCTCAGTAAATGTTCAGATTCATACATGCAAATTGTTCTCAGTGGGAGCTCCTAGATGTTTATCTTTCGTGAGAAATTTAGCTTTTGTAGAAAAGCTGAACACATGGAGGCCTGGCTGAGTTCTTCCTCCATCTTTTTTCCTTTACAAGATTTTTCCTCCAGCAAGACAAAAGTATGCATAAACAAGATCAGCAAGCGCTGGTGAGGTATTATTTGAAGAAACTATTTCTGGTCTTCAGGGTGTCTTAACCTAGGTTCATACCTCCGCTCCATTTACTGATTTGGACGTGGCCTTAGAGCAGTGTTTCCTTACCCACCCTGCGTTTTGATTCAGTAGTTCTCACCTGCTGACACATTTGAGTCTTTCCCAGTTAGAAAGGCAGAAGCTAACTGTAGTTTATTACTCATTCAAATTATCCAGAGGGCTCAGTAACAGACTACGCTGTGGCCTATTCAGGCAGCAAGGTAGCAGAGAACCAAGTGTCCAAGCTAACTGCCTTTGGGAATGAAAACTGTCAGTGCATCATGTAAGTCTGACATCTAGTTCAAGACGTGTTACTTCCATGGTTATCACTGACCATCCTGTCTGACATTGTGGAATGTGCACAAGGGAAGATATTCCTGTTGTAACCCTACAGAGTCACAAGAATGTAAGAACATAAGAAAGACCTAAGCCTCTCTGTGATGATTTTGGCAAATTTATTCATAGTACTGCTCAGTTCAGTGTGTTTTGGAAATAATTTTCTTAGACGCTTAACTGTCTCTGTGGTCTGCAATGAGCCTGGACAACAGAAAGGTATGTCCTATAGGACTGAAGAGGCAGCAGAGAAATTTCCATTGGCATCTGCTCTTTAGAACACTTGTGTATACATTAATGATCAGTAGAAACGTTGGTCCCGTTTTCTTGTGCCTGGTAAGTTATAAGTGCAGTGATTCTTATGGAAATTCTACACGGGCATATTTGACAGTATTTCCATTTCCACATTTTACCAAAAATCCTGTCTTTTGACCTTCTCTTGCATGGATTCTAAACACAGATTTTTTTTCCAAGAGTATATGCTGTAAATCCCTCCAGGCACAGTTAGAACAGAGAAAAAGCTTTCAAAAAAAGGCAGCTAAAAGGGAGCTTACAACACAAGGTCTTTCTGTCAAATCTAATTTAGATTCCTCTCCTTGCATTAACCAAGTTGTAGCTGATAAACTTACAACCCCTGTTGCTGCTGCAACAACTTAACAAAATGATGGCTGTGAACTAAGTTCTTTTTTCACATTTACAAGCATAATTTTGAGTAAACTTTCACAAAATCAATAGCATTGCATTGGTGGAAATAAGAAAACTGTTATCATCCAGTGGTATGAGGGGCCTATATTGCACCATTGTGGAATGAATTTGCATTTAACTAGCTTACTGTAGGGCATTTATAACTTAAAGCTTCTATATTCTATAACCTTCCTTGTGATCTCCTATTGGAGATGGCCTGAGCCATTCCAGTCCAGGAGCATCTTGTTTTGGTCTCTGATATAGGAAGAACATTGATAAATATGACTGAGTTTCAAGGGAGGCCTTGGAGACAGTGGACCCAGAGCCCTTGTCCTGCGAGGAGAGACTGTGGGACCAGGGCTGGATCAACCAGGAAAAGGGATGGCTTTGGGGGCACCCAACAGCATCCCCCACGCTGATGGGAGGCCATGGGAGGGGGATGGAGGAGATGCAGCCACGCTCTTCATAGTGGTGCATGGTGGGAGGATGAGTGGCAGCAGCACAAGCTGAAACACGGGAGGCTCAGGCTGGAGATAAGGAGAAGCTCTTTCCCCACGAGGACAGCCCAG
>JAVKLA010000237.1:0-12411 GCA_034782735.1 Sagittarius serpentarius
TCTCTTGCTTCACTTAGCTTTAACAATGTAGTCGTTAAAACATCATTTTTCATTCCCTTTAACCTTATTACAAGCTAAATAATTATTAAACAGCTTCTATCCATACTAGATATCTCCTTTAGTATCTAATTCCCCTTGTCTCAATTCACCTGCTTTGCTGCAAGGGCACATTGCTGGTTCATGTTCAACTTGGTGTCCACCAGGACCCCCGAGTCCTTTTATGTGAAGCTGCATTGCAGACAGTCAGCCCCCAGCATGTCCTGGTGCCTGGGGTTGTTCCTCCCCAGCTGCAGAAGTTTAGGCTTACCCTTGTTGATCTTCATGAGGTTCCTATCAGCCCATTTCTCCAGCTTGTTGAGGTCAACCCACTTCTCTGTGGAGACTGGAGAATAATCTGATGATTATTATATTAAAAGTACAAAAAAAATCTGATTCTCTAAGAACTTAATCCCATAGTTTAACTGTAGCCAGAGGAAGCTGAATTTTAACTGTTTCAAACTGAAAAGTGTTTCTCACTCCTTGTACCTGTGACTGGTGACTGCTGAACTGCTGTATGAAATAGAGGATTCAGTTCTACTTTCTTTTGTGGGTGTGTTTGAAAAGAAGAATAAACTGTTCTATGTATTTTTAAAGAAAGAAGAAAACTTGTAATTTTAGAACTCTGGAGTCCAAGTGGGTGGGCACCCTGCTTATATCCCCAAAGGTGGGAATGGGTTCAGGAAGTTGTAGAGCTATCCTATGATTTTATTAAATAATGCCAGATTATGTCATTCTAGGCATCTCAAGATCATGAGTGTTGGCTTTAGTCAACTGCCTTCTCAGCATGATTATGGCGCTTGGTCCTCTTCTCATTCTCACAGTTTCCCTGCTAGCTACTGTAAGAAAGCAACAATGATTCCACTCCAGCAGGCAGGAACCTGCTAGTATTGTCATACCCCTGATTTTAGGTACCTACATTGTCACAAATAAAAAAAAAAACAAACCACTGAGACTTGTTATATATTCTGATGGTAGTCAATGGCAGTGTTTAATATTTATACTGCAATAATATGCAACAACAGTATGTGGACTAATAAAGGAGGGCTATTTTTTAACAACAAATATTATGCACTAGGCAGTCTTTCCCACAGACAGTGTTATATTCTGAGCAGAGAAAAAGGAAGTTATAGAAGAAAAAGGAGTTCAGAGATTATCAATAGAAACAAAAGGAGAGACCTGTGATGACAGACTGCAAATGAAATGTTCAGTTTGTAGAAGAAATAAATGAAAGGAGGGAAGGCAGAAGTTGTTAGAAAGAGAAAAAGTAAAACTGGATAGTTTGTACTTTCACCTAACCAACAATAACAATCAATTCAGTGAAATTTAAAAAAGCATTATATTTAAAAGCTAGCAAAAAGAAACAGTATTATGACTGAACAAGTTACTATAGCAACACATCAGAAAGTTAGACTTAAAAAAGCGTTAGTTATGCAGACAATGATGACGTGCACTGTTTTATGAAACAAGATGCACTTTTATAAGAATGCAAGTTTTCATACTTGAACCATAAATTCCTGTGGGTAAAAAAAGAATCAATTCCTACAGCTAAAAATTAAAAATTACACTGTATTTTTTCTGTATGCCCATTAAGGCATCTCTAGTTGACTAGCTAAACCTCTGGGTTTATTCTATAAATAAGCACCACTGTCATCTCTCTCATTAACACCCTTTCACCTTCCTTCTAGGTTCAGCTACCTGTGTACCAATAATTGAAGGCTTATCTCTGACATGTCCCAGCTGTGGAACCCCAAGCTGTTGTGACAATGTCTATAAAAAGATTAGAAAGGTAAAATGTAGAGACAGACAAGATTGTTTACATAGGATCATTAGGAGCACAGTGATTCAAAAAGAAGAACAATATGGCTAGGTATAAAATCCTAGAGGGAAAAATTCAGGGAGAAGCATTCAGCCTTGTGAATCTATTTGGAGACTAGCCATGTATTGCTGGATCAGAAGCTCAAGCCCTTGGTGCACATTGATGGAGCTGGTGGAGGACAGCATCTTGACAGCACAAAGGACCCATTCAGGAACCACAGGGCCCACCTCACCCCCTCCTAACTAGTGCCTGCACAGTAAATAAAGTCTTCTGGGTCTCATCCTGAGTAGTGAGTATGTTCATACTTAGGCTAATAGTTGCTAAATCCTAGCTATCTTCTGAGCGCGTTAGCCAATAAATAAACACTTTATATATAGTTATGCATATTCTGCCTCTTGAGTTTCTTTGTGCCTGGCTGAAGATGTTGGAATAAACTAACCTAAAAAAATAAAGGCAGATGTTGTTAAGACCAGACCAATTTTTAAAAATACGTTTTTCATCTTCATCCCATTTTCAAATAACAGCTGCTCCCACTGACTCATTTTGATGGGTTTCCCACCTGAACTATGGTGTCAATGGCTCTCCTGGGCTAGACGTGGGAGAAGCCAGTATCATACATGTCTGTATGTGGATATGAGCCTTTGATAAGCTGATGGCTCTCCTCTGGTGGCCCTGGGAGTAGCTGAGTCAGGTTTCCTATTCAGGTTCATAGGCAACAATGAAAAAGGACGAAGAAATAACCATTTAAGGTATGTGGAGGAGGCAAAGATGCACATTAGGAGCTTGTCTGATGATCAAGAAAATGGAGAAGAGATAATATTCATAGCTGGTATATAACCCTGATCGGAACTCTGGAACATAACCCTGATAATTTAGTTGTGTCCAAGGAGGTATAAGAAGTACACAGTACACTTCATTTTCCAGAAGCCAAAAGAAATGTAATGCTACTATTACAGCAAACTGGTAAGTGCACATTAAACTTCATTTGTGAAAGTATGTAAGCCTCTAAAAATGCAGGTAAAAACTTCACAGGATTTTCAGAAGTGTCCAGGCATTGCAGAGTTAGAATTTCAATCAGTTAAGCACCTAGTTTGCTTAGCCAATCTTGTGATTTGTGTAACCACATTGCACCTGACCATCGTTTGGCTCACAGAATACCTTTGAAAATTGCGCCTACTGTGACCAGATATAAATTAGCTAAACTACAAGAAAGAAAAATAAATCATTTGTTAAGCAAACATGAACAGCTTACAGTGATAAACACTGATTTTTATGGGGATTACAGAGGAGATTCAATAAGATTATGATAATATCAAATAATTTACACTAAAATTTTCCTTTCCACCTATAGCTTTTAATGTCATCAGATAGCTTAGAATAATTAAATTGTAGTGATAAAAAGGCAGATTTCATAATAGCAGGGAAAAACAAAGCCAACCACCCAAACAAACAGATTAGTCTTCCATGCTATTAGTTTCTTTGCAATTTCTCTGCCATTTTCTATTTTCCAAGAAAACTCTCTTCTTCCAGGGAAAGAAATCCTGAATATAGATGACTGGATTGGTATGAAATTTTCTTGCCATCAATGCAATAACATTTTGTAAATAGGCTGTGACAAACCTATCATTGACACAAGCCTGTTGAAATTAGTAGAATGACAAAATACAGATTTGGCCAAAACTATTAGTTGTTTCTTTAACCTTGTTCATAGCTCTTCTCAGTCTTGTAAGTATAGCAAATCAAAATGAGTGCAGTCTTCAAGTGGCATTGGACTAGTATGATGTTATTACATGTACTATAGTCCTTTTCTTCTTTTAGTGCAATTAATGCTAACTGGTAAAGATATTTGTCTATGCTACAAGGGTAGTTAACATTTCACACATGATCTCTTGTAAGAAAAGAGTAAATATTTGGATAAGCACCTTCATTAGCTGAATACAGAAGTGTGAATCATAATGCCACATCTCCTTACTGCAGTAGAATTGATTTGTGGGTTTAAACCTTGGCCAGTTCCAGCTATGGGTATGAAGTAGGATTTTGCTATTATTAGTTTTCACAGCCTTTTTTTACAAGACTGGCCTTTTTGCTCTAGAGTCATAAAGGGAAGCTGGGAGGAAAACATGCAACAGTCACATTGCTGCTAAAGGTTATAGCTTGAAGTTCAGGTGCTGAAGGAAACTTAAGGCCAATTCAAAGTTTTGCTGCAGACTTTTTGTCACTGTCAGGTTACACAAACTATGTGTGTTCCAGTTTTTCCTACTGTACAATAACAACTGTATTTCTTCCAAACTCTACCTGCTAGATCAATTTAAGATATAAACTTTACAAGGCAGAGACTTCCATTTGTAAACTGTACCTGTGCCAGTGAGAGGACTGGTCTGAGATGAGGTCTGTATGTATTATGTGATGCATACTACCTACAAATAACAAATAGTAGGGAGACCTGTGAAATCTTTTAAAGGTTTCTTGTAAAGCAGCCTTCAACTCAGCCTTCACAGCTGTACTGAATAAACCTACCAGATTACTTTGATTTGCGTGCTGATTTCCAGCCACTCTCTTTTGCTCCAATGGAGGCACGTATTCATACACAAATAAGTGCTGTCTGCTCTGTTCATGGCTCACTGCTTATTGAAACTTGCCACTGATACTAATAAAGACAAAACAAAAACTCAGTATGTGGAACCTTATTGACCAGACAGCTAATTTTGCTTGTTTGACTAATATTTCTCCTCCAAAACAGATATAATTTTTCAGGTATTGCATAACACAAATATTCTAGCTTCCAAGACCATGGACTTACTTACTAAGCAATAGGCTTTCTTTTGCTACCAAAGTGATGGATTGGAGTGCATTCACACTCTTTTACTAAACTGGTTCTAATTGGTATTCAGACAGAGGAGTTCACTTTAAGTGCAGGGAGTGCTTCACTTTTAAAAATGAGCAGTAAAGCCACAGTTAAGTGGTTAAACTTTTATGGGATTTTTTTTAAACAACTCACTGTGACAAATACAGCTTCTTGATTTGATGTCCCATTAGCAGCCATGAAGAGAATCATTCCTCATCAAAAGCTGCAGGCAGAGCAAATGCATTTGTAGGATGTTATCAGGAAATTGGCAGAAATAATATAAGAAATGTATTGCTCAAAATTGTCTTAAAAGAGAAAAGGAAGGTTGCAGTGTGATAACAGTGGTCAAAAGTATTTCCTGACAAAAAGGAAAGTAGCTGAGTTATAAATCACTGGTGATAGGAGAAAAACTGCCAGCAAAACTTCAACCCTGGATATGGGGAGAGCAGACTTTGGGCTGCTGAAGGAACTAGTTAGTACGGTCCCCTAGGAATCTGCTTTTGAAGGTATTGGGGTCCATGAAAGCTGGTCACTATTTAAGAGCCATCTCTTAAGGGTGCAGGAGCAGGCAATTCCAAAGTGTGGGAAGAAAAGCAAGCAGGGCAGAAGGATGGCTTGGCTGAGCAGGGATCTTCTTCTAGACCTTAGGTGGAAAAGGAAAGTGTATGGACATTGGAAGCAAGGGCAGGTGACACAGGAGGACTACAGAGAAGCTGTTCGCCACTGTAGGGAGAGAATTTGTGTGGCCAAAGCTCAATTAGAGTTCAAGCTGGCCAGTACTGTGAAGGACAAAAAAAAGGGTTTTTTAAAATATGTTAACAGCAAAAGGAGGATCTGAGATAACATTGGTCCATTACTTGATGAGGTCGGTCACCTCACAAATGGGGACATACACAAAGCAGGGATGTTTAACAGTCTTTAACACTGATGATGGGCCTTGGGACTCTGAGAGCCCTGTATTGGAAGACCATGACTGGGGGAGTGATAAACTCCCAGCTGACTCTGAACTTGTTCAAGACTTCTTGCTCCAGCTGGATGCACATAAATCTATGGGGCCCGATGGGATTCATCCCAGGGTACTGAAAGAGCTGGCTGATGTTACCGTGACACCTCTCTCCATTATGTTTCAATGGTCTTGGGAGTCTGGAGAGCTCCTAGCTGACTGGAAGCTGGCAAATGTCGTCTCCATTTCAAGAAGGGAAAGAAGAAAGACCCTGGTAATTACAGGCCTGTCAGTCTCATTTCAGTGCCTGGTAAAATTATGGAGAAAGTTATTCTTGGAGTCATTGAAAAACTCTTGAGAGGCAATGCAGTCATTGGTCATAGCCAACATGGGTTCATGAGGGGAAAGCCCTGCTTAACTCACTTAATTACCTTTTATGACAAGGTCATCCATCTAGTTGACCAAAGGAAGCCAGCAGATGTGGGTTTTTTTTATTTTACCAAAGCTGTTGATACTGTCTCTCACAGTATCCTTGTGGACAAAATGTCCAGCACACAGCTAGACAAATCCATAGTATGTTGGGTGAGCAATTCATTGACAGGTTGGGCTCAAGGAGTTATAGTAAATGGGGTTACATGAGGCTGGTGGCCAGTCGTTATTGGGGTTCCCCAGGGCTCAATTTTCCGGTAGTGTTCTTTAATATTTTTATAAATGATCTGGACACAGGAATCAAATACACATTAGGTAAGTTTGACGATGCTACTAAACTAGGAGGAGCTGTGGACTCCCTTGAGGGTAGAGAGGCCTAACAAACAGAGAGATCTGGATAGACTAGAGAGCTGGGCAATCAACAACCATATGAAATTTAACAAGAGCAAGTGCTGGATTCTGAACCTGGGATGGGTTAATCCTGGTTATATGTACAAGTTGGGGGATGAGAGGCTGAAGAGCAGCCCCGTGGAAAGAGGTCTGGAGGTTTGGGCTGGTGGCAGGTTGAATATGAGTCAACAGTGTGCCCTGGCAGCCAAAAGGGCCAACTGTGTCCTGGGGTGCATCAAGCATAGCACAGCTAGCCAGTCAAGGGAGGGGATTATCCCACCCTACACTGCACTGGTGTGGCCCCACCTTGAGTACTGTGTGCAGTTTTGGGCACCACAACATAAGAAGGACATCAAACTGTTAGAGTGTGTCCAGAGGAGGGTGACCAAGATGGTGAAAGGTCTCAAGGGCAAGACTTAAGAGAAGCAGTTGAGGTCAGTTGGTTTATTCAGCTTAGAGAAGAGAAGGCTGAGGGGTGACCTCATCGTAGTCTACAGCTTCCTCAAGGGGGGCAGTGGAGGGAGAGGTGCCCAGCAATAAGACACGAGGAAATGGAATGAAGCTGTGTCAGGGGAAGTTCAGATTGGACTTTAGGGAAAATGTTCATCGTTATGAGGGTGGTCAGTCACTGGAATAGGCTCCTCAGGGAAGTGGTCATGGCGCCAAGCCTGCCAGAGTCCGAAGAAACTCTGGATGATGGTCTTAGTCATATAGTTTAGTTTTAGGTAGTCCTGCAAGGAGCAGGGAATTGGACTTGATGCTTATGAGTTCTTTGCAACTTGAGATGGTCTATGATTCTATGATGAGAAATCCCATTTTGGAGAAAATATTATGGTGAATTATACCACAATATTGCATATATATCTCCACCACACTTCAGAATATAAATAAAACAGTATAATATACTGTCCTCATCCAAAGTCTTGAAAAATTTATTTCCTCCAATTAAAAATCAAACAAACAATTACATAATTAACTGATTTTCTTGAATTAAAAGAAGATTTGCATTATTGACTGAAGCTTCAGTTATGCATAATGTGCTTTACCTCAACTGACACATTTTGATTAGGGCTCAGCAAAAGAACTTGTAAAGTGAAGTCTGAACAGAGACATGCAAGAAAAGATACAAAGGATCAACAATGTTTTGGAAGTCATTTCAATTATTCATGCTACAAAATTCCATTCATACTGTTAACCATATGACCTCTGGAGAATTCTCCTAACAACAGTTTCATATGGAGAACCAAAAGGCTTTATATAATAGCAAAGAAAAAATCACTAGGGTTTAAAAAGTACTTGTGAAACTATCTTGGTTATAATTCATGTTTATTATCTGCAATTTACAAAAGCACAATTGATCTGAAAGAGCAGAAGTAGTATTCTGTATTGCAATAGAAGTATGTACAAAGAGGGGTATTTTTGTTTGTTAATTCACAGAAAAATCAGGGTTTATGCTGGTTTATGGACCTTTAGAAAACAGATTTTGTTCAGCTTCACTGATCTTTTGGAATTATTTAGTCTTTTGGTCAAGGAATAAAGAAAGAAGCTGTCAACCTTTTGTCATTCCAGTACAATGCAGACTGAGGGAAATCTTTTGTGAGGGATATTTCTTGGAATTGTTCACCTTGGTTTCTGGCCAAATTCTAGTCTGAGTAATTGCTTTGGGTGAGAGCCAACAGAAAACACAGAGGCTAAATTAGGACTTAGATGAAACTTAAGTGCTTAAATCTACTACTATAAACTGAAGTATTCCTGCTTAATACTAGAGGTGACTAAACTCCACATCTGTTCTACTATCTTACATTAATGTTCATCAGACACCTGTGGTTACATGTGAATGGTTCAAGGCTTAATAAGCAAGAGTGTGGCACTTAATTCATATTTCTTAACAGATTTGTTATGGACCCAGAAGAGAAAGCAAATTGTAGAAGATGACAGTATTGGTGTCTGCAAAGAACTTGAAGTTAGCATCTATCTTATTCAAAGCTACTCAGAAAAGAAAGTCTTAGTGACAATGAAGCAGTTCCTATTATTAATTAAAGAATCATAGAAACAAATACAGAAAAGCTGCATTTACTCTAGTGAATTAAGCCACGAAAGGGCCTATGCCCAGGTGCTGGAATGCCATTGTGCCTTCTGTAGTAGTGTCTGGTCCATCATTGCCCAGGCCACCAAGCCCTTCCCCAGCCATTTTGCATGCATGGCAGGAAGGTCAGCACAGTCAAGGGCCAACTACTAGCAGCCCAATTGTATGAAGCTTATACTATTTAAGAAGCTGTGAGTATGAGCTGATTCTGACCATGCCATTTGGTCTCTGGGACAAAGAACAGACCATAGAAGTGTGTTCTTTGCTGGAATAGATGTAGCTGAACAGGCTTGGCAGCAGGAACACCAGATTTCCCAGAAATTTATCAGGTAAATTTCCTAAGCATTTTTCTATCAAGCAACAGCCTTATTAAGTTCTTCCTCTGTCATTGACACTTTTCCCACTTGCTCTGAGCAATCTTTAGCTCCTCTCTGCAGAGTGGCACAGCTGCAAGAGGAGAGACTAACAGTACACCAGTCAAATTATCTGGAAATGAAGAAAATTTCTCAGGGCATAATTCTGGATTTTTTTAATCTTCCTGTTGGTAAAAGAAAGGACACCATATAAAGGGAGCCAAAGATTTATTGTTAGTTTAAGTAGTGTTTAAAAAGTCAATTCAAATTGTTAAATTAATACAGGAATGTATCAATACTGTCAAAACAGTTACTAACAAAAATAAAGAAATCACTCCTAGCATCATCCTCTTTTCTTTGCTGTTATACTGACCATTTCAATGTTCTCTGGGACCTAAGGTCAACAGTTCTAGTCTTCTTCAGTCAAAGAGGTTGTAGGGTATCCCAAGAAGTCAAACAACTTGAGTTATTTCAGGTTTATCAGTTCTGATGATGGAGATCCCTTCCTCCTCAGTCTTTCAGTCTGCTTGGGACTATTTTGATATGTTGCCTTACAACAGCCTGCTTCCTTCCCAGTGGCACCAAGAGGAAGTCTGAAATTTGCAAAACAGCTCCCCTTCCCAGCTCTAAAGAACATAAAATATTATTTGTTACAGTGACTTACCTGGTTTGTCAGACTTTTACTGCATATGGAATTCAAAGAGCTTAAGATAATACAAATCAAGTAATCACTTGAACACTGAACAGCCATTTTGAAAAAACTAGAGCCAGCCCAGGCCAAGACAAGACCAGAGAAGGCCTCATATCCTGCACCTTCTAGTCAATACAAAGTCTATGGTCTTTATTAGAAATGGCAAAAAGTGTATTTGCTGGGCTACGGTTTCATCTTATTCTAGCAGAGAATGAAAATTGAGTGCAGCCATTGTTTAAAATATTTTAAATATGTAGCTGTTATGTAAAATATAGGGGTATAGAGGGAGGAAGCAAGCATTTTTCTATTTTTCTTTTGAAAGAAAAGTGAAAACCCTTCTCAGTTCTTCAATAGAAAGACCTAGTCTTCCAGGACATATTCTAATTATAGCATGTCTTCCCATGATAGGGCCTCTTACCTCCTGCTCTTGCTCAGATTTGCAGGGTCACCTCTGTGACTGGTGCCTCCTTCTGGGTAAATCTGTCCCTGCTCAGAACTGGTCCAGTTCTGCTTTCTGTCCTGGGGCCCACCTAAGCATGTAACTTCTCCATGCACTGTGGAGGACTTGATTTCACTGCAAAGATAGCCTTCTTCTGCAGCTCCTAAGTGGTAGGCTCTTAAATCCTCCTTTCCTTATTTTTCACATTTCCTCTGCATCCTGTTTTCCCTTTATTGTGTTGTATTTCCTTTTGTTTTTTAAATACCAGCTGTACTATGGAGTTGAGTTCTACAGATAAGATTATAAAGTACTTTGAATAGAAACTTGCACTGCTGAAGGAGAATATTATTCATAATTACTGGTTAAATGTAAATATTACAAAAACAGCAACAGCAAACTGCGCTATACACAGCTACATTTCCTCCTCCAGTTACTGCTAGGTCCAGCCAAAGAAACTGTGGCTAAACCTGTTGATCTTCATTATTAAATCTATGCTTCCAACAATATAATTTTCGCTTCCTAATAATCCACACTATATTCATCTTGTATTACAGTGAAGGGAAAAAATACATGTTCTTGGATCAGAAAAAACTGACTTTCTTCACTCTAATTAGAAGTCTTACCAAGAGAAAACATGGTTTACCCTTGCTAAGGTCATCAGTTCACATTGCTCAGTTTCTAATACATTCACTCAGAATTTTAAAATTATTCTCCGTATGAACACTAAGGCAACTGAAAACTGACTTTCCTCAATCTCTTCCTTTCCCCTTTTAATAAGCACTATAGGTCTGAGTATGTGCTTGTAACTGAAGTAATGGAAAGGAAGAAGCTAAAGTGCTACAGTACAGCAACATTAAATCCTTAATTTCATTTTATGACAGTTTTAATGTGTGAAAACATATTCATCGTTTTAAGATGGTGATTATTTTTTTTATCAGAAGCTTTATTCTTTCAAGAATTAAAAAATTAAGGAAGCCAGTCTTATAAAATTCAACTTGGAGGTGAAGGGTTAGTCTTAGAATAGAATAGAATAGAAATTTCAGTTGGAAGGGACCTGCAACAATTATCTATCCCACCTGCCTGACCACTTCAGGGCTGACCAAAAGTTGAAGCATATTATTAAGGGCATTGGTCAAATGCCTCTTAAGCACTGACAGGCTTGGGGCATTTACCACCTCTCTAGGAAGCCTGTTTCAGGGTTTGACCACCCTCTCACTAAATAAATGCTTCCTCATGTCTAGTCTAAACATCGCCTGGCACAGCTTTGAGCCATTCCCCCATGTCCTGGCACTGGATCCTAGGGAGAAGAGCTCAGAACCTCCCTCTCCAGTTCCCCTCCTCAGGAAGCTGTGGAGAGCAATGAGGCCGCCCCTCAGTCTCCTTCTCTCCTCTGGACACATTCAAGTACCTTCACACGCTTCTTAAATTGTGGGGCCCAGAATGGCACACAGTACTCAAGGTGAGGCCGCACCAGTGCTAAACAGAGTGGGATAATCCCTTTTCTTTGACTGGCTGGTTATACTGTGTTTCATGCCCCCCCAGGATGGCGTTTGCCCTCTTGGCTGCCACGGCACACTGCTGACTCATACTGAGTCTGCTGTCAACCAGCACCCCGAGATCCCTTTCTGCAGGGCTGCCCTCCAGTCACTCCTCTCCCAATTTATACTTGTGCCCAACATTACCCTGTTTGAGATGCAGAATTTGGCATTTGGACTTGTTAATTGCTTCCAGAGACCATATAGTTTCTTTTTCATCTGTCTTCCAAGCAGAGTTCCCTGTTCAGCCAAGCTGGTCTTCTCCATCCCACATGCTTGACTTCACAACACAATGGGATTGCCTGCTCCTGTGCTTCCGAAAGGTGTTTCTTAAAAACCATCCAGCACTCATGGACTCTTAAGCCCTCAAAAGCAGATTCCCAGGGTACTCTGCTAAATAGCTCCCTGAATAGCTTAAAGTTTGCTCTCCTGAAGTCCAGGGTAGCAACTCTGCTGTCCTTTCTTTCTCATTACACTCACAAATTTATACTCAAGCGTTTCATGATCACTATGGCCAAGAAAACCACCTACCATCACATCCCCCCACGAGTCCTTCTCTATTCACAAATAGCAAGTCTAGGAGGGCTTCTTTCCTAGTTGGCTGACTGAGTACTTGTGACAAGAAGTTATCTCCTACAAACTTCAAGAATTTCCAAGACCTGCTTATCACAGCAGTATGGTATTCCCAGATGATGTCTGAGAAGTTGAAATCTCCCATAAGGACAAGGGCTAATGTCCTGGTTTCGGCTGGGATAGAGTTAATTATCCTCCTAGTAGCTGGTACAGTGCTGTGTTTTCAGTTCAGTATGAGAAGAATGTTGATAACACCCTGATGTTTTCGGCTG
>JAVKLA010000238.1:0-12332 GCA_034782735.1 Sagittarius serpentarius
GTCTAGTTACTGTTTCCCTGTTTTAAATATTAACTGATGGGGTTTGTACATAGGACTTCAGCAGCTCCCTGGTTATTCCAATCATATTATACATATTAATTGATAACAGAATCTTCCACACCCAGAATCAGAAGCATAAAACCTCAAAGAAAAACAGCTGATGAAATTTAGGATGTTTGCCTTTGAAGTTACAGAAACTGTTTCAAAGACTCCTCTCTACTTGTTTCAGGTAATAACAGACATCAAAAAGAAAAGGCAGCAACTGTTGCAACTCAGAGAAGAGCTAATTGGGTATGTTTGTAATGATGCACAATAATAGCGTGAAGAACTTAAGGAGTCTGGTATTTTCTAACTCAGAAGTGAAAGTAACTTTTTTTCTTCTTTATTTTGATGAAACTTTACTTCTGTATTGCTTTCTGTTTTTACAAAAGCTCGGGATAACCTTCCCATATTTCAGTTGCCTAGGTAGACATTCTCGCAAGTTCTTCTAGCTAACTAGTTACTGGGGTGGTACTTCAGACCATACGTTCATAAGAAGAACACTAGTGTTACAACTGGAATTGCAAAGGCGATGCATCATAAATTTACAACGGTAATACAGAGGGCTTTTTTTTGGTTTTGAGGTGGGAGAACGTATTTCACCTCTGCAGCTTGGCAGGGATGGCTCTGAGTACATGGTTTGCTTCAGTCTCATGTGGCCACATGATTCCCCTTCTCTAACTTGGCATTACTCTTAAGTATCATTTAGATACACAACATGGAAATTATGTTCTTTGGAAGAACCATTAGGCTTCCCCAAATCCAGTTGGTTACTAATGACAGGCTTTATGCTGAAGCTGCATATAACATACATGCTGTAAATTAACTCTGTAGGGAACCACGGGGCTTGGATCCACAGAGGCAGATTAAAGAGGCCCTTTCTCTGTGGCCATGAGAGTCTTGTTTTCTTTTGCATACTATGGACAAACTTTACTCAAAGCACTAATGAAAGGCATCCCTCAATATGCGGTTTGAACCCCCTCACAGACTGAAAGCTGTCTTCACATTTTTTATTTGTTGTGTTTTAATCCTTTGGTCATTTTAAGAAAGCTTTTTTGCTGCAACACTGTTAAATGAAAACAGCTGTTGGTGTTCAGTTTTTGGAGTGCTATTTTAATGGATTGAGCCCTCCAGTTTACTTAGGCAGAGGTGTATGTAGTTTGTAGATCCCGAGTATGCTTCAGCATAAGCACTGAACACCTCAGCCTGCAAGCAGGTGTGTGCAGAAGCAGAACACCAGGTACTTAAGAAACTTAACTTGAAAAACTTAGGTACTTAAGAGAGAGTGGCTATATTGTCAGACTCAAAAGAGAGATGTGGGAAAAGTCTGGGTTGTTTTTTTTTGTGGATTTGGACCCATGCTCCTGTTTGGATAAGCTAGTTGTTCCAATTAAACAGTATGTTATACTAACCGATGTTTTGTATTTCTAACCAACCTTTCCCTTAAGTCTTCTTCAGAGGAAATGTGTTCATAGTTACTCATGAAATAAATACGCAGATACAGTCATCAAAGCCTTGATCTTTTTCAGAGCTGAACCACAACTGATAAAACTACGAAAAGAATATGATGAGGTACAGGAAAGGAAATCTTCCTTGAAGCAAGCAACTGAATTACTTACTGCTTTAAAGGAGCTACAGCAAGACTGTTTGGATTATAGAGAAGAAAACCCAAAAGAAAAAGTGGTAGTAAGTACATATTTTGCATGTTTCTGAACTGTTCTGGATTAGCCCCCCCGCCTTTTTTTCTTTCCTGTACTGATGGGCATTTCTATTTATGTTTAGCTTACACTAAATAACAATATTTTGTTAATTGTCTTTGTGGAAGCAACTTGAGAATCATTGCTGTAACTGTACTGCAGTATCTCACTCATTTTTTTTGGTTTCATGTTAGAAACTAAAATATTTTAGAGAGGATTCTGCTGCTTTGCTGTCCATGTCCAGGTATTCGAAGGACATAGAAGCCTAACAGTTGTCCTCAGGTCTAACATTTTTTATAGAAATTGAAGAAAGAGTAACAGTGAGAAACAAGTAATCAATTTCTTCTGTTGTTATTGTTCAGAGGTAGGGAAAGCTCTGGTACTTACATGTCTGTTCTGTAAGGTATTTAATGCTAAGAACAGTGCTTGTATTTCATGACCAGACTAACTTCTTCCGTAGTTTTAGAACTCCTTCCCCTTATACCAAGGCTCATAAACTGGTGTGGTATTTTCTGTTGACAATGCTACATGCCTGCCATGCGTAAGGGAAATCCTACCATTTCAGAAGAGTCTGTAATGTTGGCTGTTCTTCACTTCTAAAAATCACATTGCACCATTTCAGATAGAGGAAAAATAAATGCAGATATGTATTTGATTTTTCCAAGAGTTAAAAATGTTGCCCTGTAATTTTATTTTCTTAACAACAGTATGGAACTTCCAGTCTCCCTGCTCTTCTGGTGGAGTCGCGGAGAATTCTAGGAGCAGAAAGACACTTTCAGAATATTAATATGAAACTGGAAGAGGCTCTGGCTGTACAAAGAGGGAAGTTATCAAAGAAACATTAAGTGTTTTTTAATAGACTTTGGCATTCGTTAGGAACAAGAAGTATTGGAGCGGTCAGTGCTTAAAGCCTTGTTTAATCAATGTTGCTCTATTTTGCTTCAATGTTTAAAAGAAGTCAGTGACTTAATCAGAGATTTTATCTTTCTGTTGTCAAATAGTCATGTGAGAACTTAGAATGTCAGTGAAATTAATGAAATAGCAATTCCAGTTAAAGTAGTAAAACTTCTCTGTTAACAATGTTGGGTTTTAATGTTGGGCTGTTAAAGTAATGCAATCTTGAAAGCAATATATACTTTTAAAAGAGAACACATAGACTTTGGTTGAACTATTGATAGGCAAATCTTTATTACATTTGTATTTGAAATAAATAATTTCCTCCCATTTCTGGAAGTAAAGAAATTATTTTACTTGGGTTATTGGTAAAACTTGGTCATACAACTAACAAAATAGAAACCACACAGCAGAGTGTTAAAAGTGCTCAACTTGAGGTGGCATTCATGACGAAGTTTCAGTCCAGCACTCTTCAGCCCCTGTGTAATCTTCCACAATCTCCTTGTGCCTGTTGAAGATCATCCAGTTGTGAGGATACCTGTTTGTTAGCAGTTACTCAGTTCTTTATCTTGCAGCTCTGGGACAGCACTTTTGAAATACATCGCAGCATCTTTCACAGAAAGCATGCGATACGCAAGCTTCATTGCTAGCAGTCTGTTCGCTAGCCCAGCCTGTGGTTATCATCTGCCTTCTTTATTGCAAGTGTCCCGTTTCCTTAAAGCTTCCAGAAAAACTTCGTCAGGAATTTCTTCCGTGGCATAATTCAGACTAGCAGTTGCAGCTTCAGCTAGTTCCACATCTTCAGTAGCTTCTAGGAAATGGGCATCATCGCTTGCATTGTTCCACTCGCTGTCTGACAACAGGAAGTCTTGAGACAAGCTTTTTTCTAGAGATATTGAGCTTTTTGTCAAGTCTGATGCACTAGAATGTGGTTTTACTCTTTCTTCTGTGCTCCCACTTTCATCCATTAGTCTATACTCTTCTTCCTTTTACAAACAAGAATACTACTTATTCCATATGAAAATAGTCTTCATACACTTAACTGCTCTGATCTGAAAGTTTGAAACTCACATATAATGGATACTAACTACAGAAAGGTGGCCAACAAGGCAGAGTCTCCAGCACGTTAATTTATAGCCATGTTAACCTGTGAAAGCCTATTTGAATAGGAATATAAATTTGCTGTTTTTCTAGCAAAGTACAAGTAATCTGTTGTATAAAACTTCTTAAAATAATACAAGGTTAGAACTAATTTTAGTGTCTGTTTAAAGATACTGTCAGGATCTGAAAATGCATTTAAATTACACTTCTTAGGAAATAACACTAATAGCTATTGATATCTGAAGTAGAGCTTAATGTACCATTCTGCAGTATGAAATTTAAAAGCATAAATTTAGAAGTTGCAAAGATGACAACTCTTACTGCTTATGCAGTGGAAAAACTATTATGTTCAGGGCTTAGGATCTAGGTGCATTATCGGGTCAGTTTAAATATTCTACCCATATGGGTAAACATAGCTGCTTTAATATGCTAAAATGGAGTTGAGTGAACTTCAAATTTGAGGGTCACTGACTTAAAGTTGACTTTGACTGACTCAAGGGTTCCAGGAGCACTTCTATTTTAGCTGGCTCAGCATGAAGTCAAATGTACAGCAGAGCTTAACCTGGGCAGTTTTTTGGTCTTGTGGTTTATGCACTGGCAACTGCTGTTCAGACCAAAACGGAAGAAAGCCTTTAGTCCCAGGTGAAGCTATGCTATTCCAGTACCTTAGCTTTATCTGTGCTGACAGTTTTTGTGCTAGATCTGCTGCTGGAGAACGTAAAAACAAATAAATATATGGAGCTACCACACCAGCACAGCTGCCCTGGGGAGCTATTCTATACCAGTGTAACTACTGTATGGAGCTCAACAGACTGCATTAGTGGGGGTTTTCTATGACTTCCAGGGACAGCTTTACTCACGAGAACTTCAGCATATTGATAGGACAAAAACATACCTCTTTGAAAAGAAACGAGAGACATATCCCAGGTGGTAAGGGAAAACCTAAATCAAATATGTAGCATTAATTAAAGTTAACATTCCAAAAAGTATTAAGTATAATTGCTTTGAAATCACAGAATCCATACTTTGTGATTTGAAGTTTTCTTCTCTGCAGACTGGATCGTGACACTTTTGATACCAGACTTCCTTCTTTAGATCTACCAGAATCCTAAGAATGAAATAATCTAGTTTTTAGTAACAGTACATAAATGAAGTGAATGCATAGACTAGGAAACTCTGACACTAAGTGAACAGGTTTGGTTTGTCCCCAGCTATGGATATTGCTTTCATACTCCAACATACATATTACATACTTGTTTTGTACAGTCTGTTGGTGGTTTTTTTTTTTTCAATAAACTTCAGGCTTTTTATGTTAAAAATATATTTCTTCTAAGACTAACATTCAAAAGTGAATTTTAGTCAACCTCATTACATTAAGCTTGGAAGAAAAAGTCATTAAAGTAAGAGTAGTATATGGGACCTAACTGTAAGATAAGATTTTGTTGCTGCCACTGTTACAGATAATTTCATTATAAAAGCCAGATTAATCAGTTGACAGGAAATAGTGATTTTGACAGCCCAGCTTTTTCAGCTGTGCTTTGGAAACACCCAAGCTTCAAGCAATTTGCTTGAGAAACACCAAATTCATCTGGCATAGGGGCTGTGGGGCTTTTTTTTAATATTCTTGTTCCTCAAGAACACATTCCTTCCCTTTCAGTTATTTTAAATGTTAAATAGAATTACTTTTAAGTTGACCTGTTTCTAATAATGATATACTGCAATTCTAATGTCATTTAAAAAAACCTGACTTTTCAACACTTGCTTTGCTAAAACTCTAAGAATTCCAAGTCCTTGTAGAGCCATTAGCAAAACCCATCTTGACTGAAGTGGTGGCAGGAGTTACCTTTGTCATTTTAATAACATAAGAATGTAATTTAAGAATGCACTGTGAATGAATTTAAAAGTGGTCTGTTTTCTTTATCTTATTTCTGATTGTTCAGCTTCCTAGCTAAACAGTATCAAAGCACAGTACCACTTAATAGCTTTCACATACATACTCTGACTTGTATGTTAGCATCTTTAGGCACATATTTAAAATAGCATGAAGATTACTTCATAGAAATATTAGAAATATAAAGTTCAGTTATCACAACGTAAATTTAGAGGGAAAAAAAGTTGTTGCTTTTTTTTAAAAAGCGTATCCCCACAGAGCAAGAGAGCAGAAACTGTAACAGGTGCTGATTCTATCCATAAATTTTTCAGCACTTTTGTAAAATAAAGCTTGAGCAGGAAAATAAAGCTGTTTTGAAGTGAATAGTGAATAGTTAAAGAGCATACATTATGTTGTTACTTTTGTGAGCTCTTCCAATATTTTCACACCAACGGTAACCAGAAATATCATATACAAGTATTTCTTCCAGAGAGAAGTAATTCCATTGCCGTATCCCTGGGGGGTGAAAAAAATTAATTAATGCTTTGAAAATACTGCTGCAGAAGACTTATTTGTAAATAGTAAAGGGGTCTTTACCTCCTTGTACCCCGTCTTTATTAACCAAAGAACGAACAAAATAATCAATTTCTGGATATGGTGAATCCTGATAACCTTCCATGGGTTCTGTTAAAACAAAGGTCACATATACATACCGTTACTGGTTTTGCCATTGTAATATATAATTGTAACACTGTTACACACTATATAGACCATATACAGAAAATGTACATGAATCACACCAAATCCTTAAATAAAATCAGGGATAAATCCACTGTTAATTTTCTGCAGATCTTTAAACTGCTACCCCCACCCCCAAGGTACAGAGGGACCTGGGACAAAGCATGACAGCTGTGGGAGCGGCAGGGAAGGGTAAATGGCCTTCAAGTGCTGCGGAGCATCCTTCGGTACAGCTCTACTCTGCCTTCTGCAGAAAGCTAGCTGAAGAAAAGCCCTCCTAGAGGTTATCAGGTACATCTAATCTAAGTGTACTTTTTTTTTCTATACAGTAGGAGAGGCTTGAGGTACCTCTACTGCTTCTGGTACTTTTACTGTTTAAAAAAGCAGACATCTTTCTCTCCTCCTCTGAAAAGCCAGATGACAGAATTTTTGTGTCATTCCTCGCTCTGAAGAAAACAGAGAATACAAAGGAAAACGTGTGATTCTTACAGCATAACATAGTATGGTATAACATACTGTAACATTTCATAGTATGGCATAGCATAACTGAGTCCTGGGCCACCAGCTCCAGGCGGCCCTGCTGGAGCAAGGGGGATGGACTAGAAGACCTCCAGAGGTCCCTGCCAACCTCAGCCAGTCCCCGATGCTGGCTGTATGCTACCCATCGCTATCCCTGTGGCACTTTTTCTTCTCATTTGGACAGTTTCCTCTGACTTGCAGCAGCAGAGGGCAGGATTTCCTTCTCCAGAACAGCAAAATTTGGTTCCTGGCAAAAATCCTAGGACACAGCCATTTAAAGACTGCTGGTCCACACTCTTACAGCAGTATTTGCTCTAGATGTAATATTTATGCATATATACCCTTCAAAAGGTTTCAAATTTTTTTTTTCTCTTTCTCCAATGAACCACTTTTCCTTGCCATATTACTAGCTGGAAGCGAGATGATCACAGAAGATGAAATTCGCCACAGCAGAATTTCTCATCTGTATTTATGACAGGCTCAGCTGATACCTGTGAACTGAATATACTACACGATTTATGCTACGGGGCTACTGGTATCAGTTCAGGATAACGAACATTTCAGAATGTAAAAACTGAAGTCACAACAAATACATGTTTTTAATAAAAATATTATACATAATATCATACAGATGGATGTACCACTTTAACCTTTCTGCTGCAGTAATGATTAGGATCATCTTAAGATACAGTGCAGGGTAAGATAAACATGTACAAAAATACTAATTTTTTTCTCATACTTTGGAAAATATTTAGACTCTTTGTATTTAATTGACTGGAAATCTGTAGTTTCTCCTTTTAGAACTATACAGAATCCGACCAAACTTAATAACGGTTACATTCCAGTATTTTGAGTGTGTACAGAGAAGTGAGGCACAACTCAGAAGCCGTACCACGTGTTCTGTGTTCTTTAAACATTTGAAGGTAGGTTTAAAAAAAAAAAAAAAAAAAGTAGTCCCAAGAAATTTTTTCTTCAAAAACACAGAATTCTACTGGAAACTCCTAAATTACACTGTAAGAAAGTTCATGGAATAACTGCCCGTTGATAGTAGTTATTTGTAACTGCTGCAGGAGAAAAATTACTAAAATACATATTTAAACATTTTCAATTCCACCAGAATTAAACAGTTACCTAATGTTGCAGACCAAAGAGGAAAGAAAATATGCTTCTTCCAAGGAAACATTCTCTTTACAGTTAGGGACAAACTTATTATCCTCTGCTATCTTCAGAATCACATTTTTTCCTGCTTTTGATGATTTATACATCCGGAAATTTCTATTCTTTGTATAAACTCCTACAGGAAAACAAGTATTTAACATAACAATGCTGGCTAAGATTTAAGATACTGGTACTTGTAAATTAAACAGTTTTCCTTAGACCCAGCTAAGGGTCTAAGGAACAGCCAAAAACTATTACTGACTTTGGCTTACATCCCATAGAAGAAATGCAACAAAGCAAGGTCATGCACACGTGCACATTTTTATGTTATAGAAGAATTAAGGCAAACATTCAAACACCTCTACGCAGGCATTTTAATCATTCTGACATTAGCATTGCTAAAAGTTTCTTTTCAGTATAAGGAATTGGTGCTTTCACATTAACTTTGTGAAATACAACTGAGCATAAAAAGCTGCACAATTATTTTAACCAGAAAGGACCTCGTATTCATCAAACTTCCTGTTTCCTGTGGACCAGACACCACTTCTCTGAAGCACGTATCAGGAAAATTTAATTCCAATCTCAAAAACAAACCACAAAAAAATTGAACAGGTATCTTAAATATTGCCTAATCTGTCGTAAGATTTTATTGACGGGTGCTTTATTTGCGGGTTGCATTTAGTTTTCATGAAGATAAAAGAACTTAACTCATACACAAGAATGTCACACAGCTTTCTGTCACTGCAGCCTCATCATGTAATGCAGTGTTCCAGGTATTCGATTTTAGCTTTCCAGTTTTGAGGTAATGTGTAACATAAATATAGAGAATGGTTAATTTTTGGAGACTAACATTAAATTCTTAAAACGTGACATGGTAAACAATTTGTTTTTCTTTAATTTCCGTTCATGAATATGCTTGAAGGAATTTTGAACAGCAGGTGGAAAGTAATCCTTCTGAATCAGTAATGGAGAAGCCTACAATAAGGCCAACTTTGGGATGACGTTTCAACAAATCAGACATGCTGAAGAGGCCAGCAATAAAAGCAATCCTGAATGCCATGAGAAGAATTTGAAG
This sequence comes from Sagittarius serpentarius, assembly GCA_034782735.1. Lineage (NCBI taxonomy): Eukaryota > Metazoa > Chordata > Aves > Accipitriformes > Sagittariidae > Sagittarius > Sagittarius serpentarius. Next base: position 9,092 of record JAVKLA010000238.1, read on the forward strand.
GAATGGGGGGGTTCTTCAGAGAAGTCTGAGAAAAAAACCAAGATAAAGTCCTCAAATACATAACACACTGCTGTACAAAAGCACACTAACCTATTTTCATTTCACTGAGACAGGGCAAAAAGCAGAGAAACCAGATAGGGGGATGGACAAGGGTAGAACTTTCAAACTTTAGTTTGACTATGAGTGTTGTGGTCCTGGAGATTTTTAACATTTTAGTACCATGAACAGGCTAAGCCCAGCTGGGCCGTGAAGTGCCCAACCCAAAATTTCTATTACTGTCTCATTAAAACCTAACAACTGCCAATTCAAACGGGAAGAAGGCTCAGTTCATACATGTAGAACAATACAGAAGGCCACACCTGTAAGACTTGTTCCATAATAAAGCAGCTTCTAATTCCACTGAAATGACAAAAATGCAATATATGCTATCCTGTTTTAATCCACGTAGGAGCACTAAGTCCTTAGGAACAAAATTAGTTACAGAGTCTTTTGTGGCAAGAGTTTCTTCAAACTTCAGAACAAAACAATTAAATGCAGTAATACAAGAAGTTCCATGGACCAAGAATCTAAGGCTCCTTTAAAGTACAGCATCTATGATCAGTTTCAGCACATACTGTATTGGTTTAAATTCTGACAATAAGATAACAATAAGAACACTGTTGTTCTTACTGTCTGTAATCGAAGATTAAGGAACATCTCAATTCTTAACCTTTGTTGCATCCCAAAGAGGTTTAAAAGCACTTCTTGTATTTACCTAGGTCCACAAAAAGTTGCTTGTTGCCTTCTTTATCATTTACTATCAGAAAGGAAAATTCCAAATTTTCTCCCTGGTGTGATGTTTCCATACCCTTTGTTTTGCGAGCAATGGCTGGCCAGCCTTTGGAAGCATCGTCGGTGGCTGTGAGGTTTGTAAGAGAACCACCTAATCCAACTCCTTCTGGAGAATACTGGAAAACGTGTCCTGCTCCTTCTGGAATCACAGCAGCAGCTTTACTCTCCACTAACCTTATGGCAGGCTGCAAAATGGTTCTCACAAAGTTACCTTAAAAACAAACAAAAAAAACCCCAAAAGCAGGTAACATCATTTGTGAGTCAAGAAAGAACTTAACAGTTCCTGTGCAAACAGCCAAGATGGAAGTGGTTGGAGTTTGGGGGTTTTTTTCCCCCTCTGGATTTTTTTTTTTTAATTTATTCTTTATCTTTTGACCAGCCCAGCGTACAAAATGGTTCTGGTTAGTAACTAAGAAACCCATGCTTGGCAAGAATTTTTACTAAACTTTTTTTTTAAATACCAGCAAATAAACAGTTGTGCCTATATGAAGTGTATCACACAGCCACAATCTACCCCTTTGCAATTTTGCTGTTGAGAACAGAGAGAACTGAGAAGCGCGACGGCTTGGCAATCACCTCATTAGAAATAAACACAACATAACGAAACCAAAACGCATAGGCTGTCACTACAATTTCCCAAACTAAATTCAAAGTCTCAGATAAAAGTGCAAAATTTAAATAAATGTCTTTGGTATCTTTCAAAAGAATTTCTCCTACCCATCACAACACCCGTACCATTGCAGTTATTCAAGCCTCTGACAGCCAAGACCTCCAGCTGCTCCCGTGCTTGGAGCACAAATGACCTTGACTTACTGATTAATACGAGGAAGACTTCTGCACTGAAATTTCTGTGAACCTGAATTTTCCACTACAATGTCAGAAACTTACTGAACAAGTTCAGTTTGGGCCTTCATGCTAGCTTAGAGGAACATTTGTGCATATGAACTCACTGTTAATAGTAAGACATTCAAATGCTTAATGTAGGACCACTTTGTTAATGACAGTGATATAAAAAAATAAGTAGTCACAGTCCTTTATGAAATGTAGTTTGATTTAGTATTTCACGTACCACTTAGTGAAACTCTCCATACCTGAATAAAGCATTCCTATAGCTTGCTATTACACAGCTTTTTTTTTTTATCCAGTCATAGGTAGTTTTTAAACATGTAGCTGAATATTTTTGCAGTAGTTAATGACAGCATGCAATGACATTAACAAGCTCAGATTTAGGATTCTGAAGAGCTTGTAATAGTCCCTCTCACTACTATTTTCCCTTATTTCACTTTCAGAATGATTAAAAAGGTTTACTTGCAGCTTCACGGTGTATTAACTTATGTAAGAGTTTGACCAGGGCTTACTCGAACAACAAATTACTTTTACGAAAGTATTTTGTAATGACTTCTCAAACTCCCAGTATTGTAATTCAACTCCCTTTGTACCTCCAGGCTCTGCTAGATGGTAACCAAAGGCAGACAAATAAAACCCATGGCCAAATTACTTGCAGGGAGAAAGAACAGAATAGAATAAATACAGATGTGGAAGAAAAACTATGAAGTGGAAGGAATACTGGCAAGGAGGATTCTGCAGTTGTTGGATGAAGCTTCAGTGGGGAACCTGAAAGAATATGAAATACAGGTCCTCCTATGCTACATATCAGCAGAATGACTCAGTGTATCAAGCATCAATATCGCCATCCTCGTAATTCATTACAGGACTACTGAGGCACACAAATGATTCATGGTCATAGACAGTGCTTTAACCCTGCGTGTTCAAATTCACACACAGAATTTCTTAGGTTTATAACAATACTTACTCAGATCTTCAGTTCAGGGAGAAAATGTACCTGTTTCAGAACTGAAGTTTATTTCAATTACCATATAAGTTAAAGTATCTTTAAAAGTCCTGGTTGACCACTTCCTTTTTTTGTGTGTGTAAGTAACAATCACTCTGGTGTCAGAATAGCAATGGTTCTGTCGGGGATAAGATTATTTGGGGAGTTATTCACACACACCTTTGTTTTCTCCCTTCCCGTTTCTTCTAACTGGTCAGATGTGGGAACCAAACCCTGCATTTCACACTTTTGATCCTTGACTGTATTTTGTATTTTTATATTTGGGATTTGTCAGCTGTGTAGATCAATGAACTTACATTGTTCTGATAGTACATGATTCCTGTGGACCTAATGATCTCCTGTGCTTTCTTACATGAGCTACAAACTCAGTCCCTGTATTTTAATTCTAAATAGTAACTAATTCCAAATATTATATACCAAATGTTTTTAATCATATCTAATTTTAAGCCCAAGCACTTTGTGCATGACTCCCTGACATAAAATTTGGCCTTAACTTAAAACTGGATTTTCTATCCCATTCTTCTAGGTTTGTTCTAGAGTCCTGATAATATTGCCCAG
>JAVKLA010000239.1:0-12331 GCA_034782735.1 Sagittarius serpentarius
TCTCCCCCATCCCACTGGGTGGGGGGGAAGTGAGTGAGCGGCTGCGTGGTGCTGAGTTGCTGGTTGGGGTTAAACCATGACAGAAAGAAAGCAACAGCCAATCTTGCAAGAACTGTCTTGGCATCATTGTGTTTTAGAATTGCCTGTTTGGGAGGGAAAGGTGAGAAAATTGCTTGTCAGCACCCTCTTCATTGCTGGATTTCATCTTAAATCCCCATTCACCTTCTAAGATTGCTATAAATGCAGATACCATAACTGTTACTTGAATAATTTGAGTAAGATTGTACATGTATACATACACAGTTACTTGTCTCTTTGAGATTTTTGGTTTGTAGTCTTTTATTTTTTGGTCATTGATCCACTCACATTTACTTATTAATTGCAATATAGTTGTTATAACAACATAGCAGCTGTATATTACACTCTTTTTTCCTCTGAATTATCAAAGTTCCTTGAGTGCAGCTTAGCAATATTTCAGTGCACTGTGTTTTGTTTTACTTTGTGTATACATTTTGTACCATAAGTGAAGCAGAGCAAAATTTGTGGTTGAACATTATATTCATAAAGGAATGTACATTCAGTTTGATCAAAACAATTAGATAAACCCACAATGAAAAAACACAGAAACAAAAATATTTGAAAAGTTTTTTTTCTCAGGAAAACAAACAATGTTTTGAAACTAGGTTTTTATTCTGTTAATAAAATCTGTTAATATCTCAGCCTTACTTGTAAGACATTGAACAGTCTTGCGTTCACTTTTCTGTGGTTTCATCTTTTCCCCATGTAAATATCTTTGCACTCGCCACACTTAACATTCAGAGAATAAACCACAGAGCTAGCAAAGCTTATCCTCTACTTGGTTTTACAGCCTCTCTACTAGGGATTTGTAGACATGTGATCAAGGATATTTATTCTATCCTAGATGCATGTGCATAACTCCTGTAAAATTTAATAGGAATTATGTGCATACTAAGTGCAAACTACCCCTGTGGGGAAATAAAAAGGAGTTTGGTAAGCTTAGTGGAGAGGGAAAGTCAGTCCCTTACATTTGAGGACATCTGAGTGGCCTGGGGAAAAAAATCTCTCACTTCCTAAAGAATATTGTGAATTTCCACATTTATGAACCCCATGTATTCCTCCTTTGGCAAAGATTTCCTCATAATGGCTTTTCTCTGCAGCGTCTTGGAAGGAGGTAATTTGTATTTTGACTTTACACCTAAATTCATACATCACATAAAGTGGGGCCATGAATTGTTCAGTGCCATCAATTTTACGTGTATTCTACTTCTGCAGGGGACTGTCGCTTTCCAGTCTCCAGTAAGTCACTTACCAGTATAGCAGCAGTAATAAAAATCATAGTTTTTTATTCTACCTTTTTATTCTATTCTTATCATATGCTGCCTTTTGCCCTCATGTTACATTCTGAAGGCAAACTACTTCACCCAGTACTGTGGTTTGAAATGTTCAGCTTCACCATTTGTCAGAGCTTAAGACTGCATTAAAGAAAACTTGAATTAAAACTTGGAAATAACTTCTAATAAATACAAATACCTGTATCTTCTGGGTCATATGTTGTTTTCCAGTAGAAATATATCATTGGTTTCTTTTACTTCAGGACTTTTTTTTTTTTTTAATTGCCTACTAAAGAAAGCTTATACCAATATGAGACACTTTTGCAAGACAATTTTCTTTTGTCATTCTAGCCTCATATTCTAGATTATTACTTTGTCTTTTTGGTATTTTTTTGCATAATTCAACAGTACAGTCTGTAGCTGGCGAACTATATTTCAGCAACTTTCTGGCGAAAGAACATCTAAATCTGTCTGTGCAGGGATGCTTTACAAGAACTAAATTGCAGGCTGTGTTCTGTATGTTAGATTTCAGGGAATACAGAGCAATGAAGAATGGTGATCATAAAGTACATCTAAGTGACCCTTTCCCACTCTACATCACAGCCTCATGCAGTCAGTGTTGTCTGCTCTGCTTTGGACAGTTCATGTGAGAGACCTTCTGCAAATGTGTAGCTCTTCCAAGGTTCTCAAGCTGAAACTTCCACATAGCCATTATCTGTTTGGTTCAACAAAGCCACAAGAGATATTTTGTAGATATTTGGCTGCAGGATAACTATGCTGATGATGCTGCCCATTTGGGAGAGGCACTGAGGGGTATTTGTAATGTATCAATATGTGCCAAGACCTTTGTCCCTTTTCACAAATTGGGCATTTTTTGTGGTGTACACCTGTTACTGGAGACTTAAAAGGGAAGTATACCTAACAGCAATGTGGATTTCTTATGCTAGTGACCTTTGGAAAGGAACAAGTACATACCTCCCTAGAAGAGAAGCAGAGAGAATGTATAAATTCAGTAACGTTGTCCTGAATTTTTACCTGTCCGAAGCTAAACTTAGTATTTGCTTAGGCTGCTATGAACAAACCACACAAACCTGAAAGATGATTCCTCAAGGATGCAATCATGGTACAGACTCAGTCCTCGTGAGTCAGGCCCCTGAGGACGCAGCAGTCTACCACCAAGGTGCAGCAAGGGCAGGTTGCTCCAGAAAGCCGGGTGAGCCAGCAGCTGAGGATGATAATGAGGCAGGCAAGGATGGTGGCACGACTGCCAAGCTCAGTCCCCACAGTCCACTCACCTGTTCAAGGTGAGCGAAGCAGGTCTGGTCCTGTCTCAGCCGGGAGTTCAGAGTTTCTGAACAAGGCACAAGTCTGTAGCAGAGAGGCACCAGCACCACTGCAGCATAGCTTGGCCTGGAGAAGGGACAAGTAGTCCAGCCAAACCCAAGCGCAAAGCAAGGCGGGGCAGGCCCCACTTCTCAGGGCTCTTTCTCACACAGATCTGAGGTCACAGCTGCACCAACATCTGGACGTAAGCCCAGACAGCCAAACCCCCGAGGGAGTGAAGGAAGAAGAAGTTGTGCTCATGGCTTAAAGACATTTGGATATCAGAATTTACAAAAGGATTTAATCTCAATCATGTTGGTAGATACCGAAAACAGAACTAAAGCAAACGTATGGTGTCTTTCAGTCTTTACGCAACTGTGTAACTCCAACTTTATATAACCTGAAGGTGCTGTCAATTTTAGATATTTTGTAGCACTTGTTACCAAGACATGGCAATAAATGGTGTGAAGGGGAAGATGTGCAGCTACATTTTTAAATGCAAAAGGGAGAACATTTCTGTGAAGTCAGCTCTGCAAGTCAAGCCTGAAAATTCTTACCCAACAAATGGAGAAAGAGAAAATTCAAAATTTACACATTAGTAATTAGAGAGTATATTAATCTCCTATGAGGAAATCTAGCTTGTCAAATGGTATCATTAGGAGACAAAGATACATTGGTTTTACATATATTTCATGCTTCAAATTAATAGGTACAAATAATCACAATACTTGTCAAAGATGCTGAAAACTGTGATCAAACTCAGGATCAAACTGGGATATTTTGCACAGTTTATCTGAAATACAAGTTCAGAATGGATTCACTGGCTTCGGGAAATAGGATGATCTCTTCAGGGCTGCTGGCCTATGTCCCATTTTAATGTGTGACCCTTGACATTTTTCGCATTAGAGAAAGATGAAAACTTGTATGTATTCTCTTTGCAAATCAACAGATTTATTTTCAAAAAAATGTGGAAGCTTTTGCCAGAGCTATTCTAAAGGACTGCTGAAATGCAAGTCATCTGCATACCTGTATAAAAGGAACAGCTGATATCATTGAATGTGTTTTTCAACTCATCTGCATAAAAGGATGAAACTGATTCCAGCCAGCTTCAGCCATGGCGTCAGCCATGCACCGTATGCAAATTCCCAAGCAGAGGTTTTGAGAACATTCACGCAATATGAACCTTTTGTTCACAGTCCAGAAAATTTATTGCTGAATAACAGATGTTAAAACGAAATTTAGGCACTGGGGTCCAAGACTGGATTATCAGCTCCCAAAACTGGCCTGGGCTTCAAGAAATGCAATGGTGTGCCTGCCAAGTCAGAGAATGTATGATACGCATTTGGCGTGTGCTCAAGTCTTACTTATGAAAGCCAACAATCTGTGTCAATCAAAAGACTGATGAATAGCAAAATGTTGTGCCATTTTAATTTGGTGAAAAGTTGGAGATGAATTCTGATGTCTGAAGTATACATTTACCGTATTAAGGCAGTGTAACACTGAACATGAGAGCATTAGAAAGAAAGATATGAAGATATACAGGTCATGGTATACTGAGATAATTGACAAAGCTATACTTCTATTAATTTCTTTATGAGCAATAAGGAAGTGAAATGAGGTCTAATGCAAAAGTATATTCATACTCAGACTGGGAGGGAAGGGAGGTGCTGTCACTAAAAGCACAGCTACCACTACTAAGCTTCCACCATTAACATTTTCATAGTAGACACAGAGTTTTGTTTAGACACTGCTACATTTGAAAATTATTGCTAGGATTTGCCACTTCAGGTGGCAGATTCTGCTGCCTTTATTCAGTGACCACTTTTATATACCTTTACTGTATAGCAAAAGTAGAAAAGTTTGCGCCCCCTGATGCTCTTTTCTACTAGCGCTTTTCTTCTTGCTGTCCTCCAGATCGCCTCCTCTGGGATTTATTGCCCAGAGATCCTGGTTTGGAGTACGTATTCCATGCTGTCTTAGCTACTTCTGATATTGATATGGGGCCATATGGGGAACAATGACCCAAAATCTGTAGGTATTCTTACTTTCTACTGTGGAAAGTCGATATTTTGAGATTTGCAGGCAAAGGCCATTTTAAGTAAAATATTTCTGTTTCTGGTTAGGCATAAAGGCATCACTATGAATCTTTGAATTCTTTCACTCAACTTGTATATCGTAAAAAGTGCTAACAAGTGGCCGTGTATTGCAGCTAGTAGGGTTTTTTGGGGGGAGGGGGAAGTGGGTTATGGTCCTGAAGGTGTGGAGAAGAGAAGAAATCCATTAGGGAATGTAATTTTCTATCCCAGCTGTTTTGTAATTATTGTAATGAGCAAAAAATCCAAATTCCTTTACAGTATCTTGCAAATATCTCCTCGTGCAAAAAAGTTCAGTGTTAACTATACAGGCAGTAGCCCCACCGAAAACATTTGATAACAGATTTAAGAGCAGTTTCAGAATGACATTAGGCATCCTTGATTTGGCTTTTCTTTTCTGCTGGTTCAGAAAAAAAAACAGTTATCAGTCAAATAATGATAACCTTGCAAACTCACACATCCATGTACTCAGGATAGGAGTATATAGGGTAAGAACTTCTTAGGATGACTCCAGGCTAACTTAACTCTACTGATGTAAATAGTATGGTATTGGCATTTTTCAAAGCTAACCATCATTCAGTACAGGCAACAAGTAATTAAACTCGTCCATTATGCTGTGTTCTGTTGCTGTGATTATGAAACAGCCTCAGCTGAAATGTATTAATCTCCTAAAGAGGCGCTCAGCTATTATTGATGAAATGATTGTTCTTAGTGTATTTTAGGGCAAAATCTAATTGACTAGTTTGAGCTATCTACAGCCCTTGTTTAAATTAAGCAAGTTCAGATATTTGCTTTGTTTTGAACTGGAACCCAGATAGAGCTAGAACTCAGCCGGGAGGGTGTAAATTACATCTGACTGCTGTTATGTCCTCAAAAAGGACATAATAATTGAGATACTTTAATCTTCTGTATGTAAAGGCTATAGTCCAATCAATTAGCATATGATTTGCTGGCTAATTGTGGAGCTTGACTAGAGAATTTTAAATACATGATATGTTAGGAATTAATGAAATTAATGAAAGTACTCATAAAATCTCATGCAAGAAACAAAACCAAACCAAACCATGAAATATTTGGAAGGGTACTGCTCAGCCTTTTGTCAACATAGGAAAAAAACCCAAACAACTTCACCTTATACCATCATTTTGTATGTACATGTATTTGTGTAAAGGTACACCCAAACATTTTTACTATATACAGACAAAATTATCTTCTGTGTAGGTACTTTGTTACTGGTCTTCATATGCCAAATGTGCAACAGCTTTTCTAAATCCAAATGATGTGTGGGTATCTTTTGTAAAATTATTTCTCCAAATGCTCAGATAAAGGATTTAGAGAACAGCCTGAGTGGTCTCTTTAAAGAAAGACTCTTGCATGTAGCCTCCGGGTGTAATGAGCAAAAGATGTCCATCTGGGCCAGGAATTGTCTCCGACAATTCTAAAGAGGATGCTGCTTTTGTAGCCAAGGCAAAGCATATTCTAGTCAGGCCTTAAACATGTTTCATTGAAGAAAGATAATGCTACTGGATAAAAATGCCTCAGATGGACACAATTCCTCAGTCAGATAAATTCTAAAAATGGAAAAAGAAATGTTATACCACTGTGGTGGGTTGACCCTGGCTGGACGCCAGGTGACCACCAAAGCCGCTCTATCACTCCCCCTCCTTGACTGGACAGGAGAGGGAGAATATAATGAAAGGCTTGTGGGTTGAGATAAGGACAGGGAGAGATCACTTAACCAATTACTGTCACGGGCAAAACAGACTCGACTTGGGGAAAATTAACATAATTTATTGCCAATCAAACCAGCGTAGGGCAATGAGAAATAAAAGACAAATCTTAAAACACCTTCCCCCCATCCCCCCTTCTTTCCGGGCACAGATTCACTCCCAAATTCTCTACCAATTCCCCCCGCGTGGCACAGAGGGACGGGGAATGGGGATTATGGTCAGTTCATCACATGTTGTGTCTGCTGCTCCTTCCTCCTCAGGGGCAGGACTCCTCACACTCTTCCCCTGCTTCAGTGTGGGGTCCCTCCCACGGGAGACAGTCCTCCACAAACTTCCTTCCCACAGGCTGCAGTCCTTCACAAACTGCTCCAGCGTGGGTCCTTTCCCACAGCAAGCAGTCCCTCAGGCACAGACGGCTCCAGCACGGGTCCCCCGCGGGGTCACAACTCCTGCCAGCAAACCTGCTCCGGCCTGGGCTCCTCTCTCCACGAGGCCACAGGTCCTGCCAGGAGCCTGCTCCAGCGCGGGCTTCCCACGGGGTCACAGCCTCCTTCAGACACATCCACCTGCTCCGGCGTGGGGTCCTCCCCGGGCTGCAGGGGGAGATCTGCTCCAGCGCCTGGAGCACCTCCTCCCCCTCCTTCTTCACTGACCTGGGGGTCTGCGGGGTTGTTGCTCTCACATGTTCCCACTCCTCTCTCCTGCTGCAGTTTCTGAGCCCCAGCAACTTTTTTCCTCCGCTTCTCAAATCTGTGATCCCAGAGACGCTACCATTGTCATTGATGGGCTCGGCCCTGGCCAGCGGTAGGTCTGTCTTGGAGCTGGCTAGCATTGCCTCCATCAGACATACAGAAAGCTTCCAGCAGCTTTACAAGAAGCTGCCCCTGTAGCTCCCCCTGCTACCAAAACCTTGCCATGCAAACCCAATACAACCACACTCAGAAGGACATGCCTTATCAATTTGATCTGCCTGGGAGAAGAAGATTGTTAGAAAAGTAGTAAAAAAATGAACAAACCCCAAAACATACCCCAATCAAATTTGCTCAGTGTAGAAACTATAAATTTAAACTTCCATGTCCTATTTAAATGCAGAATGTAATTTTAATTTCCTGGACGGAAACCATACTATTTATATGTATTTTGATATTAACATTATGTTACATTAGAAATTAATAATTAATTGCATACATATTGTGAACTATGGTGAGCTCTTTTGCTGGAGAATTAGGTGCAGTATGAACTGAGGTACATTGAAGATAGTCTGAGAAAGAGAACAATAGGATCTATTAACTTATGTAAGGGAATGTGTTCTTTTTTGATGGTTCCCTATGTGAAATTAAAAAAAAAAAAAAATTCTCAGGTATCTAACATTTAGGTTAGTGCAGTATATCACCATCATTAGAAGACTATTTTGTAGCACAATTTTATTGAGCCTTTTTCATTATCTTTCTTTACAGTCGGATTGTTCAACTAATCTTCAGGTAATTAACCTCTATTTACCTTTGTAAAGTTCTGTGTGGGAACTCATGGCAAGGAGATGTAGATATTATCTATCTTTAATCACAGAGTATCAGTGGATGAGCTATTTTACAATAAGTATTATGTGCAAAAGGTATGCTGACTTAAATTTAGAGCCATCTCATCAGAAACAATAGTATAAAGTCAAGCTTTCAAAGAAGTCCGCCCAGAGTTATTAAAAGAAGCAGAATGAAAGATCTAGATTTTTGAAAGAGTAATTTCTTTATGAACAATTCCAAAACCGTGAACTAGCAAAGCTAGAGGTTTTGGATCATACCTGTGGGGCTGTAGGAAGCCAAACCAGGTGACAGCCTGGAATTATTTAGAGATTAATGGCCAGATTCACTAACCTATATATGGTCACTCTGTGCCTCCCAGGTGATCCTCAGTGGGTGAGATGTAGATAAAAACTGTAAGCAAAGATCCCTGACTTAAGGCAAACTACTAGCGCCTCCAGGACCCTTGAAGAGGTGGGGTGGTGTAGTGTGCATGTGCGGGGGCGAGTTGCTGCAAAGTTTCTCAACCCTTCTTAGCGCTGGGAAATCTGTCAGTCAGCTGATAAAGGGTCCATTAAGGATCCCGCAATGCTTTATGTGCAAAACTGCTAAATAAGAGCTTTAAGTGGTGCATAATCACAGAGGCAGAACTTGCTTCTGGATTTCCCACTGAGCTCTGAGCACAGGCAAGTGTCACGTTGCAATTTTGTAGTTACTATTCTTCACAGCTTAAGCGCATTGGACATTGCATTACTCTCTCACCATGAATTCCAGCTGATCAGCTGCTAATGTTTATTCTTGATGCTTCAGTAGAACACGCTGAGCCTGAAAACATCTTAGACATAATGTATTACTCTTTTCTTGAACAGGTGTAGCACTACTTTTTAAAAAAAAAAAAAAAAAAAAAATCACTCAGACAACGGGATATGATCTGTTCTCTCTGCCCTTCCTGAAATGGACCTGTATGGATTTTCTTGGTGATGATTCTGAACAGGTAAAATTGTTTTTTAGAGTTTCCCACTATCTCAATGAATGTATTAACCCAGCTTTTTCTGCACTTTTGAATGTTTTTCCCCTCATCCTGTGATGCAGGGGAGGAGGAGGAATGGTAGAAGATGGATTTTGGTACTTCAGTGCTATGAGAACTAGGGGTGATTCTCTCTTTGCACAGGCTTCCTTGCACCACCCTGTCAGGAAAGCAGTGGACACTGGTATCAAAGCTGATGCTATTATGCCATCAATTACTGCTCCCTTGATTTTTTAATCGTCTGTGGCTGCAAATCTTGAATCTGACTTGATTTTCATCCCAGAGCTCTGAAACCCTGTGAGTTATTCCGAGTTTCAAGCATCTTGACTTCACCTTGACTGTATTTGGAAGCCATGTTAGCTTGATAAGAAGTCATTTTGAAGTAATTTTGTTAAAAACCTGCAAAGCCCTGCAGATGCTTAAGAAAGATTTATGATACTGATTTCAACTGGAACTGAACTAAATTGTATTGATATGACCTAGGTATAGATCGAATCACAATGTCCATTCAAGGTTTTGTTGTGGTTTAACAATGCATTACTAACCTAATACAAAAAGTAAATTCATTTAGTTTTAATCATACCATAAATATTGTTTAAAGCCATATATGCTCTGAAATTTAGATTAGGTGCCTAGATTCTTTATTGGTTTTCAGCTCACACTTTCAACAGTCTATATACCAACATATTCCTTAAACTGTCTGCTTTACAAATGAACATTGGGTAAATGCTTCACTAACAGGTTTTAGAAATAACTACAGGCAAAAAGGTGATTTAGAAAGGAAGCCATAGTGTAAGAATTCTGGAGAACATGGTAAGAATGTTAATAAAGTTAATGGTTTTCCAAATAAATTATTTAATAAACCTTTGTACTTGGAAAATTAATTCCTTTTTGTTGTTTCTCTGTTTCATGGAATTATATTAAATTCTACAGAAAAATTATCAGCCAGCTGAAAATACTGAATTAAATATTTCCATTAGGGAAAAAGTATCTTAATTATTTACAGTGTTTAACACTTTGTGAAGAATTAGCAACACTATTTAGCTTACAGCACCTTTAGGTCATTTACAATTCTAACAGTTCTAAGATTATTTAGCGTTGTTTCACAGTTTTATCTCTAGCTTCCATTTAAAAATCGGAAACTTAATTTTTATACATTTTTAAATTAAGCTCTTCTTGTTCTAAAATAGTTATCCATGAAGATTAAACCAACCAACCAAACCCCCAGAATTAACATACATTGAATGCACAACTGGTGTGATTTAAAAATAAATAAATAAATAAATACATTTACATATTAAGAAAACCTTGTGAATGTGAATCCTTATGAGTATTTATTAAAAATAGTATAGGATGGGTTCTTCAGACTGGAGTTCACCAAGAGCTCCTCATATGGAGAAAGGAGCCCCAACATTGCTGGCAGAGGGGGAAAAAACATACAGTGTGAAACTAGTGAAACGACAGTCTCAGTTTTTTACTGCTAGCTTCATGTAGCTACTGAGGCTGTCGGGATCTATAACCCCAGAGAAACCTCGTACACAAGGTACAGCTGGCAAGGTTTCTAACGTGCCTGCACTGCCTTGGAGAAAACCAGGCAGAGCCTGAAGGTCAAAGCTAAAGCCTTGAGGTGAGCTTCCTTGCCTGTGGGTTCCCTGCTGCACACCTGGATGCCAGGTCTCCAGTGCTTAGACTTTTAAGCCCCCCACTCTGTGGAAGGAAAGTCCTTGTTCTGGTGAGACTGCCCAAGCTTTTTACATGTTGATTACAAATTTGGAAGACGATGGTCCTTTGGGAAGTCCCCATGTTAGGACTTCTCCAAAGGTAAACACAGCTTGTCAGGAAGCCGTCTTGCGCTGTAGGAGTCTTCAGTCTTGTGTTCTTCAGTATGGTGTGGTACAAAACCAGTTCTTTGGGGGTCTCATGGTATAAAACAAGTTCTTTATAATAAGACAGCTGATTTTTCCTTTCCTTAACTTCCAGCCCCACCTGAAAAAATAATTTAAATGTAAAAGAGTAATAGATAACATTATTACCAAAAGGTAGAACTATACTTTAGCCTTGATTCAGGGATAAGATCTTACAGGTAGGATATAACCAGAAAAGAGTAGCTGTGTTCCTGTTCCCACGAAGCAATGTTATTTAATCATTGACCTTTGAAGCATATTGGCTGTAACATCACTATTTCTCTGGCTGAGTCTGTTCTTTCCTAGTTGGGGAACAGAGAAGGGCAGGGGTATGTAAATGCAGAATCTCACTTAATCTTCCAAGAAATAGTGAGGCTGCGGGAGCATAGAGTGCTGTTGGGAATCTCACGCCCCTTCAGTCAGAATAATATAGCATAAAAGCTGTAAAGCTCTAAAGCCATTTTTACTGCACAGAGGCTGGGTGAGTAGAAAAAGATGACCTCACTGGGATAATTACTATTCTGGAAGTAATTTCACTATGATGAGGTAGCCATCTTCAGAAATGAATTATTGTCATACTAGTCAATATCAAAATAATACCTGATTCAGAGTGTATTACTGGCATTAATGACAATTCTGAGAATTTAAAGGTAGTGAAGTCATAAATCCTACATAATGATGATTGCAGAATGGTCACCTACTGTCACTGTAATGGCTGTTATCTAATCAGACACATAATTTGTTTGAGTATATTAGGCCATTCTAAATCCATTACATTTATTGTGGTTGCCATAATCTAACTAAACTATAACTTGACTCATAACCTAGAAATTAAGAGTAACTTGTTGTATAGTGTAGTATAAATCTACTATGCTAATAAGCATCTATTTGAAACCATGTCTCTAAAACCAGGATAAATGAAAATGGATACTGTTGGAAATTACTGCATCTTACTTCTAGAGAAAGGAACTGTACAGGAATGGTTCTGGACATGGTGTAAATAGGAAATCTAAATGAAACCTAGCTGTCCAGAAAATCTTAAACCAAGCAATTACTTAGTACACTGTGCAAGGGGATGCAGCTCTCATTAATTCATTTTATTTAGCTGAGAGCTAACCTGTGACAGATAAGCATCTCTTGCTTAATGGTATCTCTCTTTTTCGCATTCCCAGACTTCATAATATTTGATGTTGATTCAGCTAGTTCACCAACATTTTAAGCTGGGAAAAGATGAGTTTCCTACCTAAAATTTTTCCTGTGGGCTCAGCTGCATGCAGCATGAAATAGAAGCTTCCTTTCCATATTAGTTGGTGTCCTGGTTTCGGCTGGGATAGAGTTAATTGCCTTCCTAGTAGCTGGTACAGCGCTGTGTTTTCAGTTCAGTATGA
>JAVKLA010000240.1:0-12025 GCA_034782735.1 Sagittarius serpentarius
GCAACAACTGAAAACATCAGGGTGTTATCAACATTCTTCTCATACTAAACCCAAAACGCAGCGCTGTACCAGCTACTAGGAAGACAGTTAACTCTATCCCAGCTGAAACCAGGACATGTAGCAAAACATGCACGAATAACAGGGGAGCAGTAGAAGGGAAGTGGGACCTGGGAGGCGAGTAACAGCAACGTGTCCTTGTCATATGGAACCTAGTTCTGCGTACAGCTGGATACCTCAAACTTCAGCACAAAAAGAGTTGTGCGTAATATCTTTCTCTCTACCAAAAGCCCTTACTGATTTATGGAGACAATCTTTACTTTTTATTTATCTGAAACATCTTGTGATAATGACTACATAGCAGGAGCCAGACATGAACGACAAAAATCCAGCCTACCACTATCTTTTACAAACTGTCCTGCGCTACATTTTTGTAGGCGAGTACATCAATCAGTGTGCACCTTCAAAATGCCTGTCATTTTGCCGAAAATTTATCTGTTTCCAGGATTGTTTTGTTGGAACATGCTGAATCTCAGCAGTAACACTCACACAAATATTTAGATAATTCAGGAAATTTCAGAGTGGGATCGCACTGAGAATGAACCCTGGGACTTTTTTTTAGGCTGTTCCCAAGCTCCAATGCTTTTCTCCTACTCTAGCAACATCACTTCATCTTTCTTTTCTAAACTTCAAAATCTGAAATACGACATAGCTTTCTTTTCTCTAACAGCCTAAGGCATTGTTATGTGGATCTAAGTCATCTTCAGCTCTTCAAGTATTAACAAACTAGATTCAGATATCATTCATAATTTATGTTGTTTCCATAGCGAGCCATACTTAATCCTGGAATGCATTATCACTGCATCTTGCTAAAGCTCTGAAAGATTTATAATCATGAAGATGTTATTCACTTGGGATAGCTGGTAATGGTTTTTATTCTGCATTGAATCCAAATCACAGCAGTGTTATAGGTGAATTTGGCTTAAAATCAGTGACTGCGTTCCCAGGAAAGGATGGAGAGGACAGGTACATTAAGGTTGATATAAAACAGCCACTCCAGGGTGAAGTTATAAGACTTTTAATTTCAGGATTTTAGAAGTTGTTCCCTCTTTTGGATGTTATTCATTTATGCAATATCAAAAAATAGAAAATGTGTTGCAGAAAATGGCCTCGCAAGAAGGCACAAAAAGCTCAATTAACACTAGTCCTAGTTTTGTATCAAGATGCTGGGCTGAATCCTACAGTTTCGGTAACTGAATAAACAGGAGCATAAACACTTCTACATACTCACATTCTTGGTGTACTCCTCCTGCAAAGATCCATCCTGAATTCTTGCAGCTCATGTCCTCATCCTGTTAAGAACAGTGAGAACTGTTTTGCTTTCTTTGGCAGTCTTTCTTTCCCATCTTGTTTTTTGACTTCCATACGAATGCTTAGTGCAAGGATTCAAAATCTGGATCTGCAAGCTGCAAAGTACTGATAAACTTACAAAGACATGGATAAAGAAAGGAATCGTGGACAAGAGTTGTGTCAGTAACTTTTAAAAGGCTTGCATGTTTAAAATAACAAAAAGCTGTGCTTCCATTTAAATGTCTGTGAGCATCATCATTCAGGAAGGGCACCCAATCAGCTGACTGTGTTCTGTGTTTCTGGCAAAAGTTCTGGTCTTTACTTTCTTGCTTTAGGTGTCATGGGCACACTTGGGGCAGTTTACTGAATGAGCTGAGGTTACTGTTGGATCTCTCTCTCGGGGCCCATGGAATTGCTGAAGTTTCACGTGAAATTATTAAGAAATTATCAGAAAATGCAGGTGTTATCTGTGAGTTATGCCTAGCTGTTAAAAATGTCTGGCTGTAAAATGTAATGCTCTTTCTGCTGATTTTTTTGTATTGTCTGGTGTGTGAGGATTAGATTCCCAGGATACTAGATGTCCGGGAATTTATTCTTGGGGGCACCCTGTGCCAGTGAAGAATAGTGGCTAGTTAATCCATTAGTGTAAAATTAGCAGATAAATTTATCCATATTGCTACTCTACTTCCATATGTGTCTGTATTCTAAAGGCAGTCACTTTGGTTATTTTAAAAACAAAACATAAAGCTCTGATTTGGGTTATATTACTGACATCTGGCTGTATGATTTTTCAGGTCTTTTGTCAGCTCCCTCCCTCTCTTCAGTATGACAGTGTGGGAATAATAGTGTTTGACTAATATATATGTGCTGCACTTGAAAAACAGATTAGTTGGTGTATGAGTTCTGCAAGAGGATTGTTTTAGAGGTAATTCTGGAAATATACTTCACTCTCAAGAACTTCACCTTTCTGATTGCAGAAGGATGCAATGATAGGACTCTGTTTTATCTTGGGAAGGTTGATAAAATATTAGACATGTTTTACTGGTCCATTTATCCAAGAACATTGTATCTTGTATTACATGGCTTTTGTTCATTCTCTGTACCAAATTTCTGCAAGCAGTGGGAAAAATAATAATAATAGAACTGTTGTCCCCGTTGTTCAGGAACAACGGTACAGAACAGAAAAACCAAGTTACAGAATGTGCTAACTTGAATAGACCCTGTGGCATGCAAAGAGTTTCATTGTTCTTTATAACTGCTACTTGGTACTTCTACCTCTTACATTGAAATGCTTTTTAAAATGCTACTGGCGTACTATGTATTCTAAGCCAAAGTCACATTGTTTGGTTGTTTAAAAAAAAAAACCAACAAAAAAACCAACAGAAAACCTGTATTTGGAGGCAGCAATCTGCCTTGACTGATCCCTAAAATAAATTGGTGTCCTTCATTTTAAAGGCAGGATCACACAAAGGTGAAAGCGATGAGAAGGCTGGTGACCTCACTGTAATGTGTCTCTCTTTCAGCTGTGACTTATTTAGCAGTACTTTATAACCCACATTCCAAGACTGCACCTTTTCTGGGGGAGGGGTAATTAAGAACAAGGGTATGTCAAAGAACATGTAACCCGGTTACAAGTGTAGGTTTTAATCAGGGTACACCACGCTCCATCCTGCAATCAGTCACAACCTTACTTGTGTGGTGAAGATGGGAAGATTTGTGCTTCCATTCCTGTGACTATCCAGATAGTTAAACGTGTGGCCGGTGTCAGGTGCATGAGAATACTGAAATTAGGAAATGAGCCACACGTGATTCAGTTCAGTGTACTTTAAATAATTGGTCATAGAGCAAAAAAATGTTCTGAAGATGGACTGAGTGAAGTAAGTTGGTAACAAATGGTGGAGCATCTTGCCTATGACCATAAGTTCTCCGTAAGTTTGTTTCTTTTGTACCTCTTTAAAGTATTTGAATTAATAATAAGCAATCTCTTGATGTGCCCGTGTTTACTGCTAAGTGTAAAGCATAAATCCTCTGAGGGGTGCGGAGGAGATTGCAAGTGAAAAGAGGAAGAGCAAAAGCCCAGATTCCCTGAGTAAGTTAAACCTGATGAGGATGGCTTTAACTTGAGCATTAGATTTTTAAGCAGCTCGGTATTTGGCAAAAAGGAGATACACAGTGGTCGATTACGTGTGCTCCTAGAAGGCTTTCCATCTGCTTTTTGAAACATCACCTTGGCAATAAAAAGGGAGGAAGCACTTGAGCAGATGTAAGCACATGGTTCGAGTGCTTCACTTCTGTCCCGCGCCTGACAGCAGCCAACATAACCATCCTGACGTTCAGATCCAACAGTACGAAACTTTTATTTCCTGTACAGTTTTAATCTCACTCCTCTCCCTTTCTTATATGTGCACTTCGTAATTTTATTTGGGACAATAAAGCTTCTGAGATATTTTCTAACACAGAGTCTAACAGATACAGTTGTGGCAGCTTTCGACCCCGTTCCTTTTTCTCATTTACTTTTGCTTTTCTTCCTTCTGTTTGCCTTTCATTTTGGGCCCGTAACAAATAGCTACTGCTGCTTTTTTTTTTAAAGAAAAGTGTTTCCGGATAGTAATTCTGTATGCGCTGAGCCCTCCTGCATATTTTACTGGTGGGATCCGCTTTAATTTCACGTCTGTTGCTATGGCTCTGCGTAGATTTGCTTACTTGACCTGCCAGCACGGGGAGTTACTAAGGGCTGGGTCGCCACGGGGTGCGGGAGGACAGGGCGTACCTCGCGGCGGGGTGAACGCGCACGTCTCGCCGCCCGCGGGCGAGGGTGCCGCGTCCGGGGTCGAGCCCGTGCTGTCCTCACAGCTTGCGTTGAGTCGAGCGTGGAGGGACGTCGCCCTGAGAAGGTTTGGTGCGTTGCGGCAGCCGGTGCGGTGAGGTCTGGTGGTGGTGGTGGTGGTGGGGTGGAAGCTGCTCTTGGGGGATCCATCTTGCATAGCCCTGCCCCCTGCCCTGGGGCCCCATGGCAGTTTTGGAATGTTTTCTCCCAGGAGGGTCAATAGCCAGTAGATCCCAGTGGAGCTCCTCTCTCTGGCATATATCCCTTGGTATTTGTGATCCAGAAGAGGTGAAATTTGAACCTACAGGGCTCCTTAGACAATCTTCAGGAGCCGTGGGCTGCCTGTGGGGACTGGCTCTCTTCCTCTGGTCCAGTGACAGGTCCCATTGCTCACGGGAGGTGGGACAGCTTTAACAGCAGGTGAATCTGCCATTTCCCTTCTTCTGGAGGTTACGGGAGCTGTTTGGGAGGTGAGGGAGATGTGAATTTACGACCTTGAGCCAAGTTGGATAGAGCAGAGGTGGCCTGTAATTTATCTGACCTCAGTTCCGTATCTGTAATGTAGCTGTAATCGTCTCTGCCTGCACGAGCACACTAAGGTCCTGTTTTGTTTTAAAGGAGATATAACGCATAAAACCAGTGAATCTAATGTGCGGTCTTTCTGACCAAACATATAAGCATTTACTTTATGATAAGATAAATAGTACCTTGAACTCGCTGGTTATACTGACTAAGCCTCCGTTGACTAAAAACAGGACCTAGGTTGGCTTGGACATGGGTGTCTACATTGGAGACATCCACGTTTAGTCAGATGAACCGCATCCCCGTCTCCTGTGTTCCTCATCAGGTCTCTGACAGCTCTGCTGCTAGCCCTTACTGAAGCTGAGCACAGTCTCCATCTCATTTATTTATCTTTTTTCTTTTTTTTTAACAGAAAGGAAAGTCAGTCTTAGACATTCAGTTGCAGAAGAAAGTTTGTGTTTGAAGATCACGCGTGGATCTTCAAGTGGGTCTAATTAGATGCCTTTTCCTCTTCCGTTCGTCCCTGATAAGCTTAAGCACTCTCTGTTTGTCCTTTTTCTGAGGGCTGCTGCCCAAGGCGCGTAGCATTGCGCAGGGAGATTCTGTATCTCCTTTCGCACCATGAACTCACAGGAATGAAGCATTTTTAGGACATAAGCTAACTAAATCACACTGAAGTGAAAAAAGTGCTCTCTAACTTCTGAGGGGTAATACTGGAATATAATCGGAATATAAATATTTTGAGCAAAAGATGCTTAGAAAGTTAGGTAAGAATTATTAGCATAGCGCTATTTTTTTTTAGTTTGGATTGATATATGTTTTAAACAAATTTGCTTGAATTGATGTGGAAAACATGTTCAAATAGCCAACTATTTCTTTCAAATGAGAATAGGCAAAGTAGCAGCTACAAAGAGTGTTTCGGCTTTAAAGTGTTTTGTATTTTTGAACCCAAATCTACAAGTTCCTGTTAAAGTGGCCTAGAAAAAAAGTCTTTTAATTCTGTGTCACAAATTTTATAATCCACCCCCTTCCAAAAAATTATTTTAGATGTTGCTTAGTAGAGACGTAGGCAATTAGTGGTTGGGCTGTGGCCTCTCAAGACATATATCTATTTTTGTTCAGAAGACTCAGGCTGCAGGAAGCACCCAGATGTCACAGCAAAAAATGAAGGATCCCAAAAAGAAGCCAGCAAGTTGTGAAGGATGAATCGGCAAGTAAAAGGTGAAAGCCTGAGTCCCACCTGTCCTAGATAATGACCTGCCCAGCTGTGGGCTGGTGGCACAGGCCACCTGCAATTCAGGGTCTTGGGCACAAATCTTCTGCAGTTAGGTACCTATCTCCTTTCCCAACAAAGGAAAATAAAAATAAAAGGAGATCCCGGTTACTTAGTTCAGTAAAGGGAAAAGAAACTTATACTTAGACCTGTTTGTGCCTCTTTTGGACGATGGATGTGAGCACAAAGGAGAAGAGTGCCCTAATACAGGGCTGCTGGGGAGGCGGAGGGGATGCCGGGAGTCTGCTCCCAGGGAAGTTGTTCCGCTTCCTTTAATTTAGTATCTGTTTCACTGGGGGTTTGAAGCCAAGTTCCCAGCAGGCACACCGTAACTCCTTTCTCATTCTCTCTCTGGCCCGTTAATTGTCCCGATACTGCTCCAGATGTACTGAAAGTGGGACAACCACCGTTAATGGGAGATTCTCGCCTGAGGGTGCCTACAGCCTTGAGCTTAGTGTTGCGCGTGGTCCGTGAGAGAGCTCCGGCTGTAACTGCAAATCAGAGTGAGCAGGGGATGGGGATATGGGGCTTCTGCGGGGAGCACCCGGGCTGCCGGACAGGGTGAGACCTGTGCTA
This sequence comes from Sagittarius serpentarius, assembly GCA_034782735.1. Taxonomy (NCBI): domain Eukaryota; kingdom Metazoa; phylum Chordata; class Aves; order Accipitriformes; family Sagittariidae; genus Sagittarius; species Sagittarius serpentarius. Next base: position 6,546 of record JAVKLA010000240.1, read on the forward strand.
GCCAATTCAGCTTTTAGCTCCAAATGCCTTTTGGTGGAGATGCAGGTCTCCTGGGGACTGTGGGGACGTGCTCCTGCATCGGGAAAAGATGGCTGAGTGCCTGGCGTAAGCAGGACACCGGGGTGTAGAGGTCATAGTTGAGGCAGGTATGGGAGATGGCAGTAGCTGTGATCTTTAGGGAAAAAAAATTCTTTCTGTATATTCAAGCAGGTTTTTTTCCTCTCCTCTGCTAATCCAGAGTGGAATATGAGCCAAAAAAAGAGAAACCGATGTTATACACACTGCACACTCTTAAGCATTTGTTTTAAAATGTGTGTGAGGTCAAGCTAGAACATGCTTTGCAATTTGTGTATTTACTGCAGTGAATTTTCTGCTCCTTCTGGCTGTTTTCTGTGGTTTTCAGGCCGCTTCACCTCCACAGAAAGAAATACTATGCATACAAAAGAGGCCATTATGAATCTTCCCTTAGGAGATTTTTTTTTTTTGTGCTCTGCTTTTAAATTACAATCTGTATTATTTATGCCAATGTTTAAAATAGCTTTCTGATTCCCCAGTTAAAGTATTCTGAACCTACTCCAGCTACATTTTACTATGCACAACTCCCACCAACCATCAGCTTTTATTTCAAGTCATTCTTCATGAAATAACACGCATCGCAGCAAGAATCCTGTGTTGCTGTTACATGGTTTTCCTTACAGTTTTCCAGCTGGATTCCTCCTCCCCATGATAAACAGTGTTGCCAGTATTCATTTTTATCTTAGAATACACAAATTGCATTCCCTTAATCTCCCTTCATAAACAGTGCCCTGTAATCCTGTTATCGTTATTGTTGACCTTTTTTGGAATTCCTCCAGGTTATTAATGCCTTTTTAATGGGAATCCTGGGATTTAAACTGTTTTCTGAGCAATGTTTACTCAAGAATTGATAGACTATTTCCTTTTCTATTTTCCTTTACATCCCCTATTTCTTTTTTGACATCTTACTGTGTTCAGAGTGGAGCTATGCAAATAACTGATTTGGGGGTTTGCTGCCAAATCAAAACATTAAAGAAGACCTTTGTTCCAGACTGAACAAAGAAAACATTCAATCTGAAATATTTAGAATGTTTGGGGAGATTCTTTGATGTTTTTACCCCCTTTTTAAAAGCGGAAGGAAATTTTGGGGGTTTCAAAATTAAAGCAGCATTTCAAACAAAGTAGGAGATTCTGGTTTTCCATTTTCTGGCCATGTTTGACTTCAAATCATAAATAGTTTCAGTGTTCTCTGAACTTTTTTTTGGTGACCAAATTACTGCCTAAAAGTTTTTTTTTTTTTTCTTCAGAATGATTAAATACTTTTTGAGCAGTATTGAGCGGATATGTATTCTTTTTGTTTATATATCTGTATTTATACGTAGGCATGGAAAGCTAAGGGAATGTCTTTATTTTAGTCATGCAAATCTCACTTATTTGATTTCCCTGTGGCATAAAGACACCGGGTGAGTTCATGGTTCCTGGGCTCAGAAGTGGAAGCTCAACCATAAACACCTAAGCAGGTCTTTGCGGATACCGGTGGTGTTTTGAACCCTTGGGCTGTTTAACCACTGGTATTTTACTTGCATTTATGAACCTAGATATTTAAATCCTGGTGAAGCTCTGTTGTGGATGACTTCACTCTATTTTGGTTCTCACTTGAAGTTAGCATTCTGAGCTCAGGAAGAGCCTAGGAGAAAGGAGAAATGCATGAACAGTCCCTGCTCCAATAAAGAAACCACAATTAAAAATCATAAAATAAAACCCAGCATCCAAAAGAACAACTAGATAGAGGTTGCCTAACTTTGCCCAAAACTTTAGATTGTAGAACTTAGTTTTCTCAGGTGTGTTGGGTACAGGGGTTGGATAGAGTTTCCTGATGGAGGTGGGAGCTGTGGGAAATTCAGGCCTGTTTGGATTTCACCCATGTGGAAGGGGGTAGTGAAGACCGGCATCCCAAACTAGGTGGATTTACGGAGGAGCTGGAGGGGGGCATGATAAGCTGAGAGGACGGGAGCCCTGTTTCTTCATGCAGTTCTTACTGCTGGGTGTGGTGCATGTTCCCGGTGGTGTGATGGGGAGATGCTGTGCAGCCTCCTCCCAGTTCAAAGATAAATCTGGCCCTGCAAATCCCAGGTGGATCCTTTCTTTCCCCAGTAAAGCAGACAGCTTTCGTTGGGCCGCTTTTGTGTGGACCCTGATGTATTTGGCGTAGTGTGAAACAGCCACCCTGGTCTTTAGACAGGAGCCAGGCACCGAACTGTTCAGCGCTTTTAAAGCCAACCTGCTTCTAGGCATGCCCAGAAACAAGAGTTTCACGCAGCCTGTGAAGCTTTGCTGATTGAGACCGATGGGAGGTATTTCCCGAGTGAAGTGGCAGATAGGGAGAGGGCCACTTCCAAAATTCCCCCCCGGGAGCTGGGGACCTGGCTTCCTTTCATAAATCCAGCCTCCAGCCACTGCAGGTGGACATCGCTTCCCCAAGGAGCTTGAAATATATCACCTTTAATGTGACTTACCAAAAGAGTAAACCTACTTTATAGTAGCGTATCGTATATATACACCATTATATAAAATGTATTTAAAGGAAATTAAAATTCTGCTGGGTTTGTTTCATATTTTATTAGTATTACAAGCCTCGTCTTGCTTCCATGCTGAGGCACTTCATTACAATTCTGTGTTCCTCCCTTCCGCAATTCTGTAAGCAATAGGAAGCTGTTTGCTTTTGAAATCCGGGCAGGCTGCAACTGTTTGCTAGAGCTGGCAGAATACAGTGTGACCACAAACCCGCAAGGATTAATAAGCTGAAAAAGCACAGGCTTCTTGTCTGTCATTTGTGCTTCTTAACGGTAAGAGCGCTATTGGGGAAAAAAAGCAGCAAATGACAGCAGTCATAACTTGAAATGCATTGCCCTCAGACCTACCTTGGCTTTATTACTGTAAAAAGTATAACTTAGGCAACCAATCAATATCCTGGGTAGGGTTTTACTGTTCTTTTCAATAGATGACACTTGAATTCTATTAGTTTTTTGTGATCATTTCAATGTGTGTGTTACAGTAAATATTTGATTAGCTTATGACAAATTTTGCTTTCATCCTGGGACTGCAGGGTGGTTTAGTTAGTTACCTCCCAGATACGTTTCTCTTTCCAGTGTTTTTCTCTTCCCTGTTGAAAACATGTCAAGCTGATTTAAAATGTTTTATGCACATTATAATGAAAACCGTATGTCTTATACTAAGGGTGACTGTGCAAAAGCTTTCGGCTGAATCAGGTTCAGCATGCATTTGCATATATGCTGCGAACACATGCCTGTGCAGTTAATTGCTGTGCACCAGCCAGCTTCTGCCCTCCTTGCGCATGGGAACCAGATTTAGGAGATGTGTTGAAGGGGCCTCTGAAAGCCCTTTGTTAAACTTCTGCCACCAACGTGACGGGAGGGCTGGGATGTTGTCCCAGTCTGTGACAGAGTTCGCTCCCTTTCTGCGTACCGCTAAGTTATCCCTGCCAAAGATGACATTTTCCAGCTCCTAAAAATACTCCTGAGTAGCCTATCTATTTCCCTTCAAACAGACCAAATAGCACCGCCAGCTACATAAAAAATCCTGAGGTGACACTACATGTTTATAGAAGATATTTGTCCATACGTAGATTTACAGATACATTTTATAAAACTGTAAAATGCAGGTTGAGTATCATATTATACAACGATCTGTATTTTTTTTGAACCTCCAGTCTCAATGTTTCTGTCGAGGCTGGTGTAGCAAAGCAGCATCCTTCCGTCTCTGATCCAAAGAGCCTTTTTGTTTGAACAGGAAGATAAGTTCCCCAGACTGTGCCCTTCTGCTCCGTGACCATATGCTCCCCCTGACAAAGGTCACTTCAGAGAAGAGAAAATTTATGAGAGCCATTTTTAAGGTGGTGTTAGAACAGCTCAAACTGCATATAGAAGCACAAAAAGTAATTAGGTCAGGCTGACTTCTGTATGTGGAATTTTGTTAACACATATGAAGCAGAAAAAAACCCCAGCTTGCAATGCTCTTTGTCTGTTCCAGCATCCGCTTGTGGCTGCTCTACAAGTCCATGAATTAAAAACAATTAAGAAAAACACAAACCCAGATCATAGTGATATGCAGAATATTCATGATGGCTTTCAGCCAATATCAGTAGTTAATTTGTAGTTACTGTGTTTTTAGAGAAGAGCTTGATTGATTGTGGTTTCACAGCATACACAAGTCACATTCTGTATTCATTTTGAGACCTGCAGTGCTTATAATTTGCACTAATGTAATTCAGATTGCTACCAAAACCGTACTATTTAGATGAGATCAGAAAACTGCTTAATGACATAAATTTTAATTATTTGATAACAGCCCTTCTTCCAAAGTTAGAAGAGTAAGCAAGCAAGATAAGCAAAAATCAAGATAAATAATTAGTTTAGATCACACAACCAGCAGTATGAATTGAAGGGATCATTTGTAAAATCAAGTTTAGATCCAAACGCAGGGAAGCAGGATCTGCATTGCAGTTCTTCCCCAAAGTCTTCTGTCTGGTAGTGAGCTGGAAGTCTCCTCGCCCAGCAGGTTTAAACAGTTTATGGAGAGTCAGACTGAACGTTTTGCTGCTCATCCCCTCTGACTGCATCTTTGCCAGGTGCCCAAGCTACCAGCTGTTACTGCACCGTGCAGTCAGCTGAAATGTGATTAACAGACCTGACGGATGAGCGAGTGTTGGCAAGCAGTTGGGTGGGTGTCCACCCAGGAGTGGGGACTGGTGGCTCCGTTGGCCAGTGCAGGGGACAGGGTAGGCAATGAGTGTTCGTGCCCTCAGGATGGACGATGCCAGCCATTGCTGCGCCCAGCTTCTCGCTGTCGTTCTGGGAGCGCAGCTCACAAATCTGAGCTTGATGACTAAACTGCATATAAAATCAGAAGGGATGGTTAAGTACTAAAGTCCAAGATTCACAGCAGAGAGCATGCCAGGCAGGAACACATCTCTGCCAGTCCACAGGAGATGCCAGAGGAGTGAGTGCCCATCTCCCAGACTTAGCCACCTACTTGTAGTCCTGATTGTGCCCATGTGTGTGCCTCGGATTCACTCTGAACCTCCGTACTGGGGTGTCGTGGTTTAACCCCAGCCGGCAACTCAGCACCACGCAGCCGCTTACTCACTCCCCCCCCAGTGGGATGGGGGAGAGACTCAGAAAAAAAGGTAAAGCTCGTGGGTTGAGACAAGAACAGTTTAATAGAACAGAAAGGAAGAAACTAACAGTGACAATAATAACAACAAAATGACAATAATAATGACTGGAATACACAAAACCAGTGATGCACAGTGCAGTTGCTCACCACTTGCCAACCGATGCCCAAGCCGCGCTCCTCCCCAAGCCAGCTCCCCCAGTTTATATACTGGGCATGACATCCCACGGTATGGAATACCCCTGTGGCCAGTTTGGGTCAGCTGTCCTGGC
>JAVKLA010000241.1:0-11992 GCA_034782735.1 Sagittarius serpentarius
ATCCTAAACCCAAAACACAGCGCTGTACCAGCTACTAGGAAGACAATTAACTCTATCCCAGCCAAAACCAGGACAGTAGTGTAAGTAACAGTTTAAATCTACAGAAGCAAAAAGAGCTAGTTGAAGAAGAAAAGAAGCTTATGACACAGTACAGGCCTAAACTGGTGAATGTTATGCTAATGTGTAGGCTAATGCATAGGAAAAAAAAATAAGAGGAAGCATCAGAAGTGAGAGACAAGATGCAGTTTCCATCAGCTTTGTTAACAGAAGCAATCATGATGAAAAATAGCATCACTACACCCACCTTCCTGATGGAACACCGTAACTCATATAATGGGAGACTAGTAAAAGGTCTCTGTTGTGACATTGTTCCCCTCCTCAACTTGTGTTCCTACCTTTAGATGCACCAGCGCTTTTTTAAGCATTTAGTCTCTGAAGCATAGGTAAGGCCTATGCTCTTTTCAGTTTATTCACAGTAAATCTTGCATTGAAATATTGTGTGGTTTCATTAGCTATTATTTGTACTTCAGTACTCACCAATTACATGCTTATGAGTTTAGTAAAGCTCTTAAACTCACTACTGTGACCACCTAGGTTCGCTGGGCAGCTCCCAGGAATTTCACAGCATGCGGCTCTTGGATACAAACTGGCACAGAGCTTCCCTGTTTGGGACAGCTCACTGCAAGCATCCTTGACCTTTTCTGACTTTCTGGATGCATCCCACGAGGATGGTGTTCAAACCCTTTAGCAATGTGGGTCCTAACTCAGACACTTGCCCCTCTGACTCGGGTGCAATTCAGCCGCTGAGATCTGTGGGATGCTTCAAGGGCTGCAATCCTATACGTCCAGTTTTTGCCGGACTTCGGCAACTCGGCAGGAGTCAATGGACCGGATCTGCCTCTCAGTTTCTCCCCTTTCCCCCGTAAACGGCCGAAATGTAAAATTCTCTCTCGGCACGTGAACTGTGAGCCGTGTGGCAGCACAGGGCCGCACTGAGCAGGAAAGCGGCAGCTTGACGGGAAGGAGAAGGGCGGACCAGCCGCCGAGCCCACGCCAGGCGGCAGCGGGACCTTGCCCTCTCCCATCCCCGCTCCCCTGACCGTGGCCGCCCGGGGAGCCGGTGGCCCCGCTCTGAAGGCGGGTGGGCTCCCACCTCCCCCGGGCTCTCTGTCCCGGTACCTGCGAGGTGCCGCCCGGCCCCGGCCACCGCGTGGCAGCCGCGCTCCATCCTCCCGCCGCCGCCGCCCGGGGCCGCGGCAGAACCGCCCCCCCCGCCCCAGCCCCGGCTCCAGCCCCGCAGCCGAGAGGCCTGGCTAGCCGTGCTGACGCGGAGAATCCGCTTGTGAACCGTGGGTCAGGGGGCCGCCGTGCGCTCCTCACCCCGCCCAGGCAACACTGTTTTCCCACCGCAACCAGCTCTTCGGGTGGTCCTTCCGCAGGAGCGGCGGTGGCCCAGACCTCCCGTGCAGGCGCAGCAAAGCCCATGCATGAGGACAAACCGCTACTGCTGTCCCAGGGGCCACCCAGTAACGTGGCGTTGAGGCAGCTGCCTTTTCCACAAGGGGTGTCCCCCCCCCCGCCCCGTCAGGTTATGGGTGGAGGGGGCGATGACACTTCTGGCAAACCATCCACTGACTTCCCCAGACGCCTGCCTGAGTCAGACAGCAGCGGGGAGGCACAGGCTGGACCACTGTCCCAGCAGAGTGAGCATGATTTGTGAGCCAGAGTTAGGCCTGATAGAAACCTCATTCACTGCAACATAACCCCGTTCCCTCTTGTTCAGTGCAGAGAGGAAGCAGGTTACTGTCTCCTTCCAGTCCTGTCCTTGCCTCCCTTCATTTCTCCTGTAGCCACCACCAACCAGCTCCTTCAGACTGAGCACACACCTTGCATTGCTTCCTATTTTCCTCACTCCTTCCTGAATTGTCCCAAAATTCGCTCCCTCTCTGGGGTCATGGCACCCACTGCTGAGCACATTTCTCTAGCTAGTGCCTTCCCGGTGTCAGGGTGACTTCACACAGTGACCTCGGCTGGTCCTGCTGCCACAGCCCAAGCTTTGTTAGCTTATTTAGCAACCCTCTGGCACTGCTGACTTGGGTTCCGCTGTAGCTCTAAAAGGCCTCCTGGGCCAGACAGCGCAGGACAGCTGCCTGGGCACTCGGTGCCTTATCCCCTTTGTGCAGCTCGTCCTGCCTGCACGGCTCCCTCCTTAGTTGGCTCCTACTGCCTGGGACCACATCCCCCAGCAGCCATGAGCACTGGGAATCCCAGTCCCACCAGCACTCACCTACACCATATTGGCGTTGCCCTCTGCCAAACCCAGTCAATTACTGCCTACTCTCTCACCCTGGTTAATAGAGACAATAAGGACAGAGCCAGCACAGCCCCAACAAGACCCATCCTGTCACTGCCAGGACAGAGCTGTAGAGACATCTGCCAGCCAGGTGAGAGACAGCCAGCCTTCTTCAAGAGCTAGGCAGAGCACTTAGCTATCAGTCCTGCCTGAGGACCAGTGCAGGTGCTTGGGATGAAGGGAGTGCAATTTATTCCACCTGTGAAAGCTTTTTCTGGCGGGTAGCTGCTCCCTGCACATCATCCACATGCTGCGGCATGAGGGGCAGACACGTGCCGTGGAGGGCCGTACCACAGTCCCCACCAGCAGCCACCTGCTGAAAGTTGCCAGGCTCTTTGCAGTTAAATCATTGCATGTTGAGAGGGGCTGGGCAAGAGACCTTGGGAACGGTCCCACCTCTCAGGGCCTTCTGGCAGGGGCAGATAATGCAGATATCTCATGCAGATAACCTAGGGAAAGTCTAAGGGGTGGGGCTGGAGGAATAAAACTGGATTAGCAGTTCGAACTTACACCCTCAGCACTGGTTAACTGTCATGTAACTCCCATCTGGCCAGGGGAACTCACCCTGCCTGTTCTCGTCATGCCTGGAGCAAACTTTACAGATGAGGCACAATGAGATCAGGGACCTCCAGAGCAAAACCTTGAGCATCTCTGACACTTACTGCAGAACTATCCCTCTCCTTCTCCCTCAGGTGTCAACTGCTGACATTTAGGTGCTGTTTTTCCCCTTAGTCCCTGGCTGAGACTCACATTAGCACCCACCTGCTGAAGAGGAGAGACCCTGTCCCCGAGGGTGACAGAAATGTTCATGATAGATCCAGCAGCACTGAGGGAAGAGCTGCGTCCCTGCACCTGAGGGCCTGGCACCTCCTGAGATCCAGCCGTGAGCCCCAGGGAGGAAATGCAGGACAAGGAGTCCCGACATCTTTGGAAACCAAGGCAGGGACCCTCTGGGCACCAGAGCTGCCCTAGTCCTGCCTCAGCATGTCCTGGGCTCACTCCACTGATTTTTGGGAGGATGGTGCTGGCCAAGTCCTGGCTAGAGAGCAGAGGGGCAGATTCCTCAGGATCTGCAAATGATTCACCACCTTTCTACCTTTGTCCACTGGTTTTCTCTAACCAAACCATTGTTTAGGTGAAGCTGATTTGTCTGCAGTGCAATTACATCAACTCAACCTGCACAGTCCTATGCTGCACAGTACTTGTTTACCTCTGCTCATTCCTGACCACGTCATTCCAAATAATCCATGAAGGTCCCATTTTATAGGTAGGAAAACAAGATGAGAAAGGCTCGGGTGGCCATTTGAAAAGCCAGATGCTAGCATCAGTTTCGGGATCAGATGCTACATGTGCTTGATATTCAGGGATGAGCCAATTACCTGGTTGAGCCAGCTCTTTAAGGATAGACTTGGCTGATTGAGAAAGAGGAGGAGTTGGGGCCCTACCAGTCACTGGCAACATTGCGTGTTTGCACACCAGCTAGCTGTTATCTGTGTCCAGTGCTTTCCAGGCTCCTACCCCAGCATTCAGACATGTTAGCTGGGATCCTGGGGTCACTGTGGGGTGCTTTCAGCGTATTACAGAAGCTGTGATCAGGTGGGGACATCCTTGGGGGGATGACATTGCAGTCCTTTGCTAGTGGTTTGAGAGGTGCCATCCTGACAGGCATCCATCCTCCAGAGCTGCACAGCCCAGTGTAACACATGCAACCAAAGCTTTGCTGGTGCAGAACAGGGTAAGTTTGCCTGGATTCTCCCTGTTATTTTTTTCTGTTCGGGGAGGCTCTTCAAGTTTTAGGGTTGGTAATCTTTATACGTAATTCCTTTTGCAGAGTTGTTGTTCCCAAGGCACAACACAGAGCCAGCAGACAATTTAAAAAGCAGAATGGCACAATGGGCAAACAAAGCAAAACCTCACAGCTAAGGTATCCCCAGTGCCAAGCAGAACCAGACGGTTACTCCATGTGTGTTTCCTATGCTACTATTTCTACATCTACAGTTTGCTCTGCTTGCAGTAGCATGACATTGTGAGCACATGCTCCACTGTTGCCCCCAGACCCTTATCTGCAGAACTGCTATCTCATCAAGTTACTCTCCCACTGTAGGTTTGGACAGTTGACTCTTCCCCTCAAACTAGAACTTTGTACTTGTCTAGTGAATTGCATCCTATTTATTTCAGTCTGTGTATCCCATTTGCCAAGATCTTACTGGAAATCTGAGGAGGGTGACCTCCAACACATTTTCCACTCTTCCTAGTCTAGTAGTCTGCAGAACTAGGAAGCTTGGTCTGTCTTCCATCACATATATTAGCAGGGAAATTCAGAGTAGCTGTACTGCAGGTATGGATCCCACAGCCATTCTAGCAGCCCTCAGAATGAAAGTGGGTGCTCTTAGCCCAGTGTCCCAAAACCTCCACAACCATCCTCATCTAGGTAAAATTAGGAGGGTCAGAACAGGTGTGATAATGTCATGTAACTCTATACCAAAAGCCATACAATTCTGCTACTTTGCCCTTACCTTACCTTCTTTTCACAAAAATTCAGGGATAAAATTGCTTGTCATTATCAACTAGAGAAGGTTGAAGTAATTTCTGCGCCAATGATGCAGGTTGTTCTTGAAGATTATACCTGAATTCTCTGCAAACATGACTCCCTCAAACACAGCTCAGATTAAGTAAAATGCGTACCTTCCAGAACAGACCGAATGCCTGCTGTGTGAATGCATGTGGTGGTCGATCACCTGCTGCAGCTCTGCAGTGCCATGAGGACCAGACTTTGTAAGAGGCCTTTGCAGATTGACTTTTTGTATGAGACTTCTATGTTAGCACTATCACAAGACTTAAGAGACAAAATGAGGACACTTTAAAAAGGTAACCAGACACAGCTAAGAGTAGATATTGGGCTGCAGGGTCCCTTCAGTGTTACTTGCCCAGGATTTCTTTATTACCCTTGCAACAGATGTGTCCCCCTGTTAACGCTCCAAACAGAAACACAGGTTAACACGGGGCATTTTACCCACCAAAACTGACATGAACCCAGAGATCTACAGCCCTTTTCTTTAAGTGAGGAAGTAGATGTGGAAAGGGAAGAGTGTGTGTTTCCAGCTCCATTCTTTAAAGGAGACAGGGTAGACAGGTTCTTTAAAGACCTGGAAAGGCAGCAAAACCAGGCAGGCAGGTAAGGGCTTCATTCCTAGCAAGGAGACCTAAAAATGTTCCTGGCCAGAAATGTAACAGCTTGTAGCACCTCTCTCCTTCAGGACCCCAAATGTCCTTTCCTTGGCCAGCCAAGCACACTGCCGCAGCCCGTCACACATCACGGTGAGAAGGCTCTCTGCTCAGGTGGGAATCCTGAAGGTTTTTCAGTTGTGAATGGACTTGGACAGAGGACACAGGTACCACCCCCTTTTTATAGACAAAAAAAATGCTGCCCACAAGATATAGCTCTTCACTGGGATAAGCAAAGAGGGAAATGAGGAAAAGCAAGGCTGGCTTCTGGAGGAATACAAAGACAGCTCTCTGCTGTAGTCCCATTGCCCAAGAGGAAAGAAAGCATTCACTTTAAAGGAGATTGAGGTATGGATGTAGACAAGGGGGGGGGGGCAGACAGGGAGAGGCACACCCCCCCCCCCCCCCACCCCCCCCCCCCCCACCCCCCCCCCCCCCCCCCCCCCCCCCCCAAAGGGAGAGGCACACCCCATCTTTGAGGTTTTCCTTTGTGTGCCGCTGCTAAACCTGGAGTAGGGAAGGCTGGGATGAGGGTCCAGCAAGTTTCCCCTTTGTCCTTCCTGCTTCTCATACCAGCAGCATGTATGCATTCCCAGGGCAGCCCCACCAGTTTCTCCCTGCCGGGGTATGCCTCCTTCCCCTAATAGGATTCTATCAGAAACCTCTCCAGAAGGAGAAGAAATATCTGGGATTCAGCTGGCACCTTGGAAGGGAGATGTCTCCCTGATCTCTAGACCCCAGGTTATTTTTCACTTTGGGAAACCATTTTCGTTCTCGTAAGTGTTGGGCAGCCCGCACACGCCCAGGCTGCTGTTGCAGCAAGGAGATGGGGCAGAAAGCAATGATGCAAGGAGGATACATAGGGGCATGGGACACCACGCTCCGACCAACAGGAGCAGCAGCAAACTGACCTTGGATGTGCCCTCATCGTTCCCCGATGCTGCAATTTGCCCCTGTGCTATGTGGCAATCCATCCCCACGGGCTCACGCTTGCAGCCCCGCAGCGTCCCCTCTCTCCCCACGCAGATGGAGATCCACCCTTGGATGCAGCTGGCATCTTAGGTGTGTTTGCTGCATCTAAACCTGGGTGACACCATGGAGCAGGATAGAGTGTGGCACTGCCCAGGCCACCGGCGCTGGGTCAGACGATCTGCCACTAGGAGGTGGCATTTCCCCAGGTCCCTGCTTGGCACTTCCACGGTGCTGGCAGCCGGGGATGCTTGAGAGGATGGTCACAGCCTGAAGAAGAAGGGGCAGGAGGTGTGGGCTGCAGGTGTGGGGAGGAAGGCACAGAAAGCCTGGAGGAGGAGAAAGGACAGCTCAGATGACCGGAGCAAACCGCAGCCCGAAGAAGGGAGGCTGCAGAAGCGCAGAGGGTGTCACTGCCCAGCAAACGCAGGCAGGCTGGGGAGGGTGGGGAAGGGCGCTCAGCATGCTGGCTCCTTGGCACCTGGCCTGCCATGTCTGATGTGGGTAGAAAGACACCAGAGAGCACCAGCGCTGAAGAGAGGGTGGCAACACAAAGACCGCTGTGTTCCTCTGCTCCTCATCCCTTTCTCCCCCTCCTCTCCCAATTTATTTACCCGAGTTCAAAAGACAGCCTCACAGTCCCGAGGGGCTGGCTGAAGTGGCCAAGGGGTGGGCTGTGAGGTCATCTTTAATGAGGGCAAAAATCCAGTGTCAACAATGCTGCCCATTGTATGGCCCTGTTTAGACAATACCGGCTGGGTTCTTGCTGCTGGCAGCCCGAGGACTGGGAGCAAAGCCTGTTTGGGGTAACAGTAGGGGAGGAGGACAGGCAGGGGGTCTGGCACTGAGTCAGGCAGCAAGGGATGGGGCAAAGTGCAGAAATAAGCACCCTATCCCTGTCATCAGAGTGTTATCAGCCTAATTCTCAGTGCTGATAAGATTACTGCACCAATGGCAGGGAATGTAGCCATCCTGGTCCCAGTCTGGAGGCATGGCCTGTCACCCCAGTTATATCTGCTTTCCCTTCTGACCCTGGCAATGGCACGCCAGTGATTTCTGCTACCTGACTGCCTCCCTCTAATGCCACATTTCCCATGCAGCAGCAATGAGGTAGCAAAGCGAGCACCAGCCGCTTCTTTCACCCCGGGCCCTCCCCCAGGCAGCTGTGGGAAGGCAGCTGGGGGTTTGGCCAGTGCTGCCCTTTTGGGAGCTCCCGACAGCAGCTGTTAACTGAAGAGCCCAGGTAACCCATACTGAATTTAGCCATGCTTTAAGGGTGAGGATGGAGCAGGGGATCTTCAGGAATTTGCGGGATCCACTGAATTTATGGAGCAACAGACGATGTGTTAAGGAGGGGAGGAAACACGATCGAAAGTGAGCAAGTGAGCAAGATGATGCCAGTTCTTGTAATGATAAATCTCACTTTTGGTAAATGCCATGATACCAGACTCCTCAAGCCACAGTTTCTGGAGCCAGGTGAATACACAAGAGTCTTAGCTTTCCATTCCAAAAAGGAAAGCTATTTGCTACCTCTCCTGGCCGAGGAAGAGAGTGTGAAATAACACAGGGTCACCACATTCCAACAGAAAACACGGGGGAGAAAGCAACATTAAACAAGGGTGGCTACCCCACGGACTGGCATCTGATCCCTTGGCATCTGAACTCCTGTGACTGACGATCCTGAAAGACCTGCAGCTGCCATCACCACTCAAGCAGGCATCAACTCTGAACTCCCGTGGTCTGACCCAGGTCTTGTCCCAACTCATTCTGTATCCGTGGACCCCCACCTCATTTCTCTGCAAACATAACTGTGCCCGGAATTCATCCTGTCAAAACCAGGTGGGCCACTAACCTCTGAAACTGCTGGCAGCAGTGGTGAACCATGCTGGTGTTCAACTGCTCTGCCGAAAGGGCTCAATGCCTTTGAAGAGCAGATTCGGTATGAGGGGAAGGAGGAGAAAGCAAGGAGGACTGGCGAAATAACAGAAAACCACCCCTGCACCTCTCCTTGGATGAAAGGCCCATGGCATGATTCTGCTATCGCTAGAAAAAGCTCTAAAGCTGGAATTGCTTCACACTTCTTCAGGAAAACAATGCAAGAGATGCAGAAAATAATCCCAGGAGAATTTTTGCAAACCTTTATTTTTGGCAGAGGAGAAGCAGTAGGGGTCAGCTTTTTCCCCAATTTTCAGCTTATTCCCTCTTTATTTGAGTCTCCTCTTCCTTTTTTCGACTTCCAGTTGTGAAATAGAAGAAAAAGGAAAAGGGGGGGACAGGGAATGCTGTTAAAGAAGATAAACAAACAACATGGAACAAACCTTGCAAAGCCCTTGCAGTAAGCTTTTTTTGCGTGTGTGGCTTTTTCAACATTTTTAGAGGGGGTAACTGAGGAAATTCAGTAAAATTTCCAAGATGTCGACACCAGATGAAATCTCCTTGCAAAACTTACTGCTAAATGGAAAAGCAATACTTTTTTTTTTTTTTTTTTGAGGGGAGAGTAGGAAGGAAAATATTTTGGTGAAACATCCCTGCTTTTTTTCTGCATCCTGGCACTGTGGTAGCAAAATCAGGCTGGTTAGTGCATCCCAGCAGAGGAATGCTACCGTTCTTTCTCATACAGGCGCTGCTCACAGATAGTGTCTTGTGATAAACCCCACTGCTGGTTTGTGCCTCTCTTTTCCCCAACCTTGATAGAAAAACTGTGAGACCCTCTGACAGAAAGTACTCTGCAAGAGTACTTGCAAGAGTACACCAGCACAGTGCGTCAGCTGGGTCATGAATCCGTGGGGAGGACTTCTCAGGAAGGTGGAAACAGCCTTACGTTAGACCATGCATTTCTAAAGAGACCCCGTGCTGAAGTTCATGGCCTGTGCTGCCCGTGGCGTGGCTCTGCTCATCACTGCCCTGTGCCACAGCCCTGGCATTGCATCAGCTCACTTATGAAAGACCACGACCTCAGGCAGTAGTCACCAGATGCAGAAGAATTGAATCGGTTTCCTGAGGACGATGGCTGAAGCCAAATCTTTGCTAAGCAGTGCTGGCGAACTCCACCAGCAACGTACTTCTGCTGAAGGCTCAGCAGGGCAGCTCTCCCCGGAAGGGGCGAAAAGCCTGTCTGGAGAGATACAGACTAGAGCAGGAAAAGCCCAGTTTAAGCTGTATTGCTGTGTCTATAGTAGACATTTCTGATTTCCCACCTGGGCTGCCCAGTGATCCCCCCTTTTGTCTCAAGCCTTGAGCAGCAGAACTGAGACAGGAGTCTGCAGCAGAGATTCAGAAGGGCAGGGCCTGGTGGTGGGGGCCAGGGGTGCGTAGGGTGCTGGCCATTGTCCCAGCCAGCAGCTCTCCGTCGGAGGGAGTCTGGCTGGCACGGTGCAGCCAAACCTCCAGCCCGCAAACGGCCAAAGTGCCTTTTGACAGGCAAGGCTGGGGCTGCCGCAATTTGAACGCTGGGAGAGCAAACTACCTTGCACACCTCACCAAGGTGTCAATCCCTGAACCTCCTGGCCACATTCAGGACCATTAACCTGTTTCAAAACTGATCAAAATCCAGCTGGAGAAGCTGCCTGTGCTGTGAAGGGCCTTCCTCAGGGCTGTCCTTAGCGTGTGAGACTTGAAACCTGCCAGGTGAGCACAGCCCCAACAATGGTCAAGATCCATCTCTCCCTCTGTGCAAGAAAAAATGCGATGTTCACCTCCCAGGATAACTTGGCAGGGAAATGTTCAGAAAACTTACTCCTGTTGTGTGGGAGTACCCAGATGTGTTAATTTTAGAGGATGACAAAGTCTAGCTGCCCTGCAAGTTCCCTCTTAGCCATGCTCCGTATCTAAGGAAAGAAACCGGTGGGAAAGGAAAGGGCTCTGGTGGGTCTGAGTAGCTGTAAAATGGCAAACCTTGAATGCCCAAAAGCCTCCTTGTCACCCACCGGTAGCATTTCCAGTTCTCCCGCTTGTTTGCGGCATTGAGGTTATTTTCCCCGTGTGGCGTGAGCTGCTGATTATTTTTTTAAATCAACAAGTACTACCTTCTTTTTTTCTTAATTTATTTCTTTTCTGTTTTTCTTTTGGAAATAGCAGGGGTCTGATTTCCTTAGGGTAGTTTTTAGCAGTTTATAGTTCTTCCAGTACTCCCATAGAAAGTAGGTAGAATCTTTAATTAAAACATCATTTCTCCCCAGTATTCAGTAACCCTCAGTGTTGTTAACCAAACATTTAACAGAGAGTCTTAAAAGGGATGGTTGAAAGTCCCTCTCTGACTCATGTCAGCTTTCACCATCTAGGAACATCTTCTGACATGGGCTCTCTGTTTTAATACTGTGTCTCAAAAAGTAGGCAAGGCTCGAGTTCCTAATGTAAAACTAAACCACAGACTCCTCTCGGACCTCTTCATCCATCACAGAGAAATGAAAAAGGAGAGACATGTTTTTTCCTCCTTTGCTGGACACCTCTAAATCCACAGAACAACTGTGCAACTGTTATTTTTCATTGTCAGTTTTCCCTCCCAGTGATTACAACGCAGCTCACTTTTGACAGCTGCCACTGAATCAGCCCCGCTATGCCTGGGCAGGACCAGCCCAGGGACGGACTCTGCAAGACCTTGGTTGTCCATCTGCGCCTCGTGTGGTCAGCTCCATCGCTGCAGGATAGCTGCCCGGACAGGATACATGTGAGGGGATATGGGCACGCTTCAAAATGGCTTTTGACATCCCTGTTCCACTCCCGGAATGACTCGTGGGTCAGCGGGGGGCCAGAGATTGAACACGGGAAACACCGGGAGCGGGGGAAGGAGCTGAAACAGGCCCTGGCCGGGGTGACGGCACTAGGGGACTCCAAGCCTTGGTGCAAAATGGCTGAGGGTGCCTGGCACGGTGGCCACATGGCGGGATTAGGAGAGCTGCCTCCAGGCTCTGCCACCAGCAAGGTTTTATTTGTAAGGGCTCTCTTTTTCACTTTTAATGGTGAAGGTCTCCTTGGGGTAGAGCTTGGATTTTCCTGTTGCTGGCAGTACTGGCTAGCGAGGAGGTTGTTATGGAAAATAGCTGATAGCAAACTGAGCTGCTCCTTTCTCCTTCCGTCCTCCGCCAAAAGAGACTCTTTTCTGGGGGAAACCGGCCAGGATTTTTTTCAAAACGTTACAGCCAACATTTTCCAGACTGTTTTTGCCTGTCGAGATAACCACCTACACAGATAATACACGCTCATCCAGATATGCACAGTTGTGGGAGTGCTCTTCTTCGCAGAGACGTACGGTTCGTATATGCATATACGTATATACCATGCTCCCCATACAGACCCCCGACACAGAGCAGATGTTTTACACTGAAGCCCCTTCTTTCCCCGCCGCACTCCGCAGCCGGCTGGGGAAGGGGCGCGGGGTTCCATCGCCGCTCCCCGACACCCCTCACCCCTCGGGCCCCTCTTCTCTCACGAGGGGCAGCCCCCGCG
>JAVKLA010000242.1:0-11943 GCA_034782735.1 Sagittarius serpentarius
TTGACCCTGAACAAGACCTGGACCACATTCAGGAACATGCTAGTTCCTAGCAATAGAATCATGCTGGTTTCAACATCTTCCATATGTCGAAACATATGGAAGACAGGGAGGTGATTAGAGACAGCCAACATGGCTTCTCCAAGGGCAAATCATGCCAGACTAATCTAGTGGCCTTCTACAGTGGAGTGACTGCATCGGTGGACAAGGGAAGAGCTACGGATGTCATCTACCTGGACTTCTGCAAGACCTTTGACACAGTCCCCCACAACATTCTGGCTGCTAAATTGGAGAGATATGGGTTTGATGGATGGAGCTGGCTGGATGGCCACATCCAAAGAGTTACAGTCAATGGCTCAGTGTCCAAGTGGAAAACAGTGATGGGTGGTGTCCCTCAGGGGGCCATACTGGGACCAGTACTGCTTAATATCTTCATCAACGACACAGACAGTGGGATTGAGTGCACCCTCAGGAATTTTGCAGCTGATTTGCTAGAGGGAAGGGATGGCTTCCAGAGGGACCTTGAGAGGCTTGAGGAGTGGGCCCATGCGAACCTCATGAAGTTCAACATGGCCAAGTGCAAGGTCCTGTGCCTGGGTCGGGGCAATCCCTGGTATCAATACAGACTGGGGATGAATGGATTGAGAGAGGCCCTGCAGAGAAGGACTTGGGGATACTGGTGGATGGAAAATTGGACATGAGCTGGCAACGTGCGCTCGCAGCCCGGAAAGCCAATCACATCCTGGGCTGCATCAAAAGAAGCATGTCCAGCAGGTCGAGGACGGTGATTCTCCACCTCTACTCTGCTCTCATGAGACCCCACCTGGAGTACTGCGTCCAGCTCTGGGGTCCCCAGCACAAGAAAGACATGGACAGAAATGGTCACAATGTTGTTTTACTTGTTCTCAGGGTTGTGTTATGTAACACCTTACGTACCGCATATTCTCCCTGTGGTGCTGTTTATCGCCTCTGGGAGTTGGATTAAGGCTCTTGCTTTGATGTATTGTGTAACACTGGCTTATGGTATGATAAAATTATTGGTTGTGAGACTAATCCGGTATTTGTACTCAGCATTGCTGTCATCTCTTTACTTCGGGAGCCATCTATCGGAAACTATTAATAATTACACCTTTTACCTTTTCTCCTCGGAGAGCCAATCTATGGGGAAGATACCTTCCTTCATCTTCCCCTTCTCCTCAGGCTAATTACAATGGCATTTGAGAACTTTGAAAAATTTGAATATCCTTGGGATGTTGAAACCAGCATGGTCCTGTTGCTAGGAACTAGCATGTTCCTGAACATGCTGTCAAAAATGATCAGAGGGCTGGAACACCTCTCCTATGAGGAAAGGCTGAGAGAGTTGGGGTTGTTCAGCCTGGAGAAGAGAAGGCTCCAGGGAGACCTTATTGCGGCCTTCCAATATATGAAGGGGGCAGAGAGAGACTTTCTACCAGGGCCTGTAGTGACAGGACAAGGGGCAACAGTTTTAAACTGAAAGAGGGTAGATTCAGGGCTCAAGAACATATCTGAAATGCTTGTACACCAGCGCATGCAGTATGAGAAACAAACAGGATGAACTGGAAGCACAGAACTATGATATCATTGGTATTAGTGAGACTTGGTGGAATGAGTCCCACAATTGGAGTGCTGGGATGGAGGGCTACAGGCTGTTCAGGAGGGATAGGCAGGACAGGCGAGGTGGAGGTGTCATGCTATATGTAAGGGAGAGGTTTGATTGTACAGCCCCTACAGTTAGTGGTGATGTGGTGGAGAGCCTCTGGGTGAGGATTAGGGGGAGGGAAAGCAAAGGAGATGTTGTGGTGGGTATCTACTACCAATTGCCCAGCCAGGATGATAGCACTGATGAGTTATGCTATAGGCAATTAGGAGAAATCTCTGGATCAGTAGCCTTTGTCCTTATGAGAGATTCCAACTTCCCGGACATCAACTGGGAATATCATACTGCTGTGACGAGCAGGTCTTGGAAAGTCTTGAAGTTTGTGGGAGATAATGTCTTGTCACAAGTACTCTGTGAGCCAACTAGGAAAAATGCCCTCCTAGACATGTTGCTCGTGAATAGAGAAGGACTCGTGGGAGGTGTGATGGTAGGTGGCTGTCTTGGCCACAGTGGTCATGAAATGGTTGAGTTTAAAATTTTCAGTGTAATGAGAAAAAAGGTGAGCAGAGTTGCTACCCTGGACTTCAAGAGAGCAAACTTTAAGCTATTCAGGGAACTACTTAGCAGAGTACTCTGGGAATCTGCTTTTGAGGGCTTAGGAGTCCACAGGTGCTGGTCAGTTTTTAAGAAGCACCTTTTAGAAGCACAGGAGCAGGCAATCCCCTTGTGTCGAAAGTCAAGCAAGCAGGGAGAAGACCAGCTTGGCTGAACAGGGAACTCCTCGTGGAGCTCAAGAGGAAAAAGGCATTGTATGATCTCTGGAAGCAAGGTCAGGCTTCACAGGAAGATTACAGAGCTGTGGTTCGTATATGGAGGGAGAAGATACGAAAGGCCAAAGCTCAATTAGAGTTGAAACTGGCCAGTGTTGTGTCAGACAAGAAGAAAGGCTTTTTTAAGTACGTTAATAGCAAGAGGAGGTCTAAGGAAAACATTGGACCGACACTTGTTGAAGATGGTCCCTTCCAACCCAAACCATATGATGATTCCATGATGATGATCCAGAGAGCTATGGCCCCTCCAACTACTAATGCTAGGACCCTCACTCACTCCTGTAGCTGACACCACAGGCCCCAGGATGCCTACACCCCCCAGTCTGACTCCAGTAGCTGGGCACTAAATTTCACTCACACACACACACACAGGTCTCACCAGCAGCTGGCACCTGTTCCTTGCAGCACACATACACAAGGGACAGAGAGTGAGATTAAGCAGAGCGATAGTTAAGAAAAGATTTTTAAAGAAAATATAAGAAAATAGGACAGACTGCAGTGATCAGGTGCAGGGCTCAGCCAGACAAGCATACTGACTGGTCCCGTTTTACCTGTGACTGGCCCGTTTTATCCCCCTTTCTGTCTATCCCCCCTCTTTGTTTCTCCCTGCTTCCCCTTCTCTCTGCAAGTCCCTTCACTGATTTGTATATTTCTATCAATTCCTGCATCCCTCCCAGTTTGGTGTCTGGGATCTCCCCTGGTTTAACATCTTATCAGTTGCAAAGTTCAGGTTGATCTTCCCGAAAGTGGTGCCTGTAGTTTAAATTCCTTCCTAAAACATTTATTGCATGTTTTGTATGCTGTGTTAAATATTAAAATGGAATTTCCTATTTACAATCCAGTATAATCCTTGTAAATGCTAAGTTTTATATCCTTTCTGAGGACCAAACAAGCAATAATCAATTTATAAAGTTGGATTAATATTTTAAGACATAGAGCCTCAGCTATCCTTGTAGCTAGCAAAGCTATTTTTGATACTGTAAATGACACCTTCTGCCATGGTGACTTCAAGTGTAATCACAGGACCATAGAACAGTTGAGTAGTTGAGGTTGGAAGGGATGTCTGGAGACTGTCTAGTCCAAACCCCTTCCCAACCCCTGCTCAAAGCAGGATCAACCAGGGCAAGTTGCTCAGGACATTGTCCAGTCAGGTTTTTAGTATCTCCAAGGATGGAGACTCCACAACCTCTCTGGGCAATCTGGTCCAGTGTTTGACCACCCTTAAGGGTAAAAAAGATTTTTCTTCAGTTTAAACGGAATTTCCTGTGTTTCAATTTGTGCCCATTCCCTCTTGTCCTGTTACTGGGCACCACTGAGAAGAGTTTGGCTCCATCTTCAGTACACCCTCCCATCAGGTATTTAGACACATTGATAAGATCCCTCCTGAGCCTTCTCTTTTCCAGGCTAAACAATCCCAGCTCTCTCAGCATCTCCTCCTATGGGAGATGCTCCGATCCCTTCATCACTGCAGTGGCTCTTCGCTGAACTTGCTACAATATGTCCATGTCTCTCTTGTACTGGGGAGCCCAGAACTGGACACAGTACTCCAGGTGCAGCCTCACCAGTGCTGAGTAGAGAGAAAGGATCACCTCCCTCAACCTCCTGTCAACACTGTTCCTAATGCAGCTCAGGATACCATTGGCCTCCTTTGCTGCAAGGGCACATTACTGGCTCACGTTCAGCTGCTTGTCCACCAGGACCTCCATGTCCTTCTCTGCAAAGCTGCTTTCCAGCCTGTTAGCCCCTAGTCTGTACTGGTGCATTGTGTCATTCCTCCCCAGGGGCAGGACTTGGCATTTCCCTTTGTTGGACTGCATGAGGTTCCTGTCTGCCCATTTCTCCAGCCTGTCGAGGTCCCTCTGAACGGCACAACAGCCATCTATCTGGTCTATCAACCACTCCTCCCAATTCTGTATCATCTGCAAACTTGCTGAGGGTGCACTCTGTCACATCGTCCAGGTCATTAATGAAGTTGTTAAACAGTATTGGCCTGAGGATCAACCCCGGGGGACACCACTAGAGGCTGGCCTCCAGCTAGACTTTATGCTTCCGCTCACAACCATCTGGGCCTGGCAGCTCAGCCAGTTTTCAGTCCACCTCACTGTCCACTTATCTAACCTGTACTTTGTCAGCTTGTCTATGAGGATGTTATGGGAGACAGTGTCAAAAGCCTTGCTAAAATCAAGACAAACAGCATCTGCTGCTCTCCCCTCGTCCACCAAGCTAGTTGACTCATTGTAGAAGCCTTATCATATTGGTCAGGCATGATTTCCCATTCCTAAATCCATGCTGATTCCTACCAAGCACCTTCTTTGGAAATGGCTTCCAGGATTATTTTCTCCATCATCTTCCCAGGAATAGAGGTGAGGCTGACCAGCCTGTAGTTCCCCAGATCCTCCTTCTTGCCCTTCTTGAAGACTGGAGTGTCATTTGCTTTCTTCCAGTCCTCAGGAACCTCCCCTGATCACCATGACCGTTCAAAGATAATTGAGAGTGGCCTCCCAGTGACATCAGCCAGTTCCCTCAGCACTCATGGGTGCATCCCATCAGGTCCCATCTCCAATTTGTTTAAATGCTTCCCTAACTGGGTCCTCCTCTATTGAGGAGAATTCTTCCTTGCTGCAGACTTTCCCTCTGGTCTCAGAGGCCTGGGATTCCTGAAGGCAATCCTTACCAGTAAAGACTCAGGTGTAGAAGGCATTCAGTACCTCGGCCTTTCCCATGTCCTTTGTCATCAGGTTCCCTGCCCCATTCAGCAGCTGGCCCACATTTTCTCTGGTCTTCATTTTGCTGCTGATGTACCTGTAGAAGCCCTTAATGTTGCCCTTCCCATCCCTTGCCAGTTTCAACTCCAGGTGGGCTTTGGCTTTCCTAACCCTATCTCTGCACACTTGGACAGTGTCTCTGCATTCCCCCTGGGTCACTTGCCCCTTTTTCCAGCTCCTGTATGCTTCCTTTTCATGTTTGAGTTTAGTCGGGAGCTTCTTATTCGTCCATGCAGACCTGTCGCCTTTGCTTGATTCCCTGCTCATTGTGATGGACCATTCTTGAGCTTGGAGGAGGTTATCCTTGAATATCAAACAGGTCCCCTAGACCCCCCTCTGCTCTCCAGGACTGTCTCCCATGGGATTCTTCCCAACAGGTCCCTGCACAGGCCAAAGTCTGCTCTCCTCAAGTTTGGAGTTGTGATCCTGCCATTTGCCTTGTTCCCTCCTCTCAGTATTCTCAACTCCACCATCTCATGGTCAATGCAGCCCAGGCTGCCCCCCAACCTTCACATCACCAACCAGTTTGTAAGAATTATAAGAAAAGCTTCCTCGTTTGTAAGAACTGCGTCCAGCAGAGCGTCTCTCCTTCATCCCTGTTTTGCTGATTACAAGCTCTCTCTTTTCCATGATGCCCTGCACCCTTTGCTTGTCAACCCATTCCACCACTCCCTCGCTTGATTGTGGGTCGTCATCTCCCTCCCCTGTCATTTCTAGTTTAAAGCTCTCCTCGACAGGTTGGCCAACCTGTTGGCGAAGGTGGGTTTGCCCCACTTGGTCAGGTGGATCCCATCTCTCTCTAGCAGAGAGAGATCTAGCAGATCTTCAGTCCTTAAAGAAGGGTCCCCATGGTCATAAAATACAAATACTGATTGTCATCGCCAGCTGGGCAACCAACTGTCGACCCACAGGATCCTTCCATTCCTCCTCAAGCCCTTGCTTCTCACTGGAAAGATCAAGGAGAACACTACCTGGGCCCCCATGCCCTTGACGATTGCCTCCAGATGCATGTAGTCACACTTGATATGCTCCTGGTCTCCTCTGGCAGTATCATTGGTGCCCATGTGAAGATTCGCAAGGCGTAATAGTCTGAGGGTCGGACAAACCTTGGCAGTATCTCCACAGCATCCCGGATCCAACCCCCAGCAAGCAGTAAACCTCCCAACACAGCAGGTCAGGTCAGCAGATGTGTGCCCCCATCCCCTACAGCATGGAGTCTCCCGCTATTATCACTTGCCACTTCCTTCTGGTGCTGCTGCATGGCTCAGGCTTAGCTAGCTCGGATGCTTCATTGGACAGAGTTCCCGGACCCTCATCTGCTGCAAGGGTACCGAACCTGTTCTTTAGTTGGAGATATGCAGGTGGAGCAGGAGCCTTCTTCCTGTTGCCAGAAGTCACAAGCTTCCAGCCTTCGCCATTTCCTAACCTAATAAGCACAGACCACCTGATCCTCCTTCAATACAGCTGAGGGTTCAGGCTGCAGGGTCTTGAAAAAGATCCGATTGATCTCTTTCTCACCATCTCTGACACCACACAGTCTGCTGACCTCTTCCTGCACCTCCTTGGCAACACAGATCCTGTACCACTGCACACCTTCTGCAGGCAAGGAAACTGTCTCCCTTTGCCCCAGCCTCAGTGAGAGACCCCAGGCACTCGCTGTACTCCGAGAGCTGCATCCTCCCTCGGGAGTTCGGTCTGGATTGAGGCCTCTGACATTATAGGGATAGTTGCTCCGATGGCTGGAGGTGGTGCCCTGTGACACATTAACACCATTGCTCAGGACATGGATGCTGTTGTCTGCAAAGTTTCTGGCCCCCTTCCGAGCAAAGTGCTGCATCTGTTGGCTACCTCTGTTAGCTATGCTGTAAGAAGCAACTCAGGAAACTATTTGCAAGTACTGCTTTGTAGAAATACCCCATCATAGGCAGGTTTCTTTTTTTCTGTATAATCAGAAAGCTACCAACAGCAGCTGGCCAAAAAAAACCTGGGAAAATGTGTTTAAATTAGTAAGGATGTAAACTGATAATTCTATTTTTACAAGTTTCGTCTTTTTTTCTTTTCCTGATTTTCAGTATTCGGGGGGGAGGGGGGGATAATCCCCCAAACCTGCTCTGTTACATAACCTCCTAATAAATATTACCATAAAAGAAATTAACAGTGAGGAAAAACTTTTCGAAAAACAAGCTCTAAGTAAAATTTGGTAAGTAAGTTGAAATTTTTGTGAAAACTTTTTGGTGCCCACAAAACGAATGAAGGACTACTGTGTAGGAAAAAGCCAAATTTCTTTGTTCAAAAAGAAGTCAAACACTCTATACTTGAGTCAGGAGTAAAGTTGATTATTATCTAATGATTCTAGCAAAAGACCAGAGCCACTGTGTATTACTGGCAATAGATCCTTTCCCCTGAGAATGTGGCCTGTTTCTCTCTTCATAAGTGACAGGATGGACAGTAACAAACTTGTTTGAGAGTTCCTATTCCAGGCAGAGAAGTTATGTTCAAAATATTTTTCACATGGTGTTTCTCAATTTCAGCAATTACAAGTACCGGAAAGACTGCAAAATCTTGTTATTTGTGAGATTTGTGTAGGAGAGAGATTTCAGATGAGAACCCAAGCTTTTTGAATGCTTGTCCAAAAATAAATGTTCTCCTCATAACTTTTTTTGCTGCATCATTTAATGTGTGTTTAGTAACACTTTACAAACTATCAGAATGAACTCAGGCCATTTATTTTGCACCAGATTGTTCTTAAGATTCTCTGGAAGAGGATTTTGGCAATTTTGAAGATAGTCAGATCAACTTGAAGAATGTTTGGAGCATGTAGGTGCTTAGGCTTTTGGTAATGGCTGGGTACATTAGCCACTATTTACAGGACAGAGGACAACAAAATTTTTTAATTTAATGTATCATTTTCAGAGCTCATTAGAAATTTGTGATCACTCTATACATCACTGTCCTCTAATAATATACTGTTTAGCTGGAAAGAAGGAATATTATTTCTTTGGAATTTAGAATTCCTCTTTCTTCATAGCTAAAGATTATTATTTTTTTAAATCAGGATGACACTGAGCTGCTTCTTTCCACACTTATTTTTTTAAAACAGAACATCCTCTAATACAGTGGGGTGAAAAAGATCTTATGTTAGGTGTTTTACATAGCATTTGTCCAGAAAAAAAATAATATTTTCCTTAAAGAACTAAATATCATTGGCACATTATTTACAGTATTCCTTGTTCTTTGACTTTTACGTATTCTGTGGTTAATAAATTAACATGAGTGAATGCTTAGTTAATTAGTAAGTGCATACAAAAAATGTTTATGTAGAAGCATAAGTGGGTTAGATGATTGACAGTGCAAAAGAGAATTTGTTCTTTGCCTGGAAACCTCAAGAAAAAAAAAAAGACAAAAGAAACCTGTTCCATAGAGCTAATACAGAAGTTTTATAAATCCAAATTAAATTTCAGATGAGCATCCACATTTGGGGGCAGTTACATAAACTAGTTATTACTACAAATTTGAAGAAAAGGATGCTGTGAAAAATAAAATATTTTTCTTTTTAAGCAAAATGGCTAACTTTGCTAGCCCAAGTTCTTAATTACAGGATTCATCGATTACTCAAGTCGAAAAAGGGCATTTCTCATATTAGGTGACTTCCATTAACCATTAATTCTTACTCTACCAAACATGGTGGTTTGCCTCATAAAGAAAATCCAGTCTTTACTTGGACTGTTTCTTCTTAGATGTAGTGAAAAAAACAAAATCACTTAAAGATAATATGATTTCCCTTTTCTAGTTTTTTCTTCTTCATTACTGTAGCAGCATTTGTTCTCCACCATCAAGATTTCACAGCAGTAAAAGCAATCCTACCTTCTGCTAGTTAAACACATTCTTATATATTGCTTATTGATACTCTCTTTGACCACTGCACATTGCATTTTGTTCTTCAGAACTAAAATAAACAGCATGTTGGCAATGGTTCAGAGTACTTTGAGCTTACTTGAGGAAACTGCAGTATTGCAATTACTGCCATTTTCTCCAGGGTTTTGCTCTTTAAAAGCAAAAGCACTTAGGCAAAAATTGAAGGTGGAAAATTCATGATGGAAGTTTTCAGGAGATAGGAAACAATTGTTGCAATTACTGATGTACCTGTAGGAATGCCAAAAAGAATTTTCATTTCTGATCATAAGTTTCTTGAAAGGGTCTTAGGTGAAGTGGTCAGTTCTGTTTGTTAAATCAAAAACTAAATAATTGTTACATAATGTAGAATCAAATAATAATTCAGGCTGGAAGGGACCTCAGGAGGTCTCTAGTCCAACCTCCTGCTCAAAGCATGGTCAATGCTGAATTCAGACCAGTTTGCTCAGGGCTTTACCCAGTCTGGTCTTGAAAACATCTAAGGACAGAAACTACACAAACCTCTCTGGGCGACCAGTTGCACTGCTTAACTGTCCTCCTGGGTTGCTTGTGCCCTGCTTTGTTTTCCCTCTAGCAGATATTGGGGTTGTTCAAGTCTCTCATGAGAACCAGAGCCTGTGAACATGAGGCTTATTCCAATTGCCTGAAGAAGACCTGTTCTGGCTTTACGTGGCAAGGTTTTGGTAGAGGTGGGGGGTGCAGGGATGGCTTCTATGAGGAGCCACCAGAAGCTGTCCCCATGTCAGAAAGAGCCAGTCCCAGCTGGCTCCAAGATGGACCTGCCGCTGGCCAAAGCTGACCCAATCAGAGACATTGGTAGCGCCTCTGTGATAACATATTTAAGAAGGGGTAAAAACTGCTGCACAACAGCAGCTGGGAGAGAGGAGTGAGAATATGTGAGAGAAGCAACTATGCAGACACCAAGGTAAGGGAAGAAGGAGGGGGAAGAGCTGCTCCAGGCGCCGGAGCAGAGATTCCCCTGCAGCCCGTGGTGAAGACCATGGTGAAGCACATTGTCACCCTGCAGCCCATGGAGGACCCCACGCAAGAGCAGGTGGGAGTGCCCTGAAGGAAGCTGTGACCCCATGGAAAGCCCATGCTAGAGCAGGCCTCTGGCACGAAAGGTGACCCTGTGGAGAGGAGCCCATGCTGAAGCAGGTTTTGTGGCAGGACCTGTGACCCAGTGGGGTGACCCATACTGGAGCAGTCCGTTCTTATAGGACTGCACTCCATGGAAAGGACCCATGCTGGAGCAGTTCATGAAGAACTGTGGCCTGTGGGAAGGACTCACGTTGGAGAAGGTCGTGAAGGACTGTCTCCCGTGGGTGGGACCACACACTGGAGCAGGGGAAGAGCGTGAGGAGGAAGGAGAGGCAGAGACAAAGCACTATGAACTGACCGCAACCCCCATTCCCCGTCCCCCTGCACCGCTCAGGGGGAGGAGGTAGAAGAGTTGGGAGTGAAGTTGAGCCTGGGAAGAAGAGAGGGGTGGAGGGGGGGAAAGGTGTTTTTAGATTTGTTCCTATTCCTCATTATCCTACTCTGTTTAATTGGCAATGAATTAAATTAACCTTCCCCAAGCCGAGTCTGTTTTGCCTGTGACAGTAATTGCTGAATGATCTTCCTGTCCTTATCTTGATCCATGAGCTTTTCATCGCATTTTTCTCCCCCTGTCCAGCTGAGAAGGGAGAGTGATAGAGCAGCTTGGTGGGCACCTGGCGGCCAGCCAAGGTCAACCCACTAGAAGACTTCATCTACTTCTTCCTGATCAGGCAGTCTGTATCAGATACCCACAACATCACCCACATTGGTATGTCATCTAACCCGGACCCTTAAGCTCTCAACTGGCTTATCACCCATCCCTAGGCAAAGCTCTATGCATTCCAGCTCCTCTTTCATATAGAGCACCTTCTTGGCTTGTTTTCCTTAAAGATTCTGTATCCATCCAGTGCAGCACTCCAGTTGTATGAGCCATCCCACAATAGCTCTGTGATCCCTGAGATCATAGCCCTGCAAATGGTCACAGGCTTCTAATTCCTCCTATTTTTCCCCATGTTGCGTGCATAAGCGTGCAGGCACTTCAGAGAGGCATCCAGTCGTACCGATTTCCCCAAAAGGGCATGAAAGCTTTCCCATAACACTGATCTCCTGACACTTCCTTAGTTATGTGCATATGCTTGAAGTGGTCCACTTTCAACCCGTTTTTGTTGATTATGAGGTCCCTCCTGTTTACCCCACAACCTTTGCTTGCCCATCCAGTCTATGACTTCCTCACTTGACTGCTGGTCATCCCTTCCCCATCATTCCTAGTGTAAAGCTCGCCTAACCAGGTTGGCCAGCCTGTTGGCAAAGCTGTTTGTGCCCCACTTGGACATATGGATCCTGTCTCTCCCTAGCAGTCCTCCATCCTCAAAGAGGATCCTATGGTCATAGTGGCACAAAGTCTAGTTGGAGGCCAGTGACTAGCGGTGTACCCCAGGGGTCACGACTGGGTACAATACTGTTCAATGTCTTCTTTAGTGATCTGGACAATGGGGCAGAGCATACTCTCAGCAAGTTGGTTGATGACACAAAACTGGGAAGAGTGGCTGATACATCACAGGGTTGTGCTGCCATCCAGAGGGACCTTGACAGGCTGGAGAAATGGGCTGACAGAAACCTCATGCAGTCCAACAAAGGGAAAGGCCAAGTCCTGCCCCGGGGAAGAACAACCCCATGCACCGGTACATGCCAGGGAGGCCAAACAGCTGGAAAGCAGCTTTGCAGAGAAGGACATGGGGGTCCTGGTGGACACCAAGTTGAACATGAGCCAGCAGTGTAC